>CAESWR010000029.1:1368285-1379185 GCA_903171835.1 Mullus surmuletus | reverse complement strand
CCCCCCCCTCTCCCCTCCCCCCCCCACACACACCCCTATCCTCCTCCTTTCTCCAGGGCTGTCCATCACCGGGTGCCACATGCACGGAGGGGATGAGATGCAGAGAAAGGCACCCTTACCTGTCCTTGAGCCAGGCGAGGCGCGTGGGGGGAGAAAAGAGTAGATTCAGCATGTATGCAGTCTGTATCTGGGAGCCATAAATCATGACCTTCTTCAATTTACACAGGGGGGCATATTGATGGTTTCCTATCTCCTTCACTCACTTTCACCTAGTTACATTGTCTAAGACAACACCACTCCGGGTAACCGTGACTGACACTTTACAGCCTATTCTCTGTGGACTCTCACCTCGGGGGCTGAATAATCCAAAGGAAGCGGCGCCGGCGAGCGACTAAACGCCGCAGTGACAGGACAAGGTTGCGCTAACGGCGTGATCATAGATTTTTTTATTTTATTTTGGTGGAGTGCGGAATGAAGTAGGCAACAAGGTAGTGTGACAGTGTCAGTGCCCCCTCTCAACTGTTTAAAGCAGAGAGTCACGGCGAGGGCGCCAGCCTGATTCTGACTGAAAGCAAAACAAATGGTGAAAAAAAGCCGCGGTTATGAAGTTCATTAAAGTTTCATTCACTGTTTAAAAGCTGTTATTTCTCACAAGTGTCAGTCTGTAACACCTACAAATTGCCTCCTGTTATAACGGCGCACGACAATCCACAAGTTAATCCACAGTTTTCGCTCGCAGCAATAATACGGAGTGGCGGGCGTCGCCGTGCCAAGAGAATAAATAAAAATGAAAATGTGACAAGCCCATTTATTTGTTTAATTCAATCTTCTGGTTTTTTTTCTCTCTCGCTGGAGATCATAGTTGATTTTGTTTAGGGGAATGGTTTGTGGCAGGCTGATTAAACACAGACTTACCCCCCCCAACCCCCCCCACCGCCACCCAACCCCCATATTGGCTGAAGTTGAAAGCCCAGTAAATGAAATGACTTCCACGGGATTGCACCACAAAAGAAGGGAGTGTGTCAGATGTGCATTCAGCCGGCGTCGTGGCCAACGCAAGGTCAAACGGGACATTGTGTAGACGGCGAACCAACTGACAGTCGGAGAGAGGTGGGGGTAGGTGGGGGGGTGGGTGGGGTAGGGTGGGGAGGGGGGGGGCAAGAGGATGCCGTTACACCCCAAGGCACCGTCTTGCTCGACATCAACTCGCAGACGCACACGCTGGTGCACGCGGATATGATTGGTCGACCGTACATTTCGTTATTTTATTTGCACTCAACAGCAAAACTTTGTGATATATATTTTTTTAATAATCAGTCTTCATAATATGAATGAAACCAAAATAAAAGCTTATTGTTTTAAATGGCATTGACATATGGGCATTTGGGCAATAAAACTGCATCATGTAGTATCACTTTTAAGGTAAATACCGATATTTCACAGTTTTAACAACTTGGAAACTGCAGATGATGAGTAACAAAATGATAAGAAAACATGAAAAGAAACATTTATTTATTTACATGAGCTATCATTTCTCTTCCTGATGATTTCTCTCTCCCTTTGCAACCTCACAGATGAAGACAGATGGCCCCACGCACACACTCTAGAGGTTTCTGCTGTTAAAGGGAGTTTCACTTCACCACTGTCCCCAGTTGATTGCTCACAGAGGATTTTCCGGGTCCCTGTAAATATGTAAATATGTTAACTGTCTGGTCTGGCCCTACTCTCTGCACAAGATAAATCAAATTTAATTGAATGAAGTCTAAGGAAGCCCTTTATGTACATCAATAATTTATTATAAAATGCCATTTTTCATGCAACGTTATGCTTACGTTGTCAGCAGCTATACTTTTTCCGCCTTTTCGACTTAATTTTGCCATTTAAGATATTCTAAAAAAACAACAACATTGCAGTATTTACATAAACCATGTGATTTTATTGTCACTGTACATTCAGTGCACTGTTATATCTGACTCACTCAAAAAAAAAGCATATATTTACAGATGTAGGCATGAACACAACAAACAAAACACAAGAAAAAAATGCCTCACAATACTGTCCAGTGAAATCAACTGTGGTTGGCTTTTTGCTGCTACTCACTTCCAACAATTTTCACATTATTCTCTTCACTCTGAGTGTGTGTGCATAGCTACCCTTCCCGAGCATAGGGTAAGTTTATAATCAAAATGAACCGAAGCTCCCTTTTAACTTGATTCATATATCACAATTGCTATCATATTGCTTTTGAGGGGAGTAAACCTCTTGGGTAATCACACGTCTGTGGCACTCACACACACACACACACACACATATACACACACACACACCCAGCAGGGTCCCTTATACACCGCGGACCACGACGGCTGGGGAGGTTCCTCCGTGTTTTATGTAAATCTCGTCATCTCAGAGCGCACGGAGATAAGATAAGTCCGCAAATGGAACAGCGAATAAGCAGCTTTCTCCTCCGAGGAATGTGCTCCCCAATTGCTGTAGGTTCATCTACATTTTTTTTAATACCCAGTCAGTGATGTCACTTTATTTCTGTGCCACTGATTCCCAGGAGGAACCGATGGCCCGCTTCCAAACCCAGTGTAATTTTCAAAATATGAATTGAGGTATAGGGTCTAGACGACTCCACTCGCTATATGTCCTGCTGTGATAACCAAAATCAGTGTGTATGTGGTAAGACAAAAAAAAAAAAAAAAAGAAGAGAGAAATATACACCATTAAACCAAATTTAACTGATTTACTGTCACTTAATAAACTACCCCTTCGATCACGTTACACAGAAGAACGGGTGGGCTCGAGTTTTGCGTCAAAGTTGCGCTCATGAGAAATCCGTTTTAAAGTGGCAAATCAAACAAATGGTCATAGTTACATCGACGCACAGCAGCTAAAAGTAGAGTATAGTGAAATATGCACAATACTATTTGCAGTGTACAGCGTGTTGTAAACAAAGCACGACTAAACATCACCCCGATGCTCCGCGGCGCCGGGAGCACGCGGGTGGCCATATTCGCCTTGCATAGCCCAGTGATCGTTCCGTTTACGAAAACTATTACAGACACTCGTGAAATCGCCCCCCTCGTAAAAAGGTTTTAGACGATCCCTCCCCGCCGTCAACCGAAATAAAACGTCCCTTGTCCCCGAGGTAAGAGCCAAAGCAGAATTTTAATTGCTCCATTTCTTTTGAGAATTTCAGCATAGGAGACAATTAGGATTAATTGGATGTAAGCGGAAACCGTTTTAGAACGCCCGAAAATAAATTAAGCATTTTTTATTTTTCTTGCGGTAACTTGAGAGGAGGGGGTTGGGGGTTGGGGGTGGGGGTGGGGGGTAAGTTGGGAAACAAAGTGCACGGAGGAGGTATTGTACATGAGGATGAGATGAGGGAGGGTCAGTTTGCCTGTGATGATCGTGATTTTTTTATGTTGTTAGCTTATGGTAGCAACTGCCTCGCCATGAGTGCTAGAAAAGGGGGGGAAAAAATTGAAAAGGTAGTTTAATCAATTAGTGAGTGTCTCACACCGATAAACGAACTTAATGAACTGAGGTTTTTCATCTTGTTTAGCTTGCTATTGTTCACTCCGAGGTAACAGGCACAGCTGGATGTCCGGCGGAGTGAAGGTCGTTGAGCTACAACTACATTTAAAGTAGAAACAGCAGCCACGTTCACACATCTGAGAGGGGATGTATTAGCTGGTTACATGTTTTGGGGGGGTGGGCACCATGGGAGCTGTATTCTCTACTGTATTGGGTTATAATTATCTATTCATTACATTACAGTGAATCAATAGCATCTGCTCCTGTGGGGATCATCTCATGTGCAGAAGCCGGCCCTCGCCTGCAGTCGGCGTTATGTTTTCATATGTTTGGGCGGGAGCTAATGGCACTTGACACTTAAAAGCTGCTTTAAAGTGTTGGGAAGGGACAACATCTGTCTGACTAAAAAAAAAAAAAAGCCCCTATGAGCATCTGATTAATCTATTATCATACTGCTTTGATCTCACGATAGCGAGCCCCGTCTAACCTGCTCAGATTATAGGGGCAGGAAGTTGATAAATGTGTCACCTTATTCTGACCACTACCTTGGAGTAATTTGACAACTGGTTAACAATTGATATATATATTCACGCTAAAACATCTGGAATATATAGACTTACTTAATTAATTTGAAATACTGCAGAGTTTGTAAATTCAGTCAATTTTTAGCTCCCTCTTTTAGGAATAGCCGGAAAAAAAACCAACAACCCAGCTGCAGATAAATACGACCAGTGAGCCATCTATATACTGTATTTCGCCATTATTGCTATAAAATGTAAAAATAAAGTTGTTCTCAAGAGCTCAAGTGTCATTATATTGACAAAAATTACAAACAAAAAAAAACATATCAATCAATATCAATGGCTTTAAGGAAAAATGTAATGTTGTTAGTACTTTTCACCATTTCAGTGAAACTTTTCTGTTGTTGCCATGGTGCGGGTCTGTGGAGTTTTTCATTAGCCCGACTCAATACAACTTTTAATAATATGACACACTATTGTTGAGCTTTTATCACACAATAAATGCACCAGTAGTTAACTTTTTAAATCTCGGGCCCTAACAGATGTCTCATAGTACAATAACAGACTCAAACTAAGCTAAAGCTATATTTTTCCCCCAAAATAAATAAATTAATAAATACACTACACTGGTATACTCGTGTTGAAACTGAAGCTCAACTAAAACTGAAGAAAAATATGAATTGATAAAAAAGAAGGATTTTGCCGGAATACAAAGATTTTCTACCCAAGACACTGTGACACGGTGAGGGTAATTTAAAGGTACAATGAGTAACCAAGCTGTGCAACTGATCAATATAGTGACACTTGTTAGAGAATACCACCTATGGAAAGTTTGGGTGGACGCAAGGACGACATTTGTACAACCTGATGCCACATCTTCAATCAAAAAATGACACCTAATTTACATAAAATATACCTCATAATCTGGACAAAGGTTGTATTCCTTGCAGAGTTGCCATGTTGCGCCACAGGCCACAGTGGATTGCATTACATTGTACAGTCATATCAATTATCAATACATAGAAAATACACAGTTTTTTTTTGTTATGGAGCTGCATGTGTTCTAAAACTTCAGCAGAGAATCCAGCTTATCATGAGTTTGCTTCACAATAAGGGTGTGTGGGGACAAAAAGAGGGAAGTGTGCAGTGGGGAGAAAAACCCACTGGCTGAGAGACTCACCGGTACAATACCCATTATTGCCACGCCATTGGTCGACGCTTAGTGCAAACTCTCGGACCACCAGCCAACCGCCGTCCCTCTGTGAGCACCAAGTTGACTACAACCACCGAGTCAATGAAGCTACCACGAGGTAAATATATCATGAGGAAATCGAAAATCATTTACGTACCCTCTGTGGATGACAAAGTCAAGAACATGTCTAACAAGCCCCCAATCCCCCCCCACCCCCGCCCCGCCCAACCCCCGCCCCCGGCCCAGTGCAATTTCACACAATATACAGTACACATATTATATGTAGACCAGTTAGAGACTATTGCTTTTAACAACCGAGATTAGAAAATATGAAAGAAAGAAAGAAAGAAATCACATATGTGGCTCCGCGGGCCGTACAGTTCTTTAGGACATTTATATTTAACAGACTTCCATTTGTGAGATGAAAATAAGATAAGAAACAAATTCACAGAAGCGTCAGGTGATATAGAGCAACGGGTCTCTGGGTTATAACAAGACCTCGCTTGCCTGATTTTTCTGTACACAACATCTTTATATACATCATCATGATCCCACGTCAATCAAGTTTGATATTCTCCCTTTTAAAATCACGGTCTTTTTTTTTTTTCTAGCCTTTTACCATTTAAAGGTGTTCAAATGTTCATCCTTTCACCGTCAANNTTAATTCTTTTTTTTTTTTAATATATATATATTTATATATATATGGGCTGTCCCTCGCCTCTGATTGGGTGATGCAGCCGTCTCGTCCAGAGCCCCGGGTGTCAAGCCTTGGCCTCCAGCATCTCGAGGAATAGTTTGTGCATGGGAACCTTGCCCTGCATTTTGATGCTGTAGAAGTGCTGCACGGCCTTGGTGGCGGTCTGGCGCAGCAGGGGCAGGGTCATTAGCAGCTTGCCTGCCCGCCGCGGGTCCTCCGGGTGCTGGGAGCCCTCCAGGTCCTGCAGGGCCTCGTGCAGAGAATCCTGGAGCCGCTGGACCGCCTCGATATTCTCTATGTGCATGGAGTCTGGAGGAAGACGGAGGGAAGAGGACGTTTGTTATCCACTTTTTGCAGTTGCACCTTTTTTTCCCCCCCCCCTCCGGTATTGTTTACCGCCGCGTACACTGAGCATTTTGCAGCGTTATCTGCTGGCTTTGAATTGCGTTTGCAAACACGCAATTTCGTAGAGAAGGGTTTTTCCTCCCCCCCCCCTCTTGTTAGTAGTTAATGACGCTCCTTAAATAAATGCCTTTGCACGGCCCGGGCTCTTGGGACAGAGAAAAAGAGGGAGAGGTTCTGTAGGTCTGTATAAATATACGGTGGGACAGGAAGAAGATTCATTTCTATTGGTATCATGGACCACATACACCCCCCCCACCCACCCCTCTCCTAATGAATTCAGATGGCTGCATTACTAGGATATCGTTCAGCTGAATGATGGCGGCAGATGGCCTTCATTTCCATAAGAAAGAGCAGTTGGCCCCCTTATGTATAGGCTCTAAAATAAAACCAGTTGAGACTTATTAAAAACTGCTCCATGTACAAGTCTACAAGTCCGGGAGAAAGGAAAGAAAAAAAAAAAAAAAAATCCGCCGCTCGTCCTCCAAAAGGACACGCTGACGGAGACTTTTAATGGACACGCAGCTGATTGCCACGTTCAACACGAATGTGTTTGTTTCGCATCCGCCGCAAAAATGTATTAATAATATACACACAGGCTAATTTTATCTCATTATTCCTCCGCGCCATATCTCGCCCTAAACACACTGTTGTTACCAAAGCTAATCCAATCTACCGACTGAAGTGGGTGTTTGTATTAGATCGACTCCGCCGTGTGTCATGAAAGTTGCGGAGCGAAGTAAGGGCTGTGTATGCACATGTAAATGAGGCAGAAAAAAGGAACGTACAAGGCTAATTATGTTCCTAACTGACTGATTAAGTCTCTTTTACCAGTCGCCTTCTGTGTAAATTGCGTTTCTATCTTGGGAAATTAACTAGGCTATGTGGACCGCACATGTGTTCCAGCGCTCTTCACTTGAAACCTTCATGTTAATACTGATCTGATCCTCGTTCGGCTGCGTGCGAGCGAGCGTGCGCGCGTGTGTGTGTGTCAGGAGCAGGGTGAGTGGAGGAGAGAGAGTTTTTAAAATGTGTGTCAGTGTGTGTGAAGAGAGGGAGCGCTGTCATATGTGTGTTGGAGGGAGGTTAGGGGCGGAATGCAAAACTAACTTTGAAGAAACAATTTCCATGTAATCCGTCAGCAGCCTGGCGTCAATCCCGTCGATACCCCGCTAATTACAAAATCAATGGCCATGAATTTCCACAGCTGTCACACCCGCAGGACCCCCGGAGCCCAAGCTTTCCGGGGCTGTTTTCAAACGAGCCGAAGCTGCCCTCTCGCCCTCACTGAGCCTCCCGCTCGGCCCCGGCCTTCCTCTCTCACACTTCTCCCTTACCTTTAACATCCCTGTCTTTCCATCAGCCCCCCAACCACCCCCCCCCCTCCCCCGCCCTCCCGCTTTTCCCATGGAGAGTTTGTCATCAGAAGACTAAAGCTCCGGGCTCAGCATTTTTCATTTTTTCAGTCAGGCAGGAGAAAAGACTCCTAACAGGAATTGATTAGTGGGGGGACAGGCGCGGGCCTCATGAAAAGCAAACTGTCGATACGGGCGCAGCATCTTCACATTGGAACAAACGAGGCCCGTCGCTCCCCGACGCTCATTCCACTCCACTTAACACATTTTATTGACAGCCCCTGTTTTCCTAATGAAATGCTAAATATATCTCCCTCGGCCACGGCGCGCTGGCAGCTACTGTTATGGAGATGGAGGGAAAGAGAGCGCAATGTGACAGTCTCACGCATAGCGGGGCGCGCAAACACACACACACATGGGCGCACAGGCGTAGACAAATTAAAAAATAAATACACACATGCTGTCACACGCGCAGGAGGGAGGGGGGTTAAATTAAAAAACCCTATCCCCCCTGACCTTTTTTTGTCCCGTCTTATCGGGAATCCTTCATTGTGGAGGCGATCCGCTCTCGAGATATGGACAATTTTTTTGCTTTCGTGCTTTGTTTGCTTTAATTGAATGCCAACTACCGAGGTTTATTTGAGCCTTAAGGGATCTTTGCCCTTGTGGGGTGAAAGCGACAAAAAAAATGGTAAATAACCTCCAAAAAAAGGGCATGCTCTTCCATTATTCCAAGATTTTTTAAATAGACGAATAATAACGGGTTTGATATTAAACAGGGTTTTGCTCTCACCTGAATTGGCGAGGGCGATGGCTTTGAGCGTGACGAACTCCTCCTTGTCGATGCGCAGCTTCTTGTAGCGTCGCACCAGCGGCAGGATGGCGACGTGCAGGTCCAGCAGGCCCGAGATCCTCGCCTGCTCCTCGTCCACCACGTAGTCCTCGGCGTACATGATCTCGTCCTCGCAGGACAGCGAGCGGAACACGATGCTCAGCACCAGGATCTCCATCCAGGCGCTCTGCAGTAGACTCATCTGGTCCGCCAGCGAGAGGGTGGAAAACCCTGCCAAGGAAGAGACACCAGAGTGTTGCTTTTTCACCGAGCACTTGAAGTTGCTCGGTCAAATATGACGAAGCGTTAGATTATTAACCTCCCTGCGCCGTAATTGGCCCTTTTGAGCCGTCTCTATGCTTTATGTGCTGTGTATACCGCGCTCAACAATCCCCGGAGAGCTGGAAACAGAGGCCAAACACTGTCTGTGGGGGCTTAAGGGGAGAATATAAATCAGTCAAGTGTAAAAGCCTTTGAAACATGACCCAGGGCGCCTTCCACCATCAACTGTCAACAACCCGTCCTTCTGCAGCCCACGTCCCGCAGGAACACGGCGGACCGCTTAGTCGGCACAAACCTCCGCCTTTACCTGGCGCTTTTGTCGACCGCTCCGCTTATATTTGCACCGGCATTCGGTGTATCAAACTCTTAACATCGGAAACAGGCCGTGCCTTTATGAGCCGGCCAACTTTATTATTTATTGCGACAGATGTAATGTATATGAGGGTGTCCAGGCGGAGCTAATTTGCAGCACCTGTCATGTCAGACACCTCATCTCTGATTTGTTTCTGCTCTTTTCTTATACTGTTAATCAATTAGTCACGAAATTTTGATATTGCACGATGGAGGAGGGGTTGCGGCTTTTCCCGAGGTGGCTGCGATTAAGGGACAGGCTGTGATGTTTTGTCTCATCTTGTGCAGAGAAAAAAAGGGTATTAAATCATTTAAGTGCATTTCTAATTAATAACACCACTTCAGGGTCCATTAGGACTTCAAGATAAACAACTTGTCGGGGAAAGCTAGCATAGCATGTTGGCAAAGGCCCAATTAGAAATGGATACAACTAGGGCTGTTGCGGTATTGACAATAATCGTATTAAAAAATTCAATCTGCATAAAATCGGGCATAATATCATGTAAATGATCCAGTGCCACGAGAAAAACTTGCAGATCCTCTGTTCATCAGTTCATCCGGTTACCTTTTAACTAGCTGTTGAGTGTAATTGCCCTTTTTGTATGCAGTTGTACAGTTACTGTTTTCATATTGTCTTTATACCGCCTTAGACAGTTATTTTGATTGTAACTAACCTGCCGAAAGATAAAAATATCATAAATAAAGTTAAAGATCAATTTCATTGATTGCACCATTTCATTAAAATTTTGGTTGATATAATAATATCTTTATGGTGACATTTTTGGCTCATGATAATTGTGAAGTAAAAGTCTGATATCATGACAGCCCTAGAAACAACAAAAAGTTATGTATGCCAAAAACAATTACCAGTATTCTCTTCAAACAAATACTGTTACTATTACTTATTCAATTACAGCCTAAAGGGAAATATTCTATCAAAGCGATCCAAGCCAAACTATTCTGCCTGATCGCCACCTCCCCTCCGGTTTCCTTTGTCTCGCGTTCAACCTTGTAAACTTAAATCATCCGAGATCTCGAGGTCGCCCCATCAACTCTCCCCTCTAAACATTCACACACCACATCAAACAGACGGACACCTGAAAGGACCCCGGGCCGCCACAATGCCTTTCACCGCTCTATGGTGAATGGGAAGGTGATTGGGGGGTATTGACCAGGACCTTGAACCCACCCTGCTTACTTAAATCTGAGTTGGGATGGATGGAAACGGGGCAGGTTGAGTTAAAAAAGAAGTCCCTTCCGATGGTTCTTATCAAGCAAATAGAGAAGCGGCAGAGAGAGAGGGAGGGAGGGAGGAAGGGAGGGATAGACAGAGAGAGAGAGGGAGAATGAGGGGGAGAGAAAAGAGTGCTGGGGGTGCCATTGATTAGTAGATTGTAATCAGTCCACCAAATGCGAAAGGGGGATCGATCCAAGCCTCAGATCTGACAAACAGACAGTTGATGGAGGACATCCGGTACACGTTTAGTGGTGGTGGTGGTGGGGGGGATGGGCGGACTGTGGGACCACTGGGTGTAGAAACAGTATGGGGAATTCGTGACTTTACTCGCTCTGTCCCTAAAATACAGGCTTGCAAGAAAAAATGGGGATGACACGGACTTGATTACTTTTAGTTACTGGGAGAAAACAAAAGCTAGTTGGGAAACTTGAAAACAATGATAATGAATAATAGTAATAACCTGGTTATTACAACCATGCCAGCCCCCC
>CAESWR010000029.1:1318921-1335027 GCA_903171835.1 Mullus surmuletus | reverse complement strand
AAAAAAAAAAAACAGCGGGGGCTATAAGGCGTGCACCTGGTTTGTTTTATGTGCCCTTCCCCCCTCTCCGACATTCACCCACATTAATTCCCTGATTGTGTCTTCCTCTCATTTTCTCCCTCGTTATGCATTTAATGTCTCCAATTTGCCGTCATCACAGAAAAACGCCACAAGAAGCTATAAATTCTTTTCTAATTCCAAATAATTAGGATTACACGGACCAGTGGTTTTCAATCAGCGAGATCATCTCAATGATAGATGGTAGGATAACTGGCCATTGCCGAGACATAAATATTGTGTCGTTCAATTAATCTGGTCTAATGAGGTGTCAAAGCTGCCAGTCATCCATCAAATACAATTAGGAATAAACACATATGCATGGAGATGGGTAATTAATAATTAGCAAAGCAAAGAAAACAGTATTGGTTTCAGCAGACACACTCGCCGAGCAATTTGCCACAGCTCTTTTCTTCTCTCGCCTTTTCTGAGCCGGTGAGACAATGGCACATCAATGGAATCTCAATCGATTTTTCCCTCGTTTTTGTGTCTAATTTTCACCCCTCAAGACCCCACAGAACTTTCCGAAACTGCTCTGAACATGAAGGAGTTTAATTCAGGTGACTTTCATCTAAATAACAGCCCCTCCTCTTTCTTTTTTTTTTCTCTCTCTCTCTTAAAAAGTTAATGATGGATCGAGTTCTTTTCTGGACCAAAAAAAGAGGAAAACATTTATTCTAGATCTGGGGAATTGGGGACTGTCATCAACACTCTGTCTTCATCCTTCTCATAAAGCCCACAAGGCTCATTGTCCTAAAAAAGACATTTCATAGCGAGCGCTCATCGCCTCACATTTTCAGGAGGCAGTCGAGCGTCCTGACGGGGGTCCGCGTGAAGAGCAGTCCTGGGATGCAACCTCGGTCTCCACGCCGGTCGGGAAAGAATCGTTTGTTCTGCCGAGTTCAGCTGTCGAGTTGATATTTTTTACTCATTGGTGTCGTGACACTAGAACGAGAGAAGCAAAATGCCTGATCTACGTGCATAAGAAAAGGAGGTACAGCCACACACACACACACACACACACACACACACACACACACACACACACACACACACACACACACACACACACACACACACACACACACACACACACACACACACACACACGCACAAAAGTGTAATCTGTCTTAAGCAAACACACACCAACCAGGTTTTGACGTAAAGTACTTTAGACATGAAGTAGTGGATCTAATTTAATGTAATTAGACCGAGCCAATACGTTTTTCATCACCACACTGCACACATATCTTTTATTTTACATAATATTAACAGAAGATAATCTTATTTGTAATGATCTTTCCATTTAATGTTATATCTCTAACACATTTTTTAATGTTTCCTTATGTTTTTCCTGTGTTGACGCAGTACCTCGAGCCCCGCCCCCTCCGCCCAGTGGTTGCCGATGGGGGCGAAGATGTTTCAGCTCAACCAAAGTCGGCGATACAAGAGTCCACATAACAGCCCTGATGGTTCAAGTTGGGTTGCGGCGGCGCCAAAGAGGCAATTACACCGAGGCATTGGGGCGAAAGACGGGGGGAAAAAATCAATACATAATTTCAACATTTCAGAGGGCGTTTCCTTCAACTCAGTCAATGTCTCAATTCAGCGGAGTGAGCCTTTTAATGAAACTTCTTATGTGCATCATAAATAGTGATTTACTTAAACTGCTTCGAGTCTTATAAGACAGTTTTAACTCGATTAATGCAAATACAGCGGGAATTCGAATCTGCTGGATGCGAGCGCTCGCATTAATAGGAGTTGACAGGCGCGCTGCCATGAATTCGGAAAAAGCCGATTCTGAATTCAAACAAAACAAAACAAAACAAAAAAAGGTTACCCGGGCACCGCCGCGCATCCTGTCGCTGGCATATTTGGGAGGCATTCACTTCGCCCGACCCCAGGTTAAGTGTCTGCGAGGAGCTTCTCGGCGGATTAACGAGGCGGGGAGTGCCTTCCGCGCAAGTTCACGCAAAGTTTACCGGCTACCGCACAATGCCATTTCGTACCCTGTCGCCCTCGGTTACAGAGGCGTGGCAGATGGGCAACCCCTGCCTTGCCAGCACCGGGATGCCACGGCTAAGTGACAGCAGCCAGACTCTGAAAAAAATGAAGCAGATCAATAGTGGCGTCTCTCATGGAGAAGACGAAACCACGGCACAACATGATAATGACCACAAATCCACTCAAGCGTTGAGGCTCCCCCCCAGAGAGGCACTTGTTTAAATGAATGCAGGATAGTTGATTGACTAATCGCCTGCTAAATGAGAAAAGACAATATTCTGTGGCTTTGCGCCGCCGCTATGAGCTCTGTCTGCTCTGACTCGCAGGAGCCCCGGTGGCCCTGGATGATTGTTAAACATAAATGCTACACCTTCTTCCACCGCCTGCAGAAACTTCAGCCGTTATCTCCTTACAAAATAGTAAAAAGACCAATTTTTAGGATTAGATATGGCTAACTTTTATGTCGCGTATTTGAATATGAAAAGGAGAGCGGTGAGGGAGCGCGGGGAGCCCAAGGGACCCAAACACAGACTTCCTCTAAAATGTTAATCGTTTGGGCTAATTGAAGGTATGTTCTTTGTCGGCTCGGAGTTTTGGAGGGTCCCTTCTATGGACCGAGCCACCACAAGGTAGCAGAGCTGTCTGATGTTATTGTATTTGACTGCCGCTGCACCGGAGCGCCGGTGGATTTGGGCGCTTTTAAGATAAGTTACGGGGGACACGCACGCACACCCGCCGACGTGCGCACGGACGCGCGCGGGAAAAACTCGCGTGTGTACCCACCCACACGGCGACACACATTTGTACATGCCAGACATTTGAATTTCAAAAGAGCATAATTGCCCGGGGCGGTGGCAGGGGGAGTGTGGCCTCGGGATTCCCCGAGAGCGGCTGTGAAGTTAACGAATCATGAGTCTACACTCAACTGAAGCTCCTCTTTCATACCCGCACAATTCACCAACATCCTCCTGAGTAATAAGCGAGCGGAGTAATGATTCGCCGCTACGAAGACAACCCATTTACTTTTTCTTCTTCTTCCTCTCAGGTGAAATTATCCTTTTTTTTTTTGCTAAAGAATAAGACTTTATCCACTTAAATGAGCAAATATTAGCGCTTTCAAACTGATGTGGAATTCCAAAGCTTTTATGTTTATTACACGTTTATTACACATTTATTAATGATTGCTCCTGTCAACAACCATTGTTTTAATTATAGCAGTGTTTGCTCTGTTTATGGTTTGCCTCACATTTTCCGACCACCTTTGGAGATGAAAGCTTGAGGCGAAAGCTTTTGTGTAAATGTGTCCAGACTTCACAACGGCTCCGCTAAGCCGCAGAAGCCGCGTGGGTTTTTCTTCGCTTTCACCGCTTCACCGCCATTGCAGCCTCCATCTCCACAGATAAACACTGGGGCTACTTAACTGGCCGTCCGGTATGTAAATTCCAGTTAATTCGAGCGTCCTGTAATTACCACCGATGTCAGTAGAGGCCGCTGTTGCCCCTGATCAATAGAAACCGCATAGCCCTGCTTTAGGAATCAATGTGTACTAAATGTGCATTAACCTCACAGAAGCAGCAGCTGAGACCTTTTTCTTTGCGGAAAATGAGCAGACAGACACAAATAAGACGACTTTTGCTGACGGTAACAATCATCAATGGGAGCAACGGGGGAAGCCGAAGTGATTCTGAGTCTGTTACTGCATCGACTACAGTCAATTGAGAGGTAAAGCCGCCTCGTTGCGGGATAGAGTGATGGCCCGGCAGAGGCGTTATTTGTCTTGTGCCGCCGGGTGAGCCCTCACGTCCACTCAGGAAGAGATGAAAAAGGGACGGACGGTCTGTCTGGGAGAAGTGCTAGCAACGCGGCGGAGGACAATCTGTCACCAGCAGTCATCAGTTAGCCGAGCGCGGAGCCGCACCACTCACTCAATGAGACTCTCACCAGACTCAAATGGGAACACTGGGCAGGGCCGGAGGGGAACGTGATTAAAAATATGCATGAAATAAAATGAAATGCAAATCCGTCACACTTTTACTTCAAAAAATGTGACTGTGAGGCAACAGTTTGACGAATTGCGAGCGGACGAAGACGCGGCAACAAATGACACAATAGGGCTCGCGTTCTTAAAATATCCAGCACTGCAGCGGGTTTTTCCATCCCACATTATATCTGCATGTTTTCACAAAATAACACACAAATACACTTAAGTGTTTAATAGGAGCCGGCGCTGCTCGCGGAGGTGAAGGACGTGAGGAGGGGGCCGCCCTGCCTCGTGACACAATAAATGACTGTGATCCAGGTTCCAGCAAAAACAAGGACTGCTTTTCAATTCCGCGTCTTTTACCCGGATGAATGATGAACCCTGGGTAAGAGGTGCAGTGTTGTGGTATTAATATACATCAGGGGCCAGAGCGCCACACTAAATCAGGAGCTCCGGTGCATTTGTTATTCTAATGACAAGCAATAGCCACATTCTGGGGGTGTGGGGAGTGGGAGACCCTCAACTGTGAGGGGACTGAAACTAAAGAGAAGTGACGATCGTAAAGTGAAATGACTTTTTCAGACTTTTCCTTTTCCTGCCATGTTTTTGGAGCAGTAATAGTCGGTTTAAAGTATAGAAATCACCACGTAGAAATCCAGGTTCTGCATTCTTTGCCAGCATCTACGCGCAAGACCCTCAAAAAAGCTGTCCATGGAATTAAAAATACAACCGGGCGCCTCTTAAAATCACATTAGGGCCTCTTCCCTTCAGCTTCCTCTTTTTCATCTGCGAGGTATTTTAACCGGCCGCTGCGCATCTGACCCCGAGGATCATAAATCAGCTTTCAGGGGAAGATCGAGTGAAAAAGAGAAGAGAAGACGGACGATTCTGGTGAACTCTCCCGATTGAATAATCAATACTGACAAAAATAAATGGCTCGACCATTCATCTAAGTCTGTGGTCAGTCCTACAGCAGGATTCCTGTAATGTATATTTCATACACTTTTATACTCATTGATTACCTGCCCTGTAGTTTGTAAATTACGTGTCTATTGATCTGCTCATCATACAGTTGCGGCTTTTACTGTCGGCCATTTGTGACGCTGATAAAGAGATCAGGATTGAACTCTGTAATATAAATCTTGAGCTATTTTTTTCCTTTTATTAGTGCATTCAAGTAAGCGTATTGTGTTTTTGAGTGGTTTTTTTATGGTTTTGCTATTGACTACACCTAATTATAATCTCTGCTGGCATTTGCACATCCCGTAAAAAACATCATATTTTGCTTCAAATTTTGGACTATTTTTAGGCGATCTTGCATGCAAAGCTCTCAGATCCACAACAACTGCATAAACATTTGCTGCACATATTTCTGTGCTCCCTATTTCATATATTCTTAATCTTCTGATTTGTATATTCCAAGAGATGCCCACGTTTGCATACAAATACAAACAAATAACAGCTTTTTCTTTTTAATTTATCATCATGACAAGATCATTTGCCAGAAAACAACCAGTCAGATCTTAAGCTTTAGAGTAAGTGGTTGCGTGTTTCACAATTTAGTGATTAAAATAACACTCTGCACAGCATCACAAGGTGATTCCTGGGCATGAAGTTAAAAAAATATTGATTAAAGGTGATATGTCAAACATGAAAAAAGAGAAATAGCAGTGGCAGTCAGATCTGACATTTATTCTCATTATCTAGCCCTGTGTGTATATTCCACAGGGAGATTAGAGTCCAAAGACGAACAGGAGTGTCCCTGTGAATCCGGACAAATTACGCCCCCACAGCTTGCAAGGGAGGAAGAGAGGGGCGGTGGGGTGTTGAGGTGGGAGGGAAAGAACCTACGTTTGGATCGATGGCGCCAGATCAATGATCAATAGGCCGCTCACACCAATACACTTCCTGCTGACGCTCAGAGCTCTAGTTACACAGATGAAAATGGGTGGGCAGGGCCGGGGTGTGATGATGATTTATGTTAGCGGGGCAGATGTGTCATTTTGGAGAGCGACTGTCTGATAGAGATGCCTGAATGTCACCGGCTGGGCCGTGAGTAACTGTGTTAATGTCCGACCGACAGACGGACGCTGCACAAAACAGGGTTTCAACAATGCAGTACAAACTCGGATGCAGAGTAATTGTCAAGGTTAGAGGCATTATTGAGAGGATGTTTTAGTGAAAGCACCACATGAGAACTAACAAACATGAGAAAAATCAACATTATTCCTGATTTGGTGGTAAATATTAAGCTATGAGAATCACGATCCTTTAGGTCTTTGTTATTACCGAGCAATGGTATGTCTAATAAATAAGTAATGGTTACTGAAATCCCCCATTCAAATATTACACTCAGTGGGACGGACGCAGAAACTGAAAACCATTTACATCAATATCAAATGCCAGACAACCAAGAATCGGGGTACAGATAATTTCCCTGCAGTAACTAAGATGATATTTTTATCAATATAGATACAGTTTATATTATTTATCAAATGCGCGCGCGTGTGTGTGTGTGTGGGGGGGTTCTTGGAAGAAGTGACTTTTTTTTAAAATTTCTAACACAATAAAACAGGTTGAAAGCACAGTTGCCATGTCTCTTCAGCAGGCAATAACAGCAGTTGTCCAGATCCAACGATTTACCACATAATATAATAAGCCCATATAATAATTGCATTGTTATATTATGATAAAATGGGCTGTGGATTAGCAGCAACAACATGGTGGCGTGCAGAGATGCAGCAGCCAGGAGCTATTTTGATGTAATTTCTTTGACTCTATTAATCGTATTATGTTGCTCGAGGGACAGATTGCCCGAGACAAAATGTAGCTGTATGCCATATGATCTTATATCTTCTTGTAACCCGTTATATTTAAGTGTATTTTTTGAGCTCTTGTCGAGTTGGAAAACATCAAACTTAACTGGTAAAATATGCTCAATACATGCCTCGACACGGGCGCGAACACACACGTCGATGCACCGGTAGCACATGAGCACAAACGGCGGCCTCGCCTCGACCTGTCACTCACCCATGCCTCTCACAGCCAAGGTCTAGTGACAACTGTTAAATCGGAGCAAGCCTTCATCGCCGCCATAGCTAATGTTGTTAAGTGAAAAGCAGCATCTCGTCTAACACATCCTGGGTGATTCTAATTACCCCCAGATGATTCCCGCTCCTTTCTGCTCACATGGTGCCCAATCAATACGGAAAAAGACCCCACGCCATCACTAAACTGTTATATTTTTATGTCAAAATTCAAGTGCCGGCGTTAAGCTCCTCAAATCTCTGGGTAATTTCTCTTAACCTCGGCGTTCTCAATTCCAGACCCACCTTAAGTTACCCCATGAAACCCTGTCCACCTGGCTCTTAGCCGTAGTAAATTGGGTTAACGCTCACTAAGTGTCCCATCGTTAGCGCTGTTAATTGACTACTGCGTGTGATAATTAACAGGGAGCGGACTTCCTACCTCGCTAATCTTATTTAGGTCATTTGCATTTAAAATGGTTTTGGTCTCTCTGGCAAGTTGGAAAAAATCCACGCTCTTGGAAATCAAGCTTGATGGGTGAATCAGAGGAGCTCCACTTACACATAAACGGCCGTGCAATCAGACATCTGGTGTGAAAATGCTGTGGAGCAGAATGGTAGTTTGTGGCCTACACATTGATACGCAGATTAGAGGACAGTGAAAGAAGAGCAGGGATGACCAGGAATTGTTATTTCTTGACCAGAACACTTCCATCTTAAACACTGATCCTTGCATTAGTGCATTTGATCCTATTAGCATGTACTACCTTATTGTTAAACAGTTTTATTAATATACTTTTACCACCTTGTGTTTGTAAGGCTGTAGTTTCCTCACCTGCTTTACAACATGGACTTTCCCACAGTCCTTGCTAAGGCGATGTCAAACTACATTCTTGCTATCGTGGTGGATGGTTGCTCCTTGAGCTTGCACTGAGAACAGATATCCAGGGGTTCGAGTGGGCTGATAAGGACCAGTATCCGTACCACTAAAAGATTCAGGGGGCAACGGCAGCCGCTTGCCAAAGGCCACATACAACCCATCATGATCGAATTTCCAACAAGATAACACATCTGCGAATGTTTTTGCAGTGATTCGTGACCAGACTTGTACAACTCTATATGGTCGTATACTGTCCAATTCTAGGCCGGTTGAGCAACAACAATAGGGTCCAAGTGGTATACTAAATTAAAAATGCTTCACATGCTAACAGGTCGTTTTGAAGGAAGTTGTGGGAAAGACACAGCAGAATAGTAGTGGATTAACAATCAAAACCATCTGAAGAAGCCTGCAAAACAGCTTAGCTTGAGCTAGTTTAGGCAGAGCTAGCCACAACAAGCGGCCGGTCGTGGGAAATTGAAAGCGCTTGGAAGTTCAAAAATAGCGGAAACCCTTTTAACACCCTCCGACTTGAATTCCTGAAGACGGATCTCTCTGCTCGATGCGCCGTTGTCGATGGGCACGGTGGATTCGGAGCTCTGGGACCACCGATGTGACTGAGCGAGAGTCTAGGTTTTAATCCCCACACCTGCCGGTCTATTTTCACCTCCAACCCCCCCTTTTGTTTCTCCGCGCTCCACCCAAAATAGGAAGTACGCCGCCTGTTGCGCGCTCAATTAAAGTAGGCCCCCTAAAATGTATGAAGGTTGATTTTGTTGTGCTGTGATAACTCCAGATGAATGTTTCCTTTGTTGAAGCACCTTCTGTCCTATTTTGGCAATGACACGAGCGCGCGGTAGCTACGGGGGAGACACACGACTGAGCACTCCTCCTGATTCACACAAGCATTAACACAGCACATTAGCTCGGCGGAGTAGTGGGAATGAAAGATGGGCTAACACCGCTGCCCCAGGCAAAGTGAAGACGTACACTAAAGCCAGCTGCCATCTATTATGGATAGCCAGCGCCGACCCCCACTGTTGGTGTTACGGGGGTGACAGTGCTGTCCTTGCCGAGGCGGTGACCTTCCTTGGTGGGGAGAGGGCGCTGGGCAGATTAAAAGTGGACTGGCGCACCGTGCAGTCCAGGCGTGCCCCTGATGTTCTGCCCAGATGGTAACCACACACACTCTTAAACACACCAAATAAACACACACACACCCGCATGCTGCTCTACCCTGGGAGGGCAGATGTGAGGTACGGACGCGGCCCCTCCTCGGGGCGCTGCGCCTTCGGAGTCCGCGCACCCACGTTTACTTTTTTTTTTTTTTTTTGACGCACACACACACACACACACACACACTCGGAGCCCTCATGCAGTCCTCAGAGGTCTAACCAACCCTCACCTTCTCCACTCTCCATCTGAGTGTTTCTCCATCACTTAATTCTGGCTGTATGTATGTGAATCATCCATCACTCACTCAATCAGTCCATTGAATTTCATTTAGTGCGGTGTTACACAGGGCATGTGATTGATTCACTGGTACCTTTTCACTGAAGCTTGAATGACACACAATGCTGGTTTGTAGACATTCACACATACACACACACACACACACACACACACTCGGTGCTCGCTTATACACCGCTGCACTGGGTCTCCATTGCCAGTGGGGAGACTTGGGTGCCCATGCTGCCAAAGAAGAACCCTTTGAGATTTACTCAAGGTCGGCATGTCCAGCTGGCTGTGCCAACATCTGTTCAGAATGGCCTCAAGACTGGCATGAGAGGGGCCCGTCTACGCTGTTTGACCTTGGATCAACAGCCACATTTGGAAAAATAACCGTTTCCACAGCCACTGCGAGCTGTTGAATGAAGTCCGAATCTGTCAACACGATTTTTCACTGGGTAGCAAATATTGACTGTTATGACAGTAGAGCATTTATGACTGAATTAGGTAAACCTGTCGTAAATTTATTCATACAGGCACCTTCACAAAACAAACCAAAAGTGGATGGTGAGATATTACAAATAAAAAAAAAATAGTGGTGCACTCAGAGCAAGGACCTCCGCTGAGGTTTGTGTGAAGAAAAAAAACCCCAAAAAACAACAAATCTGTGCCAAAATTTAATGGGTTTCATGGAAATCGGTCTGGCTGATCTTAATGCCAGCAGGGGCAGTCAAAGAGAGCAGACCTCCATCAACTCCAATATAAAAGAAAATATTTTCTCAAATATCAACACATCTGCTCCCAAATTTAAATAGTTCTTTGGCTCAAGCTACAATTTACTGCTACATAACAAGCAAACAAACCCCAGCGGAGTTGGGTTTTTCTGATTATGGTCTGATTCTGAGACTATTGGCAGACTGGGAATGGCACCCCGACATGTTAAAGTTGCTTAACCCTAACAGAAGTGGATGGAGACTGTGATCTGTGAGGCTCTGATTATCTTGTTCCTGCTAAAGGCCAATGGTTTACTTCTGAACATTTCAGTTTCGTAGTCAGCTACAGACATTTTAAGCCTAAACAAAGAAAATCACACATACTCGTCCAGAAAGATTCACAGCACAATTCATTTTGAAATGATTATCTTGCCATTTGAGGGTCCTATGTGAGTAGATGACGTGTTTTCATAGCTGCATCAACGCGCAGCGTTACAAGACGGGGATAAAAAAAAAATGATTGACCGCTACCAACACTTTCCTTGTTTTAATTCTTCATGGAGGTTGTTCTCTGCCAGAAAGCCTATCGATTTTTCTATCAAATACGAAAACAGGCATTGCGAGGAGGCCGCAGAGGTCAGTGTGAATTAGAGCAAAGGTGTGCGTGTGTGCTGGAGAGCGTGCGCGCGCGTGACGGCGTCCCCTCCTCCTCCCCAACATCCCCATTGTCACTCCCCGAAGGCCTCTCTGTTAAATTGGCTGACAGATAATAAGATCAAGCAGGAGGGTACGGATACAGAGACCTTTGTCCCGCAATCCGACGGTCGCCTGCTCAACTTTCTGTGTCATGAAACACGCAAACGTGTGAAGTTTTTTGGGTTGCCAGTTGAATGGATCATTTTCAACAATCTCTTCAATCTCTTTACAAAACGACTTGATTTATTTAGACAAACTTCATGGAGGAGCAGAGGACGGGCCAACGCGAAGAAAAATGTATAAAGCCCCCCCAATGCTGATCACAGTGCTGCCACATCATTAAATATTACTTTTCAAAATAACAAAGGCTATATCGATGTGTTTTTCTTGGGTGTTGGCTGTATAAACATGTATTGGGTGCGACATTCTCATTAGTTTCTCAAATAACATGCAGGATTTATTAGTATTTGTACAATTTCATCTAAACATATTCCAGATTAAACAGAATCCCAGTAACAGAAATGTTGCTTTTCCTTAAATATTTATATGATGTACTGATTTTACCACTTACTTAGTTCATTATGTCTTTTTTTTGTGTCAAATGGTGTTGAGACAAATGGTTTGGCATAGAGGGGCACTGAGTTTATTCATGGATTTAAACCACTAACAATAATATTTAAAAGTCTTTGACTAATCAGATGTAAATTCAGCTTTGTGGCAATTTGCACTGGCAAATCAAAGCCAGATGAGTCCATTAATGACGCAAATATTGAACTCAACACTCCTTGTCCTTCTGTGTTCTCAGTATTTACACCTTAATCATTATCTCTAAATATATTTACTAAAATCCCAAATGAGCCAATTGTCAATTGGCTCTGCTTTACATTTATCCATAGTATTCATATGGTGAAGTACAGCTCACTTTTTTTCCCACAACACCTCACAGCACATCCCCTTAGCATGTCCTCGGGCCTTCTGCCCCAAGGGCTCATGGGATATGAATACTCCCTGGGGCTGCTGTTTTCACAACCTGTGAGAGAAGCACGAGAGAGAGAGAGAGAGAAGGAGGGGGAACAGGAGGAGAGGAGAGCAGCAGCAGCAGCGGCAGCGTTTCTCTGTTTGCTTGATGTCACTGTAATGGAAATATGCATAAGTGAGAAAAGGCATTGTGGGCCTTTGGGGCCCAAGAAGTACAAATATTTTAATAACAAACACTTTCGGTGTTTGCCTCCTGTAACAGCGCCTGGGTATTATTTCTCACTGAATGCGGCGAGTCGGCACCAAATTCCGTATGCATAAAGATATAGATGTTTTCTTCTTTGACTGGAAGTGATTTTCATGCTGTGGAAAGTTTTTCCCGGTGATATGTCCTTTGGAGAACTGTCATTAATCAAAAGTCAAAGTCACCTCAGATCTCACATTAGAATAGACCAGTTTAGCTGCGGCTGAAATTGCAGCTGACCCCTCTTGCCCTGAGCACTTATTCAAAATCAGCAACACGGCCATTGGGGGCTAAAACAACTAAATTGAGTGAGGTTGCAAGAAGCTAGTAAGAGTACTGGGGGAAAATACCCAATAAAGCAATGTCAACTAGCAATCTCGGGGGTTTGTTCGAGCTTTCTAATGTCCTGATGGGTGACTTATAGCTTTGTATGTGCTATAAATGTAAATGACAAAAGGGTTATACTCAGGGCTGTCGTGGTAAAAAATAAAGAACACCACCTTGCTTCAACCCTGCTCGGCGGTGATATGATTGATGGAGAAGGAGTGTGTCAGTCTGCGTCGCAAAATCTCAGATCCCGATTACAGACCAGACAACGGTGGCAGTTGCAACAGTTTTTGTTTGTTGTGTCTTTTAGAATTTTATTCGGACTTGGTTATTCATAGAATACATGTATTTCTCATCTTGTCCGAACGGGAAAATTTGACAATTCTACTAATTCTATTAATACCTGTGTTGAGATATATGTTAATAACAAGCTGTAAAATAATTTTGGCTACTCATAAATACTCCCACTTCAAGTAACATTTGTTAGGAGAATAAATGAGGCGCTACAAAGGCACAAAAATATACATCAACTAAGTAATTTTGAAAATATTGGTAAATTGTTTAATTAAGATACCTGAATAAGGGTTAACATTTTTATTATAATGTCTTTATTCTGTAAATGATAAGAGAGGGAGCGCTTCAAAAAGATATTTGACATAAAAAAAAAAATGCTTCAACTGAATTTATTTTTATTTCGTCTTTCTCTATAAATCTTTAGACGCAATTGAACAGGCGAAATTAGCCTCGCCCGAAAATATTGCGGCGAAGAAAAGAGCCGTGGTGTTAGTGGATGCTGTGTGTTCAGACTGAGAGGGAGAGGGGGGGGGGGGAAAGAAAGGAGAGAATATAGAAAAAACACTCGGCTGAACAAGTTAGACTCCCCTCTCAGATTTTCATAATGAGCTGTCAGTCATTTTTCAGTGCCCAACAACTTTCATCTGCCCTGATTCCTCCCAACCTCCCCCATTTATCACTCCTTTCTCTCCCCTCCGACGCACTCCTCCAACGCCCCGTGTCGTTTATCACGTCCGGTGGAATAGAGTTTCTCCAGCTGTCAATTTAGGAAATGGAGTGACGAGCGAGACCCCAGGGACCCCCCGCACTAATCTCAGACTGCAACGCTACGGAAAATGATGTACATCTCCGGCGCCCGCTTACACTCCGCCGCCGCCGCCGCCGCACGTGTGCACATCAATTACCTGCCCTGACCCCAAAATTCATCCCGCCGGTAAACAAACAAGTAATCAAAAAGGCTGCGGGAGGCCAGAAGTCACCTTACCTCTCGGAAGCGGGCACGTGTTGCACCTCCGCGCACCTGAATTACAACCAGGGGGGGCTGAAAAATCGACCCCTCTCCGGTCGGCGCAGCTCGCCTGCTCTTTCACCTCCATGATGGCGCTCGATAAACTGCCACATGCCCCGGGGTTTTAACGGTCAGCCGCAGCCGCCGCCGCCACCGCCGCCGCGCTGTCAAGAGCCGGCGCTGAAAAATGCCAGTGTCACACAGTTATGTGTCCCGTGGGGAGCGGATATCATAGTTGGTTACATGACAGGTGCGGTGAACGGGCGGCGAGTGAGACCTCTGCTTCATCACGCCGCTGACCGGTGGGGACGCTGCCCCGACAACCGCCGGGTTCGAGTATCTGCGCGTGGATTCGGATATTTATATTTATAAAGGAGGCGGGGGGGGGGCAAAAAAAACCCCCCTGTTCTTGTCTGAAATTGCTCCAGCACAGAGCGAGTGAAACAGGATTCTAATGGCCATAGTATCGCTGTTAGTCCACCGGCCGGGCCCGATGGAAATCACCCTTGCGGTTTGAAAGGTCGAGGGGTCAGGGGTTATAAGAGATAAGGACCCGGGGGACTGTCATAAAACACTTGCGACACTTCGGCCCTCGTTTGTCATGCCAGAGCTCGATGTCACTCATTCATCTTGGTTAGGGAAAAGTCTTTTCCTTTAATAGATATATTGCGTCATAATCCCACATTGTGACCACGGTCCGTGCGCTCTAGTAACAATTTTCTGCGTTTTTTTATCTTTATTTTATCCCCTTCCGAGATATATTTAGAGGGTGTATTTATTTATTTTTTGCAGCGTGCCAAGAGGGAGATCCCCTTTAAATCCGCAAAATCTTTACAGGATATAATTTTCCCTTCCGGTGTGCGATTCAAGTTTTTGGGATCTTCAAAGTCAAAAAGCACTTTGTCAGATTGGGTGGCAACAGTGGCTGCTCGCCGCCACCCCCCCGCCCCCCCCCCGCCTCCCGTCCACATCTGCATCGTGTTTTCTTGAATTTAGCGGC
Source organism: Mullus surmuletus (assembly GCA_903171835.1). Taxonomy (NCBI): domain Eukaryota; kingdom Metazoa; phylum Chordata; class Actinopteri; order Syngnathiformes; family Mullidae; genus Mullus; species Mullus surmuletus. The sequence continues at coordinate 1,320,372 of CAESWR010000029.1, read as the reverse complement.
GCAGAAAGGTACAATCAAACGGCCGACGAAACAAATGAGATTCCCTTACATTAGCTGAGCGTGTAATCACATTTCCCATGTTGTCTCTTTCCCTATATGCTGCGTCCTGTCGAAATTGGAGCCAGAATGCAGCTGCATTGGAGGGAGGGGGGGTGGGGAGGGGATGGGGGGGGGTCACGGCGCTCGGTGGCGCGGGGCCTTCCCCCGCGTTAGCTCTGCATATAGGGGGGACGCTTGCTGCCGCTGAGACATCTCATTTAGTGCGTCTGCAAACGACATTACAGGTGGAAACGCTTTAGGAGATGTCTTGCAAAGCATTAATCCCATTTGTGTCCCGGCCCATTTCGAGTGTGCGTTCCGGCTTGCACTCATGAGATGAGAGGGACGCCGCGGCCGTCGGACGGGAGGCAAACGCCGGGCTTTCCAAGGACTTGGGTGGGCGCACAAAGGAGATGTCATCACTAAGAGGATCTGCATTCATCGAAGAGAAAAGCAAACTGACGGTTTTCAAATTTGAGTAATGAGATTGTGATTTAATAAGTCAAATATGTGGAAACCAAACTCAAAGCTTCCCGCATAGCGTTCAGCCTCATCTTAATTCCATGAAGCGGACGGATTTCTTTTGTGTCGCCGAGCGCGGCGCGGAGTCGACTACCCTTCGCGTGGAAGCGGCCGCAGCAGCAGGTGGCGGAACCGCTCGCTCGTGTCATGCTTCGCAAAATACTCAAATTTCAGATGTGAGCTCCGAATCGATTCCAGGCAATTTGAAACAGAAATAATCAGGTAAAACACAGCAGCACGGCTTTTTAAATACTGTTAATTCACGTTGGGGCGTTAACAGAAAAAAAACAACTGTTTATTTAATGAAAAACAACCTTTAGATCGTTTCAAGCACGCTTTTTGACACTCATAAGCAGAAAAAACGACGTTACAATGATGATTTATACTTTCTCTTGTGCTTTAAGTGACTTGTGGACGCAGGAATTAAAGGAGGAGGGCACGGGTAAATATTAAAAGCTGCCTGTAGTTAAATACTACCCTCTAGTGGGCGTCAGGCCATTTCTGAGCATCTGTTTGCCTGCAAGGAAGCGAGGGGAAAGAAATGAAAAAAAAAGAGCTGCGTTTCATGACCCGACAGACTAGAAGCTCCTTAACGGGTTTTTTTTCCTCGACTACCTTTGTTCGCCCCCGTTAATTCAGAGCAGAAAATAGAGATAAGATCATTACGGGGAGGTTTACGAGTCGGTCTGTCTCATCCAATTATGAGTGTCTCAGAGAGCGCGCAAGCTAATGATGGTGATCTGCTCAGAGTGATTTCACAAATAGGTGAAACGAGGTGCGTGAGAAGGGCGGAGAAGAATATCAGATAAGCCCGCCTGCCACGGCGGGAATGATTGATGTCGGAAGCCGATCTGGAACTGAAAGTTCAAACATTTTTCAACAACAACAAC
>CAESWR010000029.1:1274398-1285232 GCA_903171835.1 Mullus surmuletus | reverse complement strand
AAAGAGGAAGCATAAACCAAATCCGTGAGCCCGCAACGCAAACAAACACTCCTCAGTTTTAATTGACCTACTTAGGCGAGGTGTTTTCCAGCAGAGCCCATTGATAGTTTGCGCTTGTAACCACGCTTGTAAAACAGAAGTCGGCCTCTTTAAATAGCGGCGGCATGGGCCAACCTGAAGGGAGTTTGAGTCACAGCGACCAGTCTGTAAAACGGAGCGGTTATGAAACACAATTAGGGCCTTTGTGAGGGTTAGCCAAGTAGAGTCAGAGGATATTTGGGCGGCGTGAGCCGGTTTGTGGGTGAAGATGGTGCAGGAATATGATAGAAAAATGGAAACAGAAGCAGCTTCACCTCTCAGTCTGCTTGCTGTTCTATTATTATACAAATTTAATCACCAAAGTGTTGAGATCCACATTACCTGTCCATCGTGGGTCCTGACTGCCAAACCAGGAAGTTGCAGCATCCAATGGCTTTTGGACTGTACCAAGAAGGCCCTGATAGCAAGGGAGGGGGCGTGGCCTGTTAGACATGGTGGTTGGGAAAACAATTGTAAAGCAGCACTGATTTAATTTGGCTGATGGTAGTACGACGTTGGAGGCCAGCCTTACAAATGTTCCTGCAAGCTTCCATGTTAAAGAGGAATTATTGAAGAAACCCCAGTGGAACATTTGCTCAGAGTCTCTTATCAGGCATGTTGATGAGTCTATTCCGCCCAAGATGTTCCTCACATCAGCAGATAATATTGATTTTGTCTTAACTCACGCACGTATCTTTTCACCGATTGACTTTAATCAGCATACAGTTCAAACCATGGTAGCCTCAGTGCAGAAAAATTAGATTTTCCGCCACTTTTGCAATAGAGCCGGATTGGAAAAGTCCGTCTTTTCAACCCAGGGCAGGGTCTGAATGTTGAATCCTTCATCACAATCAGGTTTCTGCGTGATTTATTTGCCAAAAAAACATTTCTCAAGGTTTAATCATACCACAGATATCACAGACACTGCCGAAAGCTAGAATTTAAGATCACTGGTGGATAAAAAAAAAGGAAAGAAAGGAAGAAAGAAAACGCTGGCATGCACAACAGTGACGTTTGCTGGAGCCAGTCATTGGACTTGTATTATCAGACATTACTGAATCTATCACGAGCCTTCTCTCCAATCTTCTGTTTCATTCCGGGAATGATGTAATATACTTCACATCTGGTATGGGAGCTGTGACAATGCCCTACTTTCTATTTATTGCATATCACGCTCAAATCTAGATGTACAGTTTTGAGCCTATTCTCAAAATTCTCTGCAAGTTGTGGTAGATACAATCACACACGGGGGAGCGGCGGCGAAATTTAGATGCAGGCTGGTTGTTTGGATTATCTGTAGAAAAATCACATGGAAAAAACCCAACAGAGCCAGGCCTTGCAACATTTAACATTTTCTAGCATGGAGACTTTAAACACCCCTGCGAGATTGTTACCTTTATTCACTGTGACTCAGGATCCCAAAAGTCTGAGGCCATAAAAACGCCAGAGAAATTAATTACGGGGAAAGTTGATCTTCCTATTGTTAATTTTCCAGTTAAATGCGAACGTCCCAGCGGGGGGATAGAGCTTTTTGAAGAAAGCTCATCGAGAGATTCCATTATTGTGGCTCACAGACTGAGAAGATTCGGTTTCAGTCCAGGAAGCCGCGGGGCCGCGGCCATATCCGCAAACACACCAAAAAACGCATTGGTTTAACTTTACTCTAAATGGAGAAGATACAAAAAGCTTTGAAATTTTTTTTTTTTCTCATTGATGCTCCGTCTGCCTTTCTTCAACTATAATCACCACTACAGAGGGTCATTGCGCCGCCTTCCATCGCGACCCGCTGGCATCGCGCTGCATTATATTGGCTGCAAGCCTGAGAAAAAAGGGAGAAAAAATTAAAAACGCCGGTCCAAGTGATGATCCAAGTTTGGCCCGAGGAAGCACGAGGAGATATATTTTCAGCAACATTACATCAATGAGCAGCGCGCCCGCGTTTTGAATCATATCTTATCGTGGACGTCGGCCCGAGCAGCTTCACAGCGTCATTCTGCAGGCTTGAAAATAGATTTTCATACCCAGGCTGCGGTTAAAAAAATCTGCATTTTTGGCTTTTGAAAACATCTTTATAGCTCATGAGCTAATCCAAAGAGGATATGCGGCACCCTGGGAATTGTAGGCTAGGAGCATAAGATTAGGAGACATGGTTCTTTAAACGTCTCACAGCTGGTAATCTTCGCTGACTGGCCATAAAATTGCCTTTTGTGCCTCTTTCTCTCCTCCTTTTGGCTTCGGCGGCGAGTTTCCATGAGTCCTCGGTGGCGTCCGCGCTCTCATGAGGCCTTGGAGATACCACAAAGTGAATGTAAAGTGATGATTCACCCGTGGAGGAGGGGGTTGGGGGGTTGGGGGGGGGCGAGCGCGCGGCTAACCGGTAGAGACACGGTCGGGCTGGGATGACAATGAGGGGCGGATGACAGATTGATAACGGGAGAGACGGAGCATGTACTTCTGCTCTCCCCATTATGGTTTTACAGCGAATGCATGCGGCGGTGCGTCTGAACCCGTACGCCGCTTTCAAACCGCCGACTTTTACAGAAGCTGTAGGAGTTTTTGGTGTCTGGCCGAGCTGAATATATTGTGCGTCTGAGAACAACTGGTTCAAATTAAGGGCTTTATTCATCACTCCCGTGGCCAATATTTACATTTTTATAAGGCCAATGCTGCAGGTGGAACATTTTGTAAAGGCATAATTTGCACAGATATTCCCATGGAAATGGGAAATGATTGTATTTACGTCCTGACTTTTTTCCGACGCGGCGATGAAATCCGAGCCCGTCTTGGCTGAGATTGCGGCTAACCTCGCTCTGCGCCGCCCTCCGGCTCGCCACATCTGTCAGTGGGCTTTGTGGAACACAGGTAGCATGACAGTCGCTCCGTGGGCCCCGTCTACCGTCTCACAGGTGCGAGTGGCCATCTGGGACGTATCAGGGGAAAGGAATGCTGGGAAGGAGGAGGATGGCGGGAGCTACCTATGTCAGGAGATAATGTCGGATAAAGAGTTCGCTCCCGACGTTCAAGATAAAATCCGCTCATGTTCCGTAACAAATCCCGGACAGCGTAGCGCCCTGTAGTCGAAGTTGTAGTGGGAAATGTATATCACGGCTGATGGGTGTAAACTCTCGGGAAATCTGATAAAACGTTCTTATCTTACATGCCTCCTCACTTGTGATAGCAGCGGCTTACAAACCATCTAAACCCTTCTGTTTGGAGGCAAAAACAAAGTGCATCACCATGTTGCACAATTGTTTTTGACATATGAGTGCAGCTGAGACACGCCTTTAAAGGGATAGTTCAATCAAAGACTTGCGTTGGTGGTACTTTTTTACACATACATAGAGTGTAAAACTATACATAAATGCAAAGGACTTTCAATGGATGTACATAAAGTGTAAGACAGTGACAGATGAGACAATACATGTAGGAACAAAATAGCAGCCATGTACGGCGCCATCTTGGTCAGGGGGTCTTATCTGCTCACTGCTATGCTGTAGGAGGGGCTGCTGGGAACACAAAAACACATGAATATCAAAAATAATTAAATCAACCATGTCTAAAATGAGCACCTTGTACCAGTATATGTCAATGGGTGATGACTTTTAACTCAAAAAAGTTAAAACAAAAATCAAATTGAACTGCTGGGGATCTCAGGGTAAAACTACAATAAGAAAAATCCAACATCTTGAGTGAAAAAAAACACACAGACAAAACCAGACAACGCCTCCGGGCCGTCTGAAAACACCTTGTTCCTGTTGAGCACGCTCAAGCCTTCATCCTAATTATGACATCATGAGGTAAAACAGGAACTACAGATGTTCTCCAAGCCGAGCCGCAAACATTTTTTTTTTTTGATCTCCTTGTCTTCCCGCTTAGTTGAGGCGTGATTAAACGCTCGGGGACGGCTGCCATCAGGAATCTGCTCTGTTTCTAACCCCGTCAGACACACGGCGCGTTTCCCACCCGCCTTATCTGCGGCTGAAACTGAGCAAACACCGATCGCGTCGCCCCTCCGGAGCGCCGTGGGTCGGCGATTGTGTTACTTGGCAGGGCGAACGCCACCTGGGGAGCCATTATTGGGCTGAAATTGTGCAGTGAGGGGACAATTATCTGGCTTCTTTAGCTCATGAGGGTGACGTAATTAAAAGGGTTTTTTCGCCACGGCTCCGCGGAAATCTGATCCTTGAGGTCATGGGGACGGAGAGAGACAGCGACTGGAGCGTGGAAATCAGACAGTAATGGCTGCCTTTTTTCGCGGGGTCAGACGGCCTCCAGGACCGCTAATTGCAGGGTTGCGGCGTTGGGAAGAATGCGAGGCATGCGGAATCCTCCCCGACATTCGCGGCGGCCATTGTTTGCTTTTGCACCTGTGTGTAGGAGACGAACATAAAGCGTTTGGTCCGACGCCATCAGCCAGAGTACTGTACTGTGTAGTAGGGCTGCATATTGTTTAAACAATTTCAATACCAGTACCGATACCAGTACAATAAAAACAATACTGATACCAATTGAGTACTTGGTTTTTTTGTAACTTCATTCAGTATTAATCATGCGAATAGAAAGCAGTCAGTTGTGCAAATGTCACCACTGCTCCCCATTCAAAAGATTTTCACACATTATGAAAGTGCTCAAATTACGCTGGTGGTGATTGGCTGCCAGGAAAACCATAGAAACTTTTTTCTTTTTTTTCTTAGATCTGGGTACAAAAACAACCGATTGCAGGCATTGTTTGACGATCAAAGCCAGCACAGGCTCCATTGTCTGATGTTTGCAAACGACATGGTGCCTGATGTTCCTGTGGTGTGTGGTGTGTTTAGAGTGATTTCGTTCGGGGCCTCGGAAGGAGAGATCGTAAATAATGAACATGTTTGATATTTGCAAGTAGAAATCCTCTGTTCCGAGAGGAGCCAAGCGCGCACATTGTTTGGTGTCACACATATCGAACCAACAGCCAATCGAGACGCGAGCTGAGTCAGCTGACTGATGGAATGCTACGTTCCATTTGTACTCGGAAGTATGAATTCCTATACGGAAAGTCGGAGAATCCTCACCTCGTGAATCCTGAGTTTTTTTTTGTTGCACTAAATCGGTTGTAGTGTGGTGTAATTTTAGTTTTTCGATGTGTTATGTGGGAAATACAAGCCATGTAACTGGAACGCCGATGATTCGGGTGTGACGTCATTCCCACCTCCGACTTCCGCGGTAAACGGAACGCGGCACAACCATCATTGCTTCTTCCTGTTCGTCCGCAAGGTTTGTTTACAAGTGAAGTCACGTCTGACCACGCGAGATTTGGAATACTGAGCGTGAAGAACTTAATACTCTGCTGAAGAATCGGTTATAAGATCAGATCTTGTGCGATCTGTGTTTTGTTATCATTGATTGTGCGGTATCTAAATCTGTGAAGGTGTAATGTCCGCCAGCCTTAAGGTGATTTGTGACCCCCGAAGTGTCAGCTAATGGGGTTCCCAATATGAAAAAAACATTTTTCTGCACAAATGATTTACATTTACTGCCGGGCTGTTCTAGGCCATTTCTTTCACCCTGACTTGTGTCCATGCAACTGGGGAAGCGATTATTCTTCACCAGTCAGATGTGTTTTTTTTCCGCCTTTGCCTGCATTAATCAAAGCGAGCCTTTAAATGAAGGGCTGTCCACTCTCAAATGAAACTGTCAAACATGCTGTAAGTCATCCAGAACCCGCAAAAAGGAAATTTCCAGGGTGATTTTTTTGTTGTTGTTTTGTTTTTTCTCTCAGCGATCACAACGAGCCGCTAAACTTGACGTCGGTCCAGAAGCCGATTAGATCTCTCGCCTTTTTTTTTTTTGCGCCGTCCCTCATGTGCGCGAAGATAAACGCCGCTTTTGCAAACACGAGCATCTGACAATGTGGGATAAAATGAAACAGCCCGTGCCGCCCGCGCTCGTCTGGATGCTCACTGTCCCGAGGTTGGAATGCGAAGCCCCCAGAAGGAGACATTCATTAAAGGATTAGGGCCCACACTTTGTACTGACACAAGAATGAGGGCGGCCGCGCTGAGAAGAATGAAATGATCAAAAAGATGTTCAAGCGCCATTTTGTGCATGAGGGGAGATGCCGGCGGTGTAAGTACCCGCAATCAAAACAAAGTGCAAAGATCCTCGCTTTTTCTTTTCCTTCATTTTTTTATTTTCTGAGGCAAAGCCATGTTGGCAACGATAACAACGGAGGTGGAATCCCGCCCGAGTCTCAGCATCTTTTTTTTCCCCCCCATTATTATTCTTTTCAGATTTGTAGGTGACAAAAAAGGCTGAGATCAACGGAGCCGCGACCGCTTCCTTCCCATCAACGTGGAGGACGGCCCTCGCCTCTGGAGGAGAAGCAGCTTCGGACGGAGCGAGCCAGGGAGCATGGGAATGCTGCTAATCTTCCAGGGTCTTCCAGTAAGAGCTCATATTTTCAATTTGAGATGTCTGCGCTCTCCTCAAATAGCTCGTTCTTCGGTGTCCTTTAAAAATGCCTCAGCTGTAGCTCCAAATCAAACAAAGGCATTACATTTCTTTGCTTGTTTATTGAAAGTTGCAATAATAGGCAATTTGGCACCGAGAGGCAGGAATCCTCCGCAGAAAAACCATAAAAGTGGCAGTATGTGTGGTCCGGTGCTGCCACTGCAGTGAACTCCGGAGGAGCGAAGGCGAGCCAGGGCCGGCGTGTTTCCCGTATCATAACACACGCCGACAGCAGGCAGCCATGGCAAACTGGACTCTGCTTGTTCTCACACTCGCTGCCAAATTGGGGGAAAATTCTTCCAGTGGCAAGTATCAATTACTCACTTTAAACAAACATCCAAGGCTTTTGAATATCAACATGGTGCGTCTCCTGTAGGGCATCTGATAGAGGGGAGGACCACACACATGCAGTCACCTTTGAGCATCACCACTCGCTTCTTCCTCCTCCTCCTCCTCCTCCTCTCACTAGCGGAGACGCTCACTTTAAAGGGATAGTTTGGATTTTTTGAGATGAGGTTATGAGAGCCTCGCGATCAGTGTCGTCAGCAGCAGTGACTTTCCCCGACTGCTGATACATGACACTGATGGTGAGGGTCTCATAGAACTTAATGTAAAAATATCAGAACTATCCCTTTAACCAAATGATGCACTCCCCTCAGACAGAATCGCCGGTCGTGTCGCGTGAAACACAAGTGGAAGCGGGGGAGGTGAACGAGAAAGAAAGCATCCATCATTCTCAAACGCTCCACACGTCAATGAGGACGACAGCCTTGAAGTCGGGGACGTCTGGCTCGGCCCCATCTGGTACGGATATACAGGCCACTTCACATGGTCAGCTTAGCCTTCACACGTTTCGCACCGCAGTCACGCAGCCGAGCGTATAGATGTGGTTACATACAATTATAATGATTATTAAAAAGTGTCGCAGCCCATGATTCAAAGTTTAGAATCTGACAGAATCTGCCGAATGACTCATAAAAGCTTAAAATAAACATGTTAAAGTGCATCAACTGAAGCAGCTCATCCTAATAGTTGCTCATCACCCACCGAAAGAGGGAGGAGTGCACACATGGGATAATTTTGCCTCAAAGTGTTTTCTGCCAGAGAGCCTGACAGACTTTCTAACACGTGGTTAACCTTGTATCTTGATCAAAACCACGTTTGCAGCAAGTCATGAAGCCCAAACCTGGACACAATGTGACTGAAAAACCAAACTAGTTCTTTTTTTTTCTCACCCCTTGATGTCTACAATTATTATACACAAAAATGCAAGTTTGCTGCAACCTGCTCTCATATTTGTCATCAACTGGCATAAAGCCTTCAAGGAAACTCATCACTGATCCAGCTGATACATCATATTTATTCAATGGATAATAATACGTTTTGAGACTTTTATGTGAACTATTCCTTTAAAGGACAACAAAAAGAATTGCTTCCACAAAGTTAATACTATGACGACACTTTTCATTGTTCCCCCAATAAACAATCCTTACTCCTTTAATAAACAACATGCTAAAAATGTGTTTTATTGTTGTAATTTTCCATCACGACATTTTGTTTTACATGACAGTAGTTTCTATTGCTCACACGTCGGCTGTGTTGGTGGGTGTTAACCATGAACACTGTGGCTGATGCAGAAGTCAGCAGCTTTGCTGGCTCCGAAGCATCGCCTGAGACGCCCACATTAGGGGCTTTCTAGTGCGAGAGGTATCATGAAAAACAGTCAAAAGTCCACAGCTCGCCGGGAAATTAAAAACATGGGGGTGTATTCACACTGGGAAGGTAGAAGGAGGCTTTGATGAGTGTTGACAGTGTGAGGACATATCAGTCAGAGACCTCCCTTGAGCGGCTCGTAGCATGACAACATCTTCTAAAGAGGCAGTAAAGGGATGATTCACCTAAAAATGCTTTCATTAACAACTCATCACTACTCTATTAACCGATGGGTGGTGGACTGATTCGACAAGAGTTTCAGGGTAATTGAAACTCAACCTGGTACTTTTGTTTTCTAGGGTAAACAAAAAGTTTGGGGTGTTTTGGGTCACCTATCCCTTTAATAATGAGTTTGTTGTGCAATCCACAGGGAGTGTGTGAATGTGCAAAATGCAAATGATTTAATACCGTCGTTGATTGCACTCAATGCAAGGGAAATTGCAAAATGATTGAACGTGAAGTCTCCAGAAAAAGAAGGAGGAGGGGGAGGGGAGGAAGAATCTGATCCAGGTGTCACGCTGTAACTACCGACCGGCCTCGATTTGAACTCCTCCGCCCGCACATCCAAAACAAATACGTTTTTCTAAGGCCGCTTGGTACAGGCGCTGATTCAAAGCAGCAGCGACTGCAGATGGGAGGCTGAGATCCACACACACACACACACACGGCGAGGATGGCCGAGGACCATGAGAATGAAGACCAAGTTGGGTTTTCACATCAAACTAATAAGAGTCATATGGAGAGAGCGAGTGGAGAGGCATCGGGCCCACGCTGGTTATTGATGTGGAGACCCGAGTGAGAGATCGTGGCAGCGCTGTGTTTTCCTTTTTGCGCCGTTGCGAAAACAGACAAGCCGGGCTAGTAGCAGCCGTCCCATGATGCACGGCTTTTCGAAGCAAATGAGCAATACAACCGCAAGAGGCTCCGGGCCGCTGACACCACACATCAACGCCGAGCCACAACAATCGGCGCGGCGAGCTTCGCGTCGTTTGTCAATAGGCTGAAGAAACGGGTTTCGCAATCAATCACCCTCTCTCATCCTCCGACTGCAGGCGAGTTTGAAAGAGGCATTCTTAAGTGTGTTTTGATAAACTCCCCTCTTCCTGGCGGCAAACAAACCCAGGCTTCATTACAAAAAGACGATCGCCGCCTCTGTCAGATCGCTTTTCATCGGGACGCAGCTCGGCCGCGGGGGCCCCGCTGACTTCAAGCGAAAACCCTAATTTCCTTGCAAATCCCGTACGATAATATTAGCTTTAAACCAGCAAAGCATTTTACGTCATCCCGGAGCGAGCGGCGGTGGCCAAGAGAATAGGAAATAGAGTCACAGGAAGGATTTAACACTCGCGCCAGAGGGGTGAGAGAAGCGTATGAATTTTATATTGCACATATTCCAGAGGAAGTGTTGATTAAAGCCGAAATGTGCTGTGCCATTCACGTCTTTCTTTACGTATCTTTATTTTATTTTAGATTTTTTTTTACTTTCTTGAGGGGGTCAGACCCCGGCGCTGAGTAAATAATATGTGTTTCCAAGTGTTTTTATGAGTGGAATAACATGAACCCTGCGAACTTGAATTCCAAACAGAAGCTCGATAAAGCCCCCCCCTCCCCCCCCATAGCAACAGTAACTAGATTATATTGCCCCGTTCAAAACACTTTTTTTTCCTTCAAATAAAAAAAGGTGTTTGCGAGTAACATCACAGCCTCATTATGATTATTGCTTCATATGCCGTGTGAGAGCGTCGTGAAAATGGGCGAACTTCTGTGTGTAGATGGAAAAGTACCTACCATTTGTCTCCTTTGAAAAAAAAACACAAAAAAAATAGTGCTGATAGAGCAGCCGTATTTCCCCCCGTGGACCCCTAAAGCTTCATTTTTAGATTGTGATTGAGTTTATTTTTTGACTCCAGTGAGCTCAGAAGTCAGTGAGGGGGAAAAACCCCAACGTGTTTCTCTAAGAAGGATATCTGTTGCATCACTTAAAGTTTTTGTGTGCTGACTGATGTTTTGAAAGGAATACAGACCCAAAAAAAAGAAGAAAAAAAAAAAAGACGGATAAAACAAAGGGCTAATTGCTGTGTGGGATTAGAATAATAAACTCAATCACTTCCCTTGCACCGGGTCCAAAGCTGAACTAGGACAAAGGGGACTTAAAGCCCCAAAAAGGGGGTTTTAATTGGAGCTTTTTCGACCCCTGTGACCTTTCACTCTATATGCTAGGATGATTTAAGATGTATTGAATGACAATAAAGCGTAATAGCTGTGACAGAGGTCCCACCGCTCGCTCCATGGTGTGTTAGGAACACGCCCTCCTTGACGAATTCACAGTCCGAGGCTTTAGAGGCGAGCGGGTTCGGTAGTTGCCGCTACACACTCGTTGGGTTCCGCGCACGTCCTCGCGTATGATTGATCATAATTCACCGCGTTGGCTTATTGGAGGGCTGATGTAACTTCCCTTTTTACTCCCGGTGATCATATTCACAGTTGACCGGCTCTTGCCAAGAGGCCCGTTTCCAGATGAATACCGTTTTTGTGTTGTTTTTTTTTTTTTCCT
>CAESWR010000029.1:1139797-1151206 GCA_903171835.1 Mullus surmuletus | reverse complement strand
AAGAGGCAGCGAGGAGTTAGATGAAGGCTGTCTGTCCTCTGATGGCAGGGAGGGTGCGAAGAAGGGTGGGGGGAGGGCAGGAGGGGGGGTGGGGCTGGGGGGGGGCTACCGAGGGATGGACTCGCCGTGCAGCATTAGGCACTACATGAGATCCTGCAAGCAGCTAACAGGCAGCTGGCCGGTGCAAACTTCTGCTCGGCATATCCGCTCCTTCCCGTGCAGCCTCCTTATCTGCGTCTCTCTGCAGAATGCCGTGGGGGCTGAAGGGACAGGCACAGATGTTACTGGCTACAGGCCACACCCCTTTTCAACACTCCCAGTCCTAATAGGATGCAGCTGAGCTGTGGCCGCCGCCCAGCACGCCCCCCCCCCTTCAGCCTTTTCCCCTCCTCCTCTGCCTATGGACAACTTGTTTAGGGTTTGTTTGGAGAGCTGGAGGAGAAAAACAACGCAAAGGTGACAAACGTGCATGGTGTGAACGCAGCGTGGGGGAGAAGCAGAGGCAGGATGACAGAGCGCATGGAGGAATATGTCAAATGTTTATTGTGAGAGGAAATGGAGGGGTTGAACCGCACACCTTCTGATCTACCTTAAACTCTCCCGGGGTGCAATAAATCTCCAGCACACTGCATAGAGCTCATCCATGCCATTTGAAAATCATCCAGACTGCAAGATTTTAATCTAAAACAAGCTCAGACACTCCCACATGATTTACTGCGCAAACACGACTCCTGCATCCCAACTAATTACTGACTGGCAGCATCCAGCCTCTATAAACATTCCTACATTGCAACATAGCGAGAATTCCTCACGCAAAATATGTGTAGGAAAATGGTTTTCTAATGAAGCATGCCACTTGAAACAAACTTGCACCGTTTTTTGGGATGTGCACAGGATTATTTCACCGCTGAGAAATGTTCTTCAGATTGCGTACGTGGGTGCGCGGGACTTTTCAAAGCATCAAGACAAGCTTATTACATGAAATCATTAACAATTTAACACTTGACAGGACACTATAATTATGCAACAAATACTTTAAAGAATAGCATCTCATAATTGATCAATAACTGATCTCATACAAACACCAGTGTTTTCTAAGCAGCGATCAAGGACTAATACAATGTTGTGTAAAAGAAGGGTGTGAACATAACAAAGGCAGCAGCTGTACAATCGCATACAATCCAACAAACACAGCCGTGTAATAGTATCTTTATGGGCCTTATAATGTGGTATGCAAAAGTGAGGGCTGTTACAGCAGGAAAGCTGAAGTTATGGGCAGAACAAGGAGCCGTTTGCAGGCCACAATGAGAGAAAATGCCAAACGCAAGAAGTGAAAGACTTAGAGACGACTGTAAAAGGCATTTGAGAGTTGTGACATCCGGTCAAGTCGGAAATTATGTACAGCCGGCAGTTTATGGTGCAGTCCAAAGGTTTGGAAACGTGTGTGAATTAAATTAAGGAGATGCTGTATTCGTATTTGCACAAACATGATGTCATCCAAGTTGTAATTGCTACACAGGCTATAAAAACAATCCCTTCTTTTTTTTACGAGAACATCCAACATGTTCAAGGAGACTGATTCAGACTCCTAAGGTTTCCACACAGGTGTTGACAAAATGTGTCATCCGTCACCAGACTGTGCTCCAGAAGTCACTTTAATGTTATTGGGAGTTTTCACGCAAACACAACGTCACAGTGGTGTTATTACAATTGCTTTTTCATGTGTCATACATTGTCTGAGACAGGAACTGAGACATTAGTTCCAGTTTCTTCTTCCCGTCTGCGTAACTGTTTACTCTAGTAGCCAAAACAAATCTGAAATCAGACACATCTCTGACACGAGGTTATGAATAATAGCCGTGATCAAGCCTTTGAAATGGCATTTTGTGCATCAGAAATGTTGCTTTGTCTCAAACCCTTGTGCTCAAACTGCACAAACCACCAGTTTCCTTGACACAACTGTGCCTAGAGGTCATGTTACATCACTTGACACGATTTTGGGGGTTACTAAAAGTTCAAAGCCTTCCAGCAGCTGCCTTTTGCAGCCATTCAGAGACGCCAACGTGCAAAGCCGCCTGCAAGCTTCAACAAGACTGGACCAATTCCAAGTCTCAAGTTTGCTAATTAACTGCTCGATTTTTAACATTTCCAAATCTGAACTCACACGCTGTTGACTCAAGAAAAACTGGCCCAATGTGAAACGGCTTATCTCCACAGAGCCGGTGTTACAGACATCAGCGGCAAGCCACGCCGGTGCAGTCATGAATGGATAACAGTGGAAGCTGTACAGTCCTGGGTAGCTGCCTCTGAAAAGAATTTCATGCAGCTGGAATAACAGACAGGTCTGGTTCCCATGGAGGGCTCCTGTTCTGGTGGAACGGACCATCCGTGTCAATAAAAGCCGGGCCTGATGTTTTGGTGGCCTCGGGGCTGGCAGGTACATGCAACAGGAAATGTACGTGGGACGCTGTGGGTGGTTACAATTCCAAACTTTCTGTTAACTAACGGAACAAAAAGGACCGATATGCAAGCACAACATCGCTTCTTGTGGATGAAAATGTATTTTTAAAGTCTCCTTGGATAGACAAGCACAGCCAAAACAAAATCTTCCGTTTCCGGAGAGGCAATAATATTTTTCTGTTGCTTTGTTACTGCATTTTATGATTATACGTCATAAGTGGACCTAGCAAGCTGGCCAGCAGAGTCGGAATGGAGTCAGAAGTTGAAGCGTGGGAATGAGTTTGCCCCATACGAACAAGGAAACACACTGAACTGATGGCGACAAACTTTGGACGACCCTGGAAAGTCCAGTCATGATTACTAGCTTATTTATTTAGTTTCTCTCATACTGTATCAAAAGGACTCTCGTAGAATATTAATTGCTTTGCTTACCGTGTGAAACAAGCAAGTATAAAAAAAATGACGTATTTGAAAAAATGGACAGAAAGTACGTTCTGCTGAAAGCCAAACAACAAGCATATGCTGAGCCGAACCATGACTGACAGCGTGGAAATAAAAAAGAACGGCTCATGCTGCTGCAAAGGAATGTGTTAAGGGAGGAACGTTATATTATGGCTCGTATCATGTGGTGGAAGGATACAAGGCTACCCCGTACATATGTTTCTTTCAGGGTGGGGCTATATCCATAAATTCCACCAATGCGGCCCTTCCCTCGCAGAGGGAGACCCTAACTATCGCAAATTAAATGCCAGGATTAAAAAGGGTCCGACTACTGGTCTCTACCCACCCTCTGGAAAGCTTGTAATTACCTCTGAGTATTCTACCCAAGAGGCGGCACGCGACTTTCTGCATCCCATAAGCTCTCGAGTGCACATCTACGACCATAAGAAGGAAGTCCAAGGGCTGAGCAGCTTTTGAGTTTGGATTTCAAAATAACAGGAAAAGAGCAGGATGTTATTTATGAAACTAAATATTGAGAGAGTGAATTGGGATTTTCTCAATTAAGTTTGCCAGTTTTACTATTCAATTAAAGCACATTCCTTAATCAGCTATAACCCTGATATTCAAAACACATAATTGAAATAATCAATTAGAACAGTTGATCTTAAAATTATGTAATGGCATTAACTGAAGGCCATGAAAATCAACTTTCTTATGAATTCATTCATTCTTTGACTGTTAAAATATACCGATTTTCACAGGAAACGCTTAAGATTCTGTGGCGCAGAGATAAAAGGCCTCTTCCCTGAACAGGCGGTAGGCAGTGCTGCAGCTGCAGTGAACGTGCTTGTAACGGATTGACAGAATTTCAGGGTTAACAGGCTGTGGCTTAACTTGTTGATCCATCCAGATGTAGGGGCTCACTGAGAAAACAGCAGTTATGGTTTTCCGGCGGCCAGATAAGGAAGAGACGGCATAATGGATTCAGTGTTACAGTCGATGTCGCACATAAACAAACAAAACATCAAATAGAGTTGCGTTAATCCATCGTAATCCAATCAGGATCCAGTCTGCTCCCAGGGCGGAGACAGGTTCAAAGGCCTCTTAGCTAATGTCACACTAGGATGCTCTGGAAATTAGTTCACCAGACACAAATCCCAAACAGAAAAGGCTTCAGGTCCCGGCCTCGTCTTTGACCGCCAACACAAGTGTGCGACTGGCTCACGGCCAGCGGAACGCATGACTGGCTGCCACAGAGGCAAAATCTAAGGTGACGCCAAGCCAGCATATAGAGGACCTGCCATCTCGCACGGCTGGATGGCTCGGGTCACAAGCCGCTTAATGCGTGTCATAATCTCGAGCCGAGGCTACAGTCGGACGAGCGGAACCCAAAATATAAAAGTCGGCCCGGGAAACCAAGAGCTGGCCATGAGCAGGGGGAAAAAAACAGGAGCTAGAGGAGGATGTTTAGGTATGTTAACAAGGACACCTGCTGTTTAAACAGGATCGACCTGACAGCCTCTGGCCCTGTGGTGTCTCGGCTATCAGCTCCGCGAGGCAAACTACTGGGACACAAACAACACCGCACGGAAGCAGGACACCCCCCCCCACACACACACACACACACACACCCCATTCACAGTGATAGATGAGTCACTTTTTCTAATGAAACGCTCACCACACAGGTAAAACATGTTGCATAACTGAGAAGACATGGAGATGGAGCGGGACTATTGTAAAAGGCTGTAACGCGATCGCGGCAGAGGAACAGTGAGCTGTTGACGCAGCTGGTTTTGTCTGATTGCGTGGCTGTTTTGACGCCTCCTCCGCAGTAATGTTATCGCACAGATATGTTATACTGTGGGAACCTGCTCATCGTCGCTGCAGCAGCAGAGAGAAAACCAGGGCATCTCCCGCTCCTGGAGCTCTGACGCTGCGGCAGCCTCACATCAACAGGAAGCAACCTCAGTGTGAGAGAAAAACAGAGAAATACGGTGGATTGTCGTGAATGTCTCATTGTGAGAGGTCAGAATGTGGTTCACACACCAAATGAAAACACTAGACAAAGAAACGTTGGTGAGTTTTCAGACAAATTATACAAATCCAATTAGAAAGTGCATGACTGAGATTACAAGCACTGACGACGCCGATTCAATTAACGAAACGACATTACCACGTTAAAAATATCAAAGCCGCCTCGGCCTGCGAGGTCTACAAATGACAAAGAGGACAAAAGAAAACCTGCATTTATTTCCATTTATTATGTCCTGAAATCAGGGCAGTGTGTTTGGAAAGCGAGCGAACTCCATCCGTGAGCAATGGCTGCATCAATTTTCGAAAGAAAGAGAAAAAAGTTTGAGATATAGCCCAATTTTGTCTCTTTTCAGCCCCTTCTCTTTTGCTCGACAACTTGTCAGAACTTGAGAGGGCTTTCTGGTGGGGCGGGGCGGCATTTGGGGAGCAGGATAAAGCATGCCGTGCTCCGACACAGTCTGAATCTGATATCCGTCTGCCGCTTCAAGGCCTGTTACACATGCTTTGGTTTGTGTTTGGAGGGAGAAACACGCATGACATCTGACCCCTTCCTTGAAAGAAATCAATCACGCTGGATGGATGCACGGCAGGTCCTCCAAAATCAACATCATGGCTGAAGCGGGAAAAAAAGGAATTTGCGGACAAATTTCCAGGATACTGCCACACTCTCCATCGCACAGGATTAATCCTCGCCGTGTAGTCGTATTTAAAGGCTGACGTGCTTTCCTGCAGGTAGCGAAGCCCGACCGGTGTGCGTGAGGATTTACGCTGAGCACACATCAGCTCCGAGTGATTGAGCTATTACACTACCACGCCAAACAGCAGTCTGGGCCGATAATCAAAATTTCCTGTCAAGGCAATATGCTGGCGTCGGACCAGCTGGAGGCCCTCCTACAACAATATTGGACAATATAAAATGGGATGAGCAAGCTTACACGCCCTGCAAACCTGCGAGCGTTTACAAAATATTTCTCGTTTCAAACATGTCCGCTTGGGGAGTCGAAATTAATAACGTGACCAGGACAAAAGGGGGGGATGGAGGCTCGCAAGGACTGAAACATGAATCCCACTTGGCCCGTAAAAACTCTCCTCCCAACCTCCCAAACCGCACACACACACACACACACGCACACACTCGGGACAGGGCCCACATGCTCCCTTTGTTCAAACCACAGCATGGCTACTCTCTTTCCGTATCTTGCGGCTAATCTACACAAGTAATTAATTTTGATGCTCATTGTCACGATAATCCAGGGTTCGCCTCAGCTCACCCGCTCTGGCGAGAGAACAGTCGCACAACTGCAAACTGAGAGCCGCTTGTGAGCCAAAAGAGAGCGATTGCGGCTATTAATTCAAAGTTTAACAAGCCGAGTAAAAAAACTCAAGACTACTCTGGTCAGAAACAAAATCTCACCAGTATAAATAGCCTCTGTCATCTGCCATCCTAAAACAGCTTGAGGCCATTATGTTATTTCACATAACAGGCACTCGACCGGGAAAACACCATTTCTCCAAAATGCTTAATAGAATTCTAAAACCACTCAAATGGGAACTATTTAGTTTAGAACAGTTTATTAAAATCAGCCCAGCTTATCAAAATCAGGTTGACAGCTCTTCTCTCCACCAACATTTTGGAACAAAAGGTGTGTTTTTATTGTCACAATTTAAAAGGGAGGAGTGGTGCAGCCCGTGGATAACAAGCAATGGATCGATTATGTAAACCAGATCCGAAAAACCATTACAAACATCAAGGTGCACTTTAAAATTTTACTATCAGCCGGGAATGGAGAGAAGCTCTTAAAACAGTCTCTTTAAATCTCTGTAGTCATCAGAAATAGCACAGCTTG
Organism: Mullus surmuletus; assembly: GCA_903171835.1. Taxonomy (NCBI): domain Eukaryota; kingdom Metazoa; phylum Chordata; class Actinopteri; order Syngnathiformes; family Mullidae; genus Mullus; species Mullus surmuletus. The sequence continues at coordinate 1,144,424 of CAESWR010000029.1, read as the reverse complement.
TACCGTGCTACGAAGGCTACAACTACAACAAGTTCAGATTGGCCCAAAAATAATTTCATAGGTCACCCAGTTCTAGTAATAGAACCTAAGAACTGCAGCTCGAGGTTCGTCTCTGTGGAGATAAATCGGCGCAGCTTCATCAGTGACAGCGCTGGATTTGGGAAGACACACCTCATCATTATGCTGGTTTTCCTTGCATGTGTGGATGCGTCTCAGGCGTGTTGGGATTTGGAGGATTAACACTTCCGTCTATTTCTATCCCAAGTATTTGCAAGATGACATTTATGCACTTCATGTGGATTACACTTCTTTTTTTTCTTCATATGGTTAAGTACGTGATATCTGTGGTTTTAATGATGAAAGAAGTGGCATCGTCTGGTGGCTCGGATGCTTTCTGTCTTTTTTTATTGCCAATAAAAGTGGGGAAAGGGTGAACAGCCTGACATGAAAGACCCTTCACTCGGTAAACTCTGAGAGGTGTCAGTTTAAAGCCCATTAATTAAAAATCTGCCACCACCAAGGGGCTGAGCTGGAAACAGACCACACTGCCCTTTGACATACAAACAATCAGGGAGGTCAAGTGTCAGTGGTCTCAGGATGGCTGGTGTGCAATCACACGGTGGGTAACTGAACTAAAAAAATAAAAAAATTTGCCAATGCACTTGCACAATGGTTTCCGTACCAGATTACAAACGGATGCAAGTAGTTCCTCTGTGCAACATGGTGCCTGTAATCACATTCTCTGTGAGATAAAAAGCTAAAAAAGAAAAGCAACCACATCAAGAGCTATAATCCAGGGTTTCCTTTGGTAAATTGTCATACCAAGGCGGTCAGCCACCCCGATCCTTAAGCGTGTCCTCTTGTGGCCAATTTAGTTAGCAGATGACAGCCTGAATATACTATTTTGCCGGGTGAAATCGCACCTCGGGTTGTTTTTGTACTTGAAGCACATTTTTATTCCAAAAAATGAGCTCTTTGTGCTGTTGGTGATCTGGCCTTCAGGCGGATAGGCTCACACAAAGGTCATTTTCTGCTTTCTCTGCCCCCCCACCCCCACCCCTTCTCCATAAAATATCCTTGGCAGCTCTACGCCTCAAAGCTCAAGGTTTGGGTAGGTAAGCCTTTTTCGTATTATTTACTCAACCTATATATATCACAATTGGCGCAGTCCAATGTTTTCCAGCTGATCCCCCACCAAAGGAACAATCCTCAAAATGTGAGGGTGGGTCTCGGGTGTGGCCAACAATGACCGTATGGCCCCAGCTGCTCCAACAGCGGGGACAGGCGTAAAAGCCGGTCCAGACTGGGGGCAGGGTGTGGCAAGGCAGGGGTGCCATGGTGACGGACCAGGCCGAGGACAGAGAGGAGATGCTAAATGAAGCCATTGTCTGGCCCAAGTGAAGCACACTGCACAAAGAATGGCACATTTCAACAGTCATACAGGGCTATTGTTGCAGCGGGCCGGCAGAGAGCTGCGCGTCCACGGTTTATCCCACAGGGTCCGCTGCATGTCAGGCGTAAAGAGCATCAGACAACATGGGGAGACCAGCGGAAACAACACGGATGTGGGGGAGCCCTTCTCAAAAAGAAAAAAGCTAAGAAGTGCAAATGCAGGTCCCTGACAGATCTGATGATGGAACCACAAAAGTGGTCCACAATCAAAATAAAGGGCAAAAAACTTTTATACTTTTTTCAGATTTAAACCCATTAATAACTTTTAAGGAAGCGGGGGGAGGAAGAAAAAAAGACCAGAATGAAATACCTGCCGAATCAACATCACAAAGCAAACACACTCGCCCCCTTTCTCGGTGCTGTAAAAACACTGACATCCGACAACTGAAAGATCCGCCGGAATACATCATCGCCTTGCCCCACTTTTCTGTCAGAGTACAGAAAGTGTCACATGGTGCACACACACCATGGGTTTTAAATTCAACCCCAGTTATGGTATGCATACTAACTGGATTTGCCACACTCTTGTGAACAAGTGATGTCTATAGTACGCATACAACCTTGGAAATTCTTGGCTAAAGTCATTAAAATTTGTACAGTGCATTTTTTGAAGCGAAAACAGCAGTTGTTGTGCGCAGGAAACATCCCCGATACTTATGTTTTCACCTGCCACCATATAGACATGGTGCTGACATATGGGCCGTCTCGGGGGCTCAGCTGTGTTCCTGCGCTCCTAAATGACATCCGGCATTGAAGAAAATAATAATTAGAGTGTGGACCCTCCCCCCCGTTGTTAAGTGTTCATTTACCCTTTCAATGTGTAGTGCTTAATGGGAGCCAACCGGGGGGGATGGATGCACCCCCTGCTGCCTCCCTGCCAGTCCTGTGAAATTTAACACTCAGTTCATTAACCCATTTACCCCAGAGAGCCTCATAAGTGTTTTGTGTGCTGACAGAGGCAGGAAGGTATAATACACTGCCGCTGTTTGTGGACTGCCGCCTTTGATGGTGTTCTTTGGTGAAACGAGATATAAAAAAGAGACACTTTCAGGTGCCATTTCGTTGGGGGGGGGATCGTTGACAATGGCGGCGCTTTCCCCGCCAGAGGCCGGGTGGCGTCTGCCAAGTGGAAGCATGTGAGCAGCTGGGGGCTTGTTCCAGGTTATTTTATTCGCTTTTCTGGGGCATCGCGACCGCGATGAGTCCCCGTGGCCACGGGGCTGATGAACACGCTGGGGCCAATAAACAAGAGTCTCATCACAAGGCCCCCGTAAAGCTAAAAGAAAATAACCAAAACCCAACAAATAAAAGAGCCAAGAATGCCAGCCAGAGGCGGGGACGACGGCCCGAGCGCACACCCCAAATGTGCGACGGCAGCTCGCTACCGGTGAATAATGAAAGAGTGGAGGTGCAGACACTTCGCCGAGGACACTTTCCGGGGCCAGACTGTTTCCGACACCGGCGTGGAGACAGCTGGCGTGCGACAACGAGGGGGATGACGCACAACGTCAACAAGAGGCCGGTGCCAATGAAAACATGTTGGCGGTTGCCGTAGCCGAAGGCAGCGCTCGTGTCAGTGAGGAAACACCGCTTCTCGCCCGCGCTCGTGGGCGCAAAAGGTGAGCAACATACTATGCTTACACATAGAAGAGACTGCTTTTATTTCATGCGTTTGTTCTTTCTAGCAGTAACACAAAACACTCGAACGACCTGAACAGATAACTGCTCATTGTTACCATCTAATATGATCAAGGCACGGACAAAGTGTTTGCTCTTCTTTCAGTCACATGATAGTGGACTGTATGCCGGCAGCCAGGTAAACACAGCGGGTGTGGCCTTCCCAGGGCGCTAATGGAGGAGGCAAACAGCTGGAACTACTGAGCAAGGCATGCGGTTGCAACACAGAAAAGACTCTGCAATGTGCATCCATTCAATCCAAACGTCGAGGCCTGTCGAGGGCGGCCCTGCGCGCAGCCAACACCCCCGTCTGGGCATTAACACTGTGGACAAAATAGCAGCACGGAGCATCGCGTCAAGCCTCCGCAGTGTTTACAGTGAAAACAAACCAACGGATCACAACACAGTAAGCCGTCTCACAAGGCCGCAGCCCATTGCAAGCACGTACAGGCCCCCCCTGCATGATTTAGAGGGTTTTAATTCCGGGGAATGCATGTCTTTTCTGATACCCGCCTGACTGGGAATAAGCCTACCTTTAGCACGAACGCACCGGCGTAATCTGCACGTTGTGCTCTCCGGCTGACCTGTGACTGAGTGGCTTCGAGAGGTGACTCACTCTACTTGTGTGAGAGCGAGGAAATTAACTCAAAGCAGGTGAAGTGTCGCTCGTCTGAAAGGTCTGGAGCTCCTTTTTATGGAGAATAAAAGGGGGGGACTTACACAGGCTCTCGTGCGGTCTGAACAATTGTACGTGACCTCAATAAATCAGACGGGGATGAGAGTCGTATTGTTGGGAAGGCATGTCGACCGCGAACGTCACGTGTCAACAAACAAACCATTCATGTCAATTAAGAGCATCGGGGCTCGGAACACATGTTGCAGCTGGAACGTGACGAGACTCATTTGCTGCTTCGGGAACATCAATGTTCTGCACAGATATTGTCTTAAATCGAGAGAATTAAGAGTAAATAAGGGCCATTCGAGATGTTCGAGAACAGCTGAAGACATGGCTTCAAAGATGCATCATCAGTTTCTTCACTTTGATTGCATCTGGATGCACAGATACCAATCAAACAACAAATTCGCAGATAACAGTCGCCAATACTTGAGTTTGTTTGTTATCAGTCAAAATCAATAACTTTTTGAAGTGAAGATTGAGTGTGAAGACTTTGAAGAAGTTCTTCAAAGTAAGCATGCTTACTGGGATTGCAAAAACACACATGGTTTTTTCCATTTTTAACATTATAAACAGGGTTATTTTCAAAACGGCAGTATTGATTACCAATAGCACAGCATTCCTAATACTGGATAATCACTGCATATCAACAAGTCTAGCTTTAAATTGCCTGGGAAAAAAAATAAATAAAGAGAGTTAATTATTCATTATAGCCAACAGCGACCTTCACACTGTCTGGGCGTGTGTGTGTGTGTGTGTGTGTAGGTGTGTGAGTGAGTGAGTGTGTGTGTGTGTGTGTGTGTGTGTCTGTGTAGGTGTGTG
>CAESWR010000029.1:1123701-1139315 GCA_903171835.1 Mullus surmuletus | reverse complement strand
TGTGTGTGTGTGTGTGTGTGTGTGGACAGGTCAGCACCCCTCGCAGCAAGACAAGAGCTGACGACACAAAAGCACATTGCAAATCAGATGCAAATGTCACCGGCAGGGTGTGTTTCGCCTCCCGTCTGCACCGGGTCCCGCCGGCCCGAGTCACACACACACACACACACACACACAGAGAGAGAGAGAAAACCCCGCCGCGGCGCCGTTAAAAAGCCTCCGCGCAGCTGCAGTCCACGATGGCTGTCGGTCTGACTGGCCACGCCGGTGCGGAGGTCAGCCGGCCGACAACAAGCCGGTCCGTCTTAGCCGCGCGGCTCCGGTTTCACCCGGGCCGGGGAGTTCGCTCCGGCAAAGCAAAGCGGCTGCGGCGGCGGCCTCCTTACCTCGTCGCGGCGAGCATGTTTCTGTCTGTCCGAGTCCGCAAGTTCATCAGGTAGAGGCGGAAAAGTAGAGCGAGCGAGAGAAGAGGCTCACGGTCCAGACGGCGGAGGGATGATTCAACCGACTGGTTGGTCCGGGCTGCGCGTGATGTCATCGCTTCGCTCGAGCGGCCGTTGCGCATGCGCGGACCGCCGCTAATCCTCCACTGCGGACGCGTATGTGGGATGTAAACAATCCACACAGGAGTCCGTTGAATATTACGGATAATTATGTTACATGGCAACACACTGAGCACATTTTTTATTTTTTTTTTAAATCAGTTTTTAAAAAATATCACTTTGAAACAAATATATTTATATGTGCCCCTATTATTCCTTCATTTCCTATTTTATTGCTTATTTCCTTTCCCACTAATGTGTTTTTCTTTTGTTGCTTTCACAATGTTTCCCTGTTCTGCATTATCTGTCCAGATGTGTTTTGTTTGGTTGTTTTCAGTTGCATCTTCTCAAGAGTTATTACCATATTCCCTGGCACTCTCTATCCTTTTAGAGGTCTTTAATCCCGGATTAATATAAATGCCCTTTTGTGTTTCAAGTATTTATTAATAGACACTTTCTCTCTCTAAAAACCTCAGAGATAAAAGTACACAAAAATTCAACTTTTATCACTATTTCTTACCACAACATGGGAAGCACGGGCAGTTTTCTGAGGATCACAGTTGAAAATCAAGATCAAAGCAGTGTAGGGAAGTGGAGAAGAAATAGATACAAGTGTGGCCATTTTTTGTTTGTTTTTTTAATCCAAAAGATAGTGCTGGATATTGTGCTGAGCTCTACAGGTCAACTGAACCACTGGTTGACAACAAAATGTGTGTAATGTCTCCATCTAGTGACAAGACTCTATGGGCTTTCTGCAGCGCTCCACTACTTTCTGAATTTAAGACACCTTTTTTATTCGATCATTACTCGGTACACTGATGAATCCAGATGTGTCTACTAGCCGACTCCTGCAGGAACATGTGGAATAATCAGATGTGCCCAATAATGAAAGGGAGGAATTAAGAGAAGCTGCTTTATATTCGTAAAGTAGCGGCGCATAAAGCATTGAAGTCCAATATTCTGCCTTTGTTGAAGATGAGAGAATCAAAGGGGAAATCTTTGGTCAAAGTCATACTTTTTTGGTTGAAAGCGATTAGATAACAGTTCAGCTTTTAACTTAGACTTGTTTTGTTTTCGCAGAGGGCAGAATGAAGGACACGTGTAGGCAGTTAAGTGTGACCCAAGACATATGGTGGATACAAATATGACACACTTCAGAAAAGCTGGAGATTTGCCACGTCCTCGTCTCACCTACACCTGCCATCTGCCTCCCCATGAGATCACGCGGGAGCACACAAGGCGGTGAGCACATTGTTCCCACTTACAAGATAAATACTTCATCCTCTTGTGACTAAAACAAGTTCTAGAACCCGAAGGCCCGACAGCCCCCGTCCTCTGCCTGTTAATTTGCTTTCCAACGACTTTAAAGTTGTAATGAATTGCAATTTTGTGATCTTTTTTGCCTCCCGCTGTCCCTGGAACAGTCTGCCCATTTCACTCTCCACTGCTCGGCACACAAAGACAATCAAAGCAGAGGCAGCAGAGACAACAAAGACAACAGAGACAAAAGACAATCAAAGTGAAAAGCTGAATGGTTACTTTGCTGGCTCCCATCTGCCACGCGGCGATACTGATACGACACCGGAGCAGTCATGCCAGAGCTTCTGTTTTATTGTTCACATTTACAGAGTTGTATGTGCGAGTCGCATTTAAAGCCCACTTGTCCATACAGCAAAAAAACAGACATATGACATTTCCTCACATTATGTACAGGTTTGATCCATGACGAAGGCCTGGCCACTCGCGCACTTGGCAGAATACTCAATCACGCAAAGTCAAAAAACACATTTATGGACTCAAGATGTTTGAAAATGTGATAGATCTCACATGTACGGTGATGCACATGTGTTGTGTTAGGGGGTACTGGGATCTATGGTGGGGGAGGGAGGGGTGCTGACCTCGACAAATGCACATTTTTTTGTGAATTGACTTTTTAACATCAGCTTCTGAGGGACTGCTTTCAGACACAATAACTCAAAGCATTATTCCATGTCCATGACTGATTTTAATTTTGGACTATATCTTTGTTTTTTTCTCCCTGATATTGCCAATATGATGTTCCTGAAACATCAGGGGGAATAACACCAACATGGCTATATAAGAGTTCACCTCTCGCTCGGATGAAAGTGATGTTTGTTGAGCATAAAAATAGAAATGTGATCACTAGTTTAATGGTGGAACAGTGTCAGCAGCACCGTGTGGGTCCTGAGATTAAGTGTTTCAAGTGGGGTTTGTCATAACCACGGTAACAATCCTGTAGTGTTTGGTAAATTGTGAAGAAACTGCTGGGAGGGAAAAGGAAATGGCAACCTAGCGTATATGCAGGCTATTAAGACTTTCTCTGCACTAAACAAAGATGGCTGATGGTTTTGAGTGTGTGAGTCGCAGAGCTGATTCCTGCCCACCTGAACATTGTGAAACTTTGTCAAGTCAATTTTATTTTCCCCAATTCGCCAAACTCTTGCGACATCCTTCACTTTTGTAGCATTTGTACACGCTTTACAGATGTTGTGTGGACATTGCTTCTTGATGTGACAAACATTTGTTTTGGTAAAATACTGTAGTTTTTTTCAGTAAGTCAAAGTCATAGCACATTAGCTGTTCATTTGCAGGCATACTCCTGTGACAAATACATACACGTATTCAGAACAGCCATTCAAAACCACTTTGCTCAACTACAAATTACAATTTGTAGGCCTCTTGAATTTATTCATCTTTGTAACACATCAACAATTCTCCCGTGTCTGGATTTAGCACTTGGAACAACACTAAATCAACTCCCAGAGGCGTTAATTGTTACTGATTGCAGCACATCAATTGATTATCTCACTCCTCAACAATTCTGCGAAGAATTACAGAGTAATACAATTTTGAATTTTCAATGTTGGCTATGAAAATACAATAGCATCAAACACAAAAACTCTTGATCTGACTAACTCTCTGCATTTTCGTCTGCAATAAAAAAAACAAACCCCCCCAAAACAAGAAAGACAAGGTTCTGTAAATCAAATGACATTTCACTGACGAATATCAGCAAACATCTCCTTCTCTGAGATGAATTTGTAGCTGCTGAACAGAACGGTGTAAACCAGTGCCACTATAGTCCACGTTAGGGGATGGAGATGGTTGGACAAGCGTGGAAGAAATACTGAAACAAGGGTTAATGTTTTATTCTTCAAGTTTGTCAGTTACAGAGATGATAATGAAACACTGAAATGGGGTAATTGAGGCGATGACAGAGTGATTGGTCGAAAAGGATTTTGGGGGGGGGTGGAGTGATTTAAGAGATTTGGAGTGCCTGTGTTTGGTGTGTGTCCATGTATGTGCATTTGTGTGTGTGTGTGTGTATGTGCTTGCGATTAAATGTGTTGGATGCCTGCTGCTTCGGAGAAAGGGATTTTTGTTGTTGTTGTTGTTGTGAGAAGCATAAGGCGAGGGAGGAAATATGGCCATAGGGAAAAAAAAGATGGAGCGCCAGGCTCCTTTGTCCTCTGCTCTTGCTTTGTCACTAGTCCAGCTGTTAGCCAGAAATCAGCCGGGACGGGACACTACGCCAGGGAGCGCTGACGAGGCTTGATTCGAGGGTAGAGCTGAAAAAGATTCAAGCAGAAACAGATAAAGCCTTTAAAATGCACAGCCTGACTCAGTGTTTTTCATTGTTATGTAACCTTTGTTGTGTGCAATGGTTGTAATACAAACATAATTCTAATACACTCAAGTCTACATTTACTAAATAAGCAGCAGATTCTCTTTGCTTGATTCAACCAACTGAGAGCCCAACAAAATAGACATCAAAATCCTTTTGATATCTATACTGGGATTGGTTAGCAGCTAAGGAGGTTAACCAAAAGACAAACCCATTTAGAAAATAGACAAATGTGACAGAGTATATTTAGTGTTTGAGTACCCCAAGAAGGTTTCGTGGCACGTAGCCCTCGTTGTCCTCGAGCTGCGCCCACCACCACTCCGTTTCACTGTCGTCCTGTCGCCGCAGGATGGTGATGGCGTCCCCCTCGCTGAAGGACAGCTCGTCTTGGTTCTGGGGCTCGTAATCCCACAGAGCGTACACCGTCCCCTTGTTCATCACGCCCAACTTTTCCTGAACACCTGCATGACGACGTCCACAACACAACATGTTTTTCTTCCCGTGGGATTGGATATTTGTGCGCGATGAAATGACAGTTCCAGTATTTACCGTAAAGGAACTGGGAGCACTGGATGTATCCCTCCTCCATTTCTTCGCACTTATCCGCGGCGGTCTCCACGTCGCTAATGGTGCTGGCGAAGATGGCGGCCCCCGACTCCACCAACAACTTGCAGAGATGGACACTGTTGCAGGAGGCGGCACAGTGGAGAGGAGTCCTGCTCGAACAAACAAAATCATCGTCTCAGTACAGAAAGCAGAGCATTTCATTTTCATTTGCGTCTCTGTTGAATGTAGGACTGGGTATCTTTGAAAATGTTTCGATACCAGTGACCTTAAAACGATGCCAATACCACTTAATTTAATTCATTTGATACTTTTTGTTACTTTATTCAATATTAATCATCATGCGAATAGAAAGCAATCAGTTGAGCTAATGTCACCAATCCTCCACATTCAAAAGATTATTACACAAATACACTTTGAAAGTGCTCAAATTACACTTGCGGTGTTCGGCTGTGAGTAAAACCATAGAACCATTTTTTTTTTCGAGATTTGGGTACAAAAACAACTGATTGCAGATATCGTTTAACCGGCGCAGTTTCAATACTACTTTGTACTGGGTTATTTCGGATGCCCGGCCTGAGTTGAATGGATCCGACTCACCATCCATCGCTGTCTGCGGCGTTGACGTTCACGCCGAAATCCAGCAGGAACTTGACTATGTGGTGATGTCCAGCGCACACGGCATTATGCAGAGGCGTGATGCCCTCGTCATTGGGAGTGCTGGGATTCTCCACCTGGAGATAGGCAGGACATAAGAGATTATTCCATGCAGTATTACTCGACGCACTTCTGTGTGCAGAGGTGCAACATACCTCGTAGATTATCCTCTGAACAAGGTCAAACTCTCCTTCCAAGGAAGCATCCAGCAAGAGAGCCAGAGGGTTGAACTTTACTCTGAAGCCGTGGCCTGTGCGCTTGGATTCAGGCTTCTTCAGGTTTGTGCGCTTCTCGCGGAGACACGGAGAGAGGGAATGAGAATTTGAGTTACTGTAAATGCTCAGACTGGAGGGCGGTGATTGTGTTTTGCGTGCGGCTCTCACCGAGGGCTGTGCCAGTGCCATGCCGCTCTCCTCCGGCGTGCTGACCTCCAGCACGGGGCTGGGCAGCAAAGCCTCGGAGCTTCCCAGGTTGTTGTTATTGTCGTCGTCGTCCTCATCATCGTCATCGTCGTCATCCTCTGGCCCCTCCGCTTCACCGGGGTCTGCAAGTCCCTCCGGTGGCGGAGGCAGCGACTGGTTGTCGTTAGCGTCAATAGAGGCGGGTGCGGCCTCAGAGCCGGCCTCCTCTGCCCCGGGCGGTGGAGGCAGCGGGGTCTCTGTGAGAAGGTTGCCATTGTCTGTGTCGGCCATTGCATCGCCTCCCAGGTAGCCGGGAGGATTTGCTGGCTGATAGAATGGCGTTCCATTCCCTGCACCATTGCCGCTGCCTCCGTTTCCTTCTATGCCCCCTGCCAGAGTGTTGAATCTCTGGTAGAGCAGTTTCTGAATATTGGGCCCACTGGGGCCCTCTGGTTCTGTGATGGAGCTACGCTTCTTGAGGGGTCTTGGAGCGTTGGCCAACTTTTTGCGGAGGACCTCGAGGTCTGCATCACTTTGGTAGCGCAGCGGGGAGTGTACCATGGGTGTTAGCTTCGTAGGGCTGAGCGGTCGCGGGATATTCTCCACGCTGGGAGGAGGTGCTGAGGGCTCCAGGTGCTGGAAGCACTCATGATCATCCAGTTCGCCGTCAAATGTATCCTCGCCGCCGACTGGACCTTGGAGCAACGGGAAGGCTCCTGTGGCCTGGTTGAATGGCAGGGGCGAGGGAGGTGTCGAGCTGGGAGGCAGAACGGGCTTCCCATATACTGTAAGAAAAAAAAAAAAAGGATGGAGATTAACATAATGGCAGCATATGCATAACGTGACTTCATTTAAGGCCTCTCTGCTCAGAGCTTACCTGCTTTGAGAGCAGGCTTGAGTGGCTGACTCTTTGGTGCCGCCTGCTGGAGGTACATGTGGTAAATGGAGCTGGAGTTCATGGTAGCTGGGCCCTTGCGGGGCGACTGTGGCCGCGACCCTCTGTCCGGGATGAAGGGGCGGACCGCCACGGCTGGCGGGGGATCCAGACGCTCGCTCATCCCCGGGGGGAAGAGAGGAGTGTTGGGCTGGAAGGTGGGGCTTGGTGGCACGGAGATGCGCTGCTGGATCTGCTGGGAGGACGATCCTGTGACGCTGGGGACGCGGGGCCAAGCGGGAGCCGGCGGGTTCGGGAGTGGCCGAGTGAGCGGCACGTCCTTGCGGCGATCCAAGGAGCTCGCCGAGTTCGCTGAGGAGAGGTGGGAGCCATAGGGTGGTGGCTGTGGCTTGGATATGGCAGGGGAGGACACGACCATCTTTGAGTCAAACACCTACCGAGAAGCAAAACATTAGTGATGACATGAAGCTGCTTATATGGACAGAACATTCAAAGCACAACTTGAAGCTCTGTGTTCCGTTTGAAATAAACCTTCATCTATCAAACTGCATTCTAATTATTTTTTCATCAGTTAAAAAAGCAATTTAAAAAGTACATTTATCGACTGTCCCTCTTTTCTTTAAATTATGTCAAAAGGCTTTGGGGTCTTAGCCAACCCATTGGTGGTGCGCACTCCACTAGAGGAAGAATGGTTTCAGAAATAACGCAAATCCTCGTTTACATTAGAGGCACGGGGAGGAAGACAAACACAAGCTGAGCCTGCAGACAAAAGCACCATTAGACTAAAACCAAATCAAAAGAAAACAAAAGATACAAAGAATCAAGGACAAAGCAGAGATAGCTGGAAGGCTTTTCAACTCTGAACGGTGAAGACTCAGCAGCAGTGAACTGAGCTGAACTCTGCATGGTGTGTACATACAAAGTATGTAAAAATACCTAAAAACACATTTACATATAGAGCAGTGATTCTCACTAAAACAATGATTAACGTATAGTTTTTTGTTTTTTTTTTGGCAGTGGACTGACCTTGTCTGTACTTGGAGCAACAGGTGAGCCTGAGGGAGGGGTCTTGCCCTGTGTGTCGCTCCCAGAGTCTCTTCTCTCAGGAGGCTTTAAAGTCGTGCTGGTCTTGCCAACAGGGGGCCAACCAGTATCAGCTGCGACACAAATGGGACACTGTGAGTGTGTTGCTGAGGGAAATAAAGACATTTGAAAGAAATGGCCTAATTTACTATTCAAGGAAGTGACAGAACATGTCCACCAGTTCTAGGTCTATGGTATCATAATTGGATTTTAATAGTTATTGTTACCGAATCCCCACAAGCCACTTGTTTTAAAAAAGCATTATATACAAAGTGAACAAATTGACATTAAGGACCAATTGTGACCTAAGACTGGTGTTACATGGAGGGTTCAGGATTTTGTAGTAACCTATCCTATTAACCAGAAGTTATAGATTACATTTTAGGCGAATATAAGGAATCAAATTCTTGCATTAAAAAAATGCTAGAAAAAGTGCCCTATATATACTGCCAGATGAGAAAATCCACTTGGTGCTCTGGAAATAAAGGAATTAATTTGCTGACTTTTCCCAGAACTACTCACTTGATGGTTGCATCTTTAAATCCTGCAGTGAACGCCTGTAATCTCATATGAGCTCATAAAATGACTATTCGTATCACTAAAGATCAATCTGTATCATCCATGAGAGTGGTTCTCAAACAGCCTTTTGTCGCAGGAAAAAGGTCAATGACCCCAAATTACATTATCATAAACAATTGATTGCACACAAAGACGTGATTTCATGGATTATTTTACTTGCTCCTTTAAAGTAGAAAACACAAACCAACCAGACAAATTTCAAATGGAGTTACTGATCAATAGGACGAAAATCCTGAGCCATCACTTGACAACGACAACAATGCCTGTTTCTGTTAGTAGATACTTCTTCTGCGCTCGTGTTTAGTCTCTATTTCCATTTAGTTACCTCCTGTAACTAAATTGTGATCTAATGGAAGAGGGGGCAGCGAGTAACTAACGTGATGGAACTGAATGGAGCCTATGGTGATTCCCTAAAAATGTGCTTCAGAAAAATGAGAAGTAAAAAGCAAAGGTAGGATGAAAGGGAAGAGGGTAGGAAAAGAAAGGTAATAGTAACAGTTATCATAGGAAAGCATCTTAAATAACGAGAACAGTGTTAGACCCAAAAGTCTGTGACAAAATTTGATCTTGAAGCTCCAGTTTTAGATTAAAGTTTGGATAAAATGCCAGATAAATATAATGAATCTGTTAGACTGATGGGACTCCTCACAGAACATTAGGAGTAACACTTCTGATTCCAGCGATACTTGCACATGAGCAAGTTTACGTCCTTGTCATGTTAAGTATTTTGCTGACTAACAGTGATTTTTGCCAGCTTAACATTTCAAGTTATGCAAGCTGGGGATGTTACGAAATGATAAGAGAGCCCAAATATTTTGGACTGCTTCGTAAATTAGCTAGGCACACAACTTGCTGAACCTTCTCACATGTGTGTGAAATCGTGCAGGATCAGCATGTGATTTCAACTATGATGAATGTAAAAACCTCTGCAGGTGGAAAGTAATCTAATCTCTCTGCACTTTAGGAAGAAAAAAATCAATACAAAGAGGACAAACTCGAAATGCCATCATGTGGTGTTGTCACATCAGAAACAGCACTGATGGAAAGGCTTAATGATGCCAAACAAGGACTCTACTCCATCAGTGAGTGATTGTTATGGTTAATGAGGCACAGATGCTCGTCTCCGCTTCAAATTTCACAGCTGTGTATTCATCAAGAGACGTGTTAAACTATTTATAGATTATCAGTAATGTGGAGTATCAGAGGTGACAACACTGTAAGGAATTTTAATTCACTGTCCTGTCGTTGACGATTTATGAAGATGGCTAATATTGCAGAGGTGAGTCTTAGAGGATCTGGCTGTAGTGTGTGTGCGTTAAAGATCTCAGTGCATGCCAATTATCCTTCGCTCTGTTTAGAAGAGAAGCTTCAGAAGGTGCCACTCCACCACGTACGCAGCACTGTGCACTCACGAGACGTGCCGTCAGAGCCCGTGGAGGCTCCGGGGCCTGGGTGTGATTCTGGGACGGACGGGGGTACCGGGTCCACAACGATGTCTAAATCAGACACCTTCCAGGGGCCGGGAGGCTTTCGCACACCGTCTGCCCCCGGGAAGCATTGACCACACCCCACCCCAATACCCGTCGAAACAGAAACAGCACAAAGACACGTGAGAGAAGAGGAGAAAAAAGGGAGGGAATCACAGGACACACACACACCACAGTACAAAGGAAAAGAGTGAGGTTAAACAGGAAGGGGGAAAAAGAAGTTACAGTCCAAAGTCAGGTAGGAAGGAGAGAGTGTAACTGTAGGGCCCAGCAGGGAATTCGCTGTTCATGCGAGACATGTTTGACGTGTAATGATGTAAGAGTCTTGCCTCCAGGGCAACATCGTGTGTATCCAAGCTAACATGACAGAACAAGCAACAACCTCCACATCAACATTTCTACATCCTGGCCATGTGTGTACTACAGCGACAGAAATAAAACAGTTCCCTCCATCTTTGAAAAGAGGCAGAGAAAAAGATTAACTGACTCAAGTTCACTTTGAATCTCATTTTAAGGCAAGTATCCACTTTGACACTGACATTCACCACTCTTATTGAATTTCTTTAAGACAAATTCATACTCAATATGGAAATTCATGACTAACCCGATTTGGTGCGGCCTTGGTTGGCTTGGTTGGCTTGGTTGTTGACACCCAGAGTCTGCGGCTTCAGAGGATCCGGCGGGATGTTGTATCCTCCCTCCTGTCGGCCCGGTACAGGGACCTGGATGTACGGCCCCACGGCGGCCACCCGGCCCAGGGTCCCAGATGCAGGCTGTGGGGAGGGGGGCCCATTGGCTCTGTTGAGCTATGAGAGGAGAAAGGTTTTAAATGCGACAAGCACTGATAATGTTAAGTGCTGAAGAGTGTTAGGGCCACATGTGAAAACTTCCTCTCTTTTTTTTTCTCTCCCCACATGTGATCCTAATCCTCCTCTTAAGAAAACAATCAGAGACAATACAGCAGAGAAATCTCTGCACATTTCAATAGCATTTGAAAAGCAAAGTGTGTCTTGATGACCTCTTTGCAAAAACTAGTTCAAATTTGAAAAAATGAAGAACAAAAAGGTCTTAAAGAGGAAGTGTGTTAAGCGCTCCTAGTCTTACAGGGAGGTTCTCTTTTTGACGTGCCTCAGCTTTTTTCTTATAGAGGCGTTCCCGCAGCTCACTGATGCGCTTGTCCATGAGTGTCACCTCCATGTTACGTTTGTTCAGAAGCTCCTTCTGTTGCTGCAACTTGCTGTTTTGATCCTGGTTCAGCTTGTTCCGGATCTGAGGAGGACAGAAAGTGGATGTAAGCACAGATGACCAGTGCTTTTCCTTTCCTCACAGTGAAAACTACATGGCCCTTCTGTTGGCTGATATTCGGTACCTGAAGCTCCTGGTAGAGTTTGCGAAGCTCTAAGGCTGCGGCACCAGTCACCTGCCCACCCAGGGCGGTCTGGATGCCGTTGAGCTTCCCCCTCCGGAGGTCCTCTAGCTGCACACTGAGCTGCTCCACCCGCAACACGGCCGCCTGCAGCTCAGCCTGCTTCTCCTGGAACAGGCCACTGACCTGCTCAATCTCCGCCGCTGAGTTCGAGGAGTGATAAAAAACACATTAGCATTCTAGCTTGTTTGTTCAATCACAAAATTGCACGCGCATTTTAGATACATACACAAGTTGCCATTGATGACCTTGCTGTAGTCCACCTGGCCCCTCATCGCACGGATCTTTTTGAGCTTTGCCTCCTGGCTCTCAACTCGCTCCTTGAGTCTCTGCAGCTTCTCGCTCTCTGAAACAGTTTGCTGCTGACGCCGCTCCTGCTGCTTCAGATAGCGCAACCGTTGTTCCTTCACAGAGGGAGACAGTGACATTATTTAGATAATGAAGGTTAACAGGATGGTTAACAGACTCCATAAAACCATCTTTGTGAGCAATAGTTATTGCTACACATTTTATCTTTTTGTTGCACTATTCAAAGCCACAGCATGAATATGGAATCATTAATATATCTATGGGGTGAAACACATCCCAAAAAGTGGGTTAAAGCTTTCTACTGTACGCACAAATTGAAATGCTATGCTCCGTCAAGACAGTCTGAAGGCTGAAGAAAGGGTCAGATGACTTCATCTCTCGATCCAACTGAGAACTGCTCTAGTTAAGGTCCCAAAATAGGAAGTGACAGGCCCAAGTTTCCAAATGACTGCAGGGGCTGCAAGTGGGCCTACTTTTCAGACACCACAACAAAGGCCACAAACAGTCTTTCTATCTGCAGGTCCGCATGACTGATCAGCCGACCACAAGCGACGCAGGTCAGACTGCGTCAACACACTCAAGAGTCACAGAGAGACAAGATAAGATGGGTTGTGGACATTTGCTTCCAAGAACTTGTTGTGGCTGAAAGCACCACGGGGACATTCCTGAATTGACGATGATTAATGAGGGAGTTTCCCTGCTTGGCTTTGTAAAAATACGGCGTCAATTAAAACCCAAGACTGCTTTGAACGATCTAGAAGCCTTCGTCTTAACATGCCAAAAAATGATACCTTTCCAGCAGACTGGACAATCCCCGCACTGTGACTCACGTTTGGTCCCATCTCATTTGTTACATAACTGCTTGTTTCGGGCCATGGTGGGACTTTTTTTTGGATCAATAGTCTGTCGGTTTTCTCTTCAACAGAAAGCCTCAAGTCTGCACAGTTTATGTGGGAGCAAGTCCATGCTGCTCATGAAATACATAAATAAACCATTATGATTATGTGCTTAGAGGGCTAAATAAAGGAAGAGTATCCCATCCCTTTTAAATAAGATCCTTCAGATTGAGCACTTTGCTGAGAATATAATTCTTGGATTCAGGGATGGTCACGCTTCTGAGAATTTCCTATAGTACCGGGAATGAATTTACAGTAAATACAAAAGACAAGGCAGAAATAGCATCTGTGAAAACCTTTTCCCCCCACTTCGATAATGACATTACTCAAACAAAGAAAGTAGCATACACACAGTAAAAGGGAGGATTCTACCTTTGCAACAAGCATCTGCTGCTGAGCCTCAATTTGCTGCTGCTGCCGTGTGGCCATCTCCTGCAGCTCCGAAAGTGTGAGCTCCACGCGTTGATTCCCCACCTATGCGCAAACACACGAGAAATGCATTCAAGTGTGAATGCACACTGACACCACTTGCACTGATATAGACGCGGAAGGGAGCCGACAGTGATGAGCAGTGTCTGTGCATTTCCCTCTGTTGCCCTTACATACGTGTAGGATTGTTTTTGTTTTTTTTAAATAATGATAGCTCTTTAAAACAGATGAGTCAATAGAAGGGCAAATATATGCTGCATAAGGCATTACATAAGCTTAAAAACCTTACATAAAACAGATAAACAGAGAGAGGCATTACACAAAAAGCCATTTGCAGAAATATTTTTGACGAGGTGTCCAATTTTGCCAGCCAGAGGGTCTGAGGCGGCCACGTGAATCAGCCTCTCCCCGCTGCACGGTGAGAATCCCCATATCATTGTGACGGGACATTAATTGTGCAGAGACTCTGTTAGTGAGCAGGGTTTCCATGCTCTGAGGGCAATTAGTCATCTGCTGTTTGGTACACAGGACAGATAGTTTGCTTCGTATAGTGCAGGGAGGAAGCTGCAAACCCCTAATGGTGAAACTATTAGAAACTGTGTCATTATACAAGGGTAACACATTTGCAAAAAGCTGATAATGAATCGGATTGTGAGATTTTAGCTAGTGTAGCTTGGCTCAATTTTATTTTCCATAAACAAAGGATGAAAATAAGTCTCCAAATATCATTTTAGTAAACTTTGTTGCAGTATCATATTGTTGACGTTACTGCACTCAATTGTGAATAAGTGCTTTCAGCGCTAATACTGTATTTGCGCACTAATATCTATTCTACAAAAAGCTGAGCATGATTGGATGAACAGAACATTTAACCTCATGCTGATGAATGATAAAGAATGAAAAGTAGCTCACACAGGGAAGAAAAGGTCAGAAACGCATTGGAGTGAGACCGAGGATTTATCTCATGGGTATTTCTGTAGGAAATAGTTCCAGATCGTTCTGGCTGGATTAAAGTGGTGTTGACACGTCGACTTACCAACATTGACACATCCAGCCAACCAACACTGATTCAAAACGGCTAACCTTCAGAGGTAGTATTAGTTCCACAGTCAACACATCGGCAGACTCCTCTTAAATAAAACAGCATAGAGAGTCGGCATTGTCCTCAGATCTCCGAGCTGCATTTGAAATGCTCAAGTGATGCGAGACTTCGCCTTTAGGAAATGTCTTGAAAGAATAAGGAGGAAAGGGAGAAAATGTCACGGTGTTCACCCCCAGTTTTGATATCACACTCGTGAAATGCAGAATATCTAACGTCTTTGGAGGTTTGAGAGCCACATGCATGATCATGAAATGTCGTGTGGAAGAAAACACTGGTCTACGTTAACTATGCATGCAGCCGTCCTGAACATGTGTAAAATAGCTGCGGGTATGCAACAAAATACTGTATGCACTGCGCTTCCTCAGTCTACACCGGCAGATAACTCCGTGACTCACCTCACCTATATTAAAAATGTATGAGAGAGGTTGGACTTTCAAGTTATTGTGAAGCCAGGCAACAAAAGCATACATCTCACACCTCATCTCCTCCACAACAGGGGACACTGTGCTTGTGGTGTTGCTTGTCGTCTGTCTCAGAATGTTTTTCCCTACTTGGCATTTACGGAAGCATTTCAATATGAGGACGTCTCGGAAGACCGGGGATGGGGGATGGTGGTGGTGGGGGTGGGGTGGGGCTGACTCGAATTGAGGACAGGATGAGGGGGACACAAAAGCATGCAGACACACAAGCCGTGCTCGGAGGCTTTCGTGGGACTCTGCGGTGGTGATGACACACAGTCTCGGACAGTGATGAAGAGAATCATACCTGATGAAGCAGACAGAAATTCACTGATGGGAAAGGCTGATTGCTTTTAAAGTGTGTGATCAACTCTCACAGATAGATTTGCAAATAATACAAAAAAGTACTATCAAGGTTTCTATCATCATCTGGGATGATTTATTCCCTTTTTAATTCAATTCTCCTCAGGATTACACAAAAAGTTGAGGAAAATGATACCATTGATGTGCCTCGACTCAGGGTAGAGCCTTGTGAATTTTGACACCGATCTGCATAATTATCTGGGAATCTTTAGACTCCATCTGTTCAAATGCAGAGCTGAGAATTATCTTCTTTTTTTATGAATACAAAAACAAAATGAGCTAAAAGATCCAGGTTTGACCGATGGAACATATTAACGGATTTTATGAGACTTCAATACTGCCAATATTCTGCCGTCAATTTAAACTGTGCTTTCAGAAAGTGCGTGTGATCGCTGCTCCCCCGGGGCACCTCTGCTCTTTACCGAACCGTGCCTGTATCAGAGGATGATCAGCTCTGCTCGGAGGAGAGAAAGCCCCTGGGGTTTGGGCAGCAGCCCGTGGTAAAGCCAGAGCAATGATCCTCTTAGGGGCCTGTTATATCATCTGGCAGGCTGACTGATATAATCCTTTAAATCAGATATTAAGAAGAAACTTGGACACAAATGAGCCGTGCCATTTCAGAGGTTTGCACAAGCAGACGGATGATAATGTTGTCCACAAATGTTGCTGCGGAACAAGCATTTTTTTCTTTGTGAACAATATGGCTTAATGTCAGTGTTTCTTAAAGTGTGAAACGACACATTCCTTCATTATAATATCTCAAAACTGAAACAAAAT
>CAESWR010000029.1:1094340-1119368 GCA_903171835.1 Mullus surmuletus | reverse complement strand
TATTCCACACATTTTCGAAGCTGACTGGGTTAACAATACTGCTTGTTATAAATGAACAGAGGTATTTGAATACTAGTCCATTAGCAATGAGACTCTGCTGCCATGTTACTTTCAACCAAGAACTACTCTACTTTATTTACGCATGTGTCAAATCAAATTAACGAAATTGACATGAAAAGACAATTTAACTGTGTAACTTTGTACTTCCACCAGTGCATAAGTGAGCATGCGACCCCAGGGTCCATTTATAGCGCTTCAGTAATTGCCAGTGTCTGCTGCTGTCACATGAAATCACAGCTTACTGACTGCTACCTATATGTTATTACTCCAGGAGTCAAGTGACTCACCGCTCCAGTGATGCAACTCTGATTCATTGACATTTTCTGAGGCAGCCGAACTGCAACAGAACGATCGTTAGTGCTCTGGAGCCTGCGTGACTTTACTCAGCTGATTATGCTCGTAAGTGCCCATATTCACATATGGGTACCCAAAAGTTCAGATAACGAGAAGCGATGAAATGAAGCCAGACAAATCTGTTCTTCTTCCAGCTTCCTTCACAAATCAAACACCATCTATTACATCTGTGCATAAATCTTTTTTAATGCCCCAACACTGAGATGCACCAAGCACCATTTTTGTGAATCAATATGCAAGAGCATTAAAATAAATTAAAGGACTTTAAAAAGGCATGTGTTAACCAAACTGGAGATGAATGATGTCCACTTTTATTGATAAATACTTTTCTAGTCTCAAGGGGACGGTGGAGCACTACAACCTGCATCATAAGATGTGGAGCAGCGCAGGGACAAAATAAAATGCAATGAACATATTACACCCCTCGAAAGCCAGAGATAATATCAGTTTGAGCACAGACCCAGACTGATGCTGATATTTGGATTCACTCTGGCGGAAATCGCAGTCTTTATGAAGCCACAGACGGAGCAGACTTTCTTGAATATATGTCGTGCCCAGTGAGAGGAATGACCTAAAGCAAAGGATAAGCTGCAAAACATTTTTTTCTCAGCTGTTGTCCAGATGTACAGCCAGCATCCTACAAAGCATGTCGAATCACAACAATCGCATCATTAATTAATTAATCAAACGAGATATACGGGATTAAGTTGCTTCAGGATCACCGAGCAAGACCTGAACAGATTCATGGGGGACAGGTTAAAACAG
The DNA here is from genome assembly GCA_903171835.1 of Mullus surmuletus. NCBI lineage: Eukaryota > Metazoa > Chordata > Actinopteri > Syngnathiformes > Mullidae > Mullus > Mullus surmuletus. The sequence goes on along the minus strand of CAESWR010000029.1, from coordinate 1,118,189 downwards.
CCCAGACCGGAACATCTTCAGACACACCTTGATATCATTAACATTACTCAATCAGTGGAGTAAGAACATAAGAGAGAGAAAACTCCAGTGGTCCGCCCGAGAGACCACTGGAGAATACCAACCGCCCTCACTAAGTTGCGTCTGCCCATGTTCTTGGCTCTTTTCACTGCCCTCCTTTTCCTCCTGATCTCCTTCTTTGGTGGCCGATGATGCTCTTTCGCCCAAATGGGGTTCTCCTTGGACAGGCTAACAAGGCCACGTAACACTATAGTCACAAACCTCCTCATTATAGCGCCCCTGCTTTTGTTTATGCCATTCCGAGGTTGATCTCTGGAACTGACAGCGGCGTGTGCATTAGAATAGTGCTGCAGAGGAGACTTGGGAGGAAAAAACACTTGCTGTATGTGTAATTCAGGGGAGGGAGGGGGAGAGAGAGAGCTAGACAGAGAGAGAGAGAGAGAAAGAGAGGGAGGGGGAGAGCATCTCAGGGTGGTGGGTGGAGGAAGGTGCCAGCGAGTCCCTCTCCTGGAAAAGCGTCCTTTGGTTGCTCTGGTGGCCGAGACGACTTTCTGCCAAAGACGGTTGTTTGGCCCCGAGTCATGACTGGCAGGCAGGCAGGACGGCCGACTATTATACAGAATCAAGATGCTGGATGTGCACTGCTGAGCAATGATCATCCTACACATGGCGAGTGACATTGCGTGCCTCTTGCAGGATGCATAAATGCTACAGCAGGTGCGTCTGTGGACAGGGTGTGTGTCATTTAAACGTGAGAGGGAGGGAGTCGGATCCCTGGCCCGATGATTGAAAGCGTCAACTCTTCTCTCCGCTGCTATCACTCACTTAGACGCAAAGAAATACCCAGATACAAGGGGGAAAAAACATGCAGGATATCGTTATGGACACACAGCAGAGACAAATGGCACTCACAACTTCTCAAAGGTGCATTAAATAGGTTCCAAAATTGCTGTTTCTTTTAAATTGGACTATTTGAACAGTTTCAAATAAATGCTGACACATTGAAGTCATTAGAACTCATCAATAATTGATTTGAAACACAAAAAAGCAACCATTTAAATTCAAATGCGTTCAATCACAGAGCTAATTTTACGCAGACATGAGCAAGGTGCCTCCATTTGTAGCTTCTCAAAATTGGAGATTGCAACTGCAGACTTGTCATCCACAAAGTCTGCTGAAGGGACAGAAATTAGATTTGAGCCACGTGGGCAGATATGTGCCCAATGCCCACTTATAGCGGCCATTGAGTGGCATGATAAAGTTCACACAAAGAGCCATGCTGGCATCACACAGCTGGAGCAAACGGGTAAAAAAAATCGGCTCCATAAATGCAAGATGAAAACCTGAGGAGACATGTTTGGCTGCGTCTGTGCCACGGGGTAGAACAAACAAACGCGTCAAGATATAATTACGCCCTTGTGTTTTCATGCCAACTTCATGGCACATACAATTAATTCCCCTGCCCTTGCAAGTGATGTGAAGGCGGAATAAATGTCACAAACAAGAATTTCTGTCTGCAATACATGACAAGAAAAATGTGGTTCTGGTATAAATTATCCCATAGGTGTGGTTGTTTGCCTTCAAATTGTGGGAGACAAGGCTCACTTAAAATGTTCTGTGTAATCCCCTCATTTTATGCAGCCCAAATATGCCAATCACTGTTAATTTGGATAAAAAGGATGATGCTCACCACACGCTGGGAAACAGCCCGGCCGGAGGTTTCAGTGAGGCGAGGAAGAAATGCTGAACGAGCACAAGTTCTCTCTTAAAAGACCCACGGACGCGTGATATTAGGTTTGTTCGATTTTACAGTCAAACCTTAATTTGAAAAGAATGCTTCATGAAGAACACTAATACTGGAATTTAAACACTTCACACATAATGACAGAGACATTTCTGCCACCTTTCAAACTGAAATTGGGAACCTGCAAAATATATCCTGTTAAATGTGTGTCACCTTTCATTGAGAGCTGATTGACGCACACCAGAGGAAGGCCTAAGGAAAGCCTCATTTATAATTTATGCATCTTTTACCGGTAAAAATAATGAAATCTGACAGGTGGGAGTTGTTAAATAAATCAATAAGTGACTGCACTATTTTTTTCATTATGAGATTTTGGGATCAAACACCAAACAGAAGCTAAGAGCTTGCACTGCAACGTCATAGGTGGTGACATTATAAATAAATAAGCGACATGGAAAAGCAACAATAAGACGCAATGTTTACTTTTCCTGTCCGCTCTGCCCGGATCCACAGCGTGAGATTAATGCCACTCGACAATCTACTCAGCTCAAAAGTTCCCCTTAACAACAGAGCATTAGTCGACGCAGCCACACAGACCTAGATCTGCCAAAGTCTCATTGGCTGCCGGAATCACGCGAGAACAGAGCGCGGGGCTTCTCTCTGCTCGACTGACTCTTTGACTCTGATAGCCTGTTGGTGCCACGGGGTACAAACGTCCACCGAGGCGACCATCCCAGTCAATCCCGTGAATTCCGACGGCTGGAGCGATTCACTCCTCCTTGGACCCCCAACCTCTTTGGAACTGCCGTCCGATCCGGCACGGAGTGAGACGTCTCCGTTTACGACGAGGCTTCTCTGAACCCACAGTAAACTTATCCTCTCTCTGAGTTGCGTGTTACCCTCCCCGCAGGCCAAAAAGGACCTATGAGCCACCTTTCCCACAATTCATCCCTGCATTCTCAGCACCGATGATAACAAAAGAGGCCCCGACAAAGCGCTGCTCGAACACGGTTGCCATTCAGGTATTCCTATTCTTTGTTGCACAGCACATCTTCAACAATAAGACCAGGGGGTGAAAAAAAAAGATAAAAATAGTTTGTGATTAATCATGCATCATAACCTACTTTCCCTACAGCTGTATATACATTTATTATAACTAACGTCTGTGATTGTTTAAATGCGCAAATTCATTATTTTTAATGACATCAGTATGGACGGAGGTTGTGAAGCTTATCTATTTCATGCTAGCATACAGCATTGTAAGTTTACCTATTAAATACAGCATATGTTTTAACAATGACTGAATCTCAAAAATATGAATATTATTCTGTGGTATACAAGCATGTAGACGTGACCACATGTGGTGAAGACAGGCACATTTTAGGCCCGTAATGTCACTTTATACCATAATGTATTTCTTCACTAAATTCTTGGCTGGACCGTAAAACCCAGCAAGTAGGGGATTAAAAAGCGATAAACACTGATAGAAAACTAGTCCTACGGCATCACACCCAATTGTTTACTCATTACACATAAGCGAGGTGCATTAACAGACAATTGTTGTCACCCATCAAATGTCTTAATATTCAATTAATCTGCTGATTCCATCCCCTGACAGTGTTGTTAAAACATCGCGATGTAAACAGCTCTAATACAGTGATATCACAATTTAATCTCAATATCTAGGTTGATAATAACATACATTCTGTCGATGGATTTATTTGACAAAAAATATTAAAGAGGTCTCTGTCTCTTAGGTCTGATTGAGAGCTACATATCTCCCAATTATTGGGGACATAACATGACATTTCTTCTTTGGCCAGCAGTAAACATTTTTGATAGACCATTGATAGACATTCGATACACCAAATTATCAATGAATAGTATATTTTTATAATCTGCAGATTGACTGATTCACCATTTTTGAAAAAAGTCCCTATCAAAAACACTGTAATTACATTTTAAATGTGAAACAACAATTCCCACAGATCCAGGCTGAACCCTCTCATTGGATCTGATAAACACAGATCATTTTCACCATTGATAGATATTCGATACACCAACTTATCAATGAATAGTATATTTTTTTAATCTGCAGATTGGCTGAATCACCATTTTTGAAAAAAGTCCCTATCAAAAACACTGTAATTCCATTTTAAATGTGAAACAACAATTCCCACAGATCCAGGCTGAACCCTCTCATTGGATCTGATAAACACAGATTATTTTCACCATTGATAGACATTCGATACACCAAATTATCAATGAATAGTATATTTTTTTAATCTGCAGATTGGCTGAATCACCATTTTTGAAAAAAGTCCCTATCAAAAACACTGTAATTACATTTTAAATGTGAAACAACAATTCCCACAGATCCAGGCTGAACCCTCTCATTGGATCTGATAAACACAGTGTGATAAATGTGCACTTACTGGCATCATCTTGGCGGCTTTTGGCGGGTCAGAACCAGAACCTGGCCCACGGATCTCCTCGATGGCACCACCAGAGTCAACCCAGACCCCCCACCCACCCCCCTCCTCGCTAGTGATGGGCTCTGGTTACTCTAACGTGACAACCAGCAGCAGGGCCTCGCTCCTCTCTGGAAAAAAACCAACACACAGACACACACACATGTTTAGAAGAAAGGGAAGGGAATCACAAAAGGCGTGAATAGTCATGGAGGGATGTGCGAGGTGTATCGTCGGGGCTGAGATTTAAACGGCCCAGGCGTGGCTCCGACCAGCTGCTGCTACAAACAAGCCAGCCGCGCACCGCTGCGACGCCGTCAAACAAACGACACGATGACAAACACAACTGTTGTTAGTCGGCGACGCGGGGGAATTTGCTCTCACCAAAAAAATGTCAGAGGCGACTCATTGCGTCGTGGAGTCGATTTCCGCAGCGAGGGTTGGAGTCCCGCAGCTAACCCAGCCACAGCTGTCTGTCAGCCAGCCAGCCAGTCCTCCCTCTCCGTGCTCCGACTGCTAGCCCGCGTTTAGCCGCTTTCACTCGGCGGCTAAAGGCGCCTCTCCCTCGCTCTCTTCTCCCCCCGCGCGCACGTGGCTCCGTCCTTTCCCGCCGTTTTAGCACATCGGCGCGCGCGCTGTCGACGGACCGTTTCGGGAGACAAGCGAGCGTCCGTCCGCGCTGCCGCCGCCGTTTTCCTCCAAAGCGTAGTGGAGCATCGCTAGCTAGCTTAGCCGAGCTAGTGGGGGGGGGAGGGGGCGGGGGGGGGGGGGGGGGGGGTACAAATAGTTGTTGACGGCGGCGAGGGGCGGGGCTTACACCGCAGCAAAGCGAGAGGGTCACGTCAACGTGGAATGTCAGGAATCCGACGTCACCCAGCGGCCCGTGTTAAAGGGCGGCGGTTTAACAAGCTGAAAAATTGTAAAATTGTCATATATATTGTAATTTTTTTTTTTAAACGACGCTTCATGCCGTCCGTCAACGAGTAAAACAGCGAGTGCGTATCTTTTGGGTTGCGTCACGGTGCCGCCGATGCTGTCGTTTCGGCATATATTAACCCATGGTTCCATTATCGGACAGGACTGACCTATGCATAAGTGAGAGTTGGCATAAAAAAAAGTAAATGAAAAAATAATGCACTGTGCTGTACTGCTGTTGTATGTTCTGCTAAATGACAATAAAGCTTGATTTGATTTTTGATTTGATTTGTTGTTGAAAAGAAGGAAAGGTTATGACCAGTAATGATAAACCGTTCAAACATGTAACATGGAAGTATAGGGTTTGTGTTTGTTTCCATAGTAGTGGCCCTCCCTGTGTCCCCGAATCACCATGATCCGCGCTGTCCCTCCTTGAAACCAGATGTTACAAGTTTCAACAGCGCCATCAAGTGGCTTACAGTTGAATTTTTACTAATATCAAGTAATATTAGACCCTACCTCTAAGGTTTGGGTGATAATACCAGGGGAAATGTTTTACCCTGAACACTGCTTCTCCATTTGTAAAATGTGTTAATGGACAACCGTACAGTTTACAAACCTCAGCAATATTGTATGGGTGCAATTGTTATGATTATGAGGGAAAGAAACATCTGCGTCTGTAAAGCCATGTTGTGTCTCAGGAAAAGAAAACAAACATTACTGATGAGATTATGTTATGTGGAGGATTTCCCAGGAAACCACACTTCACTTATTTTAAAGATGAATAACCAGATAGCCACTAATTCATCAATTAGATTTGTAAAGGAGAGAGATTTTTTTTCAAAGTTGTTTTCTGTAAGGGAGGAGCGACAATTCAAATCTTTGATTATAACTGACATGCCACTACTAGGATGATGCCACTATGACAACATCTCAAGTCCCAACTTGCTACAATATCACATACCACCAGTGAACCAGTGTAACCCTTTTCAAGAGTTTTGAGACAGTCAGATTATTTCATTTTTCAGTGAAGTCTACTACAACAATTCACTTTTCTAACTTTGAAGGGTAAGATTCTTAGAAATCTATACACAAGAACAGTAAAGAGATTTTTGAAGGGGTATATAAGTTTAAATTAAACACGCATTTTCCCAACAGAATCTCAACTCATCATGAAATCTTAAAATGGTTATGATGCTTGAATGTTGTCTAGTTTGCCAGGTGCACTTCAAAATGTTAGTATGATGGTACACAACACATTATTCTCCTGTCACAACCACGGAAGATGGAGGCGGGCTTTTTGCCATTACCTTGTTTGGCATGAAAGTCAATTCCTGAGAAACTCCTTTACATAAGTGAGGCGGCGATGAATGGAGCCACTCTTTTGGTCGGGGGAGCTTCCATTGCTCTACTTGGGTATGTTTTTGGATATAGATACTTCTGGAAACCTGAAAAAGTAGTTCGGGTCGGCGTGTTGTCGCAGCTCCTGATCTATCCGTTGAAGTCCGGCAAAGCAGTGCCCGTTGCTCTGGCTGATTGCAAGAAAACTGGTTTGGTATCTGGAGAACTGCGGGATCGGTGAGCATTGAATTTACTTAATTAATTTAATTCAACACTTTAGAGGACATTGATTTAGATTTTATGATTTGTTGAGAAAATTACTAAGAATGTGATCATTACAAAATCAATTTATCAGTAAACACCTGTTTATCTGCTGACACCTCATTCGTACCTGATGAAAGAAGGTTGCAATTTTGGATAGAAAAATGGCAAAGATTATTTAGATGAAATATAAAATGCAATGATCGAGTTGTATAGAGTTGACTTGTGTGGTTGTGTGGGAAGGGAGGGGCCCGACCGAGAACTGTTTTTCCTGAGGCCTCGATGCACTGGCTTGGTGCCGGAAGAAAAAGCTTATGTATTTTTCTCAGACACTGGCTGGTGATCACAGAGGAGGGCTACATGGTGACGGGACGGCACAAGCCACGTCTGGTGCTGGTGTCTCTGACCTGCGAGGGGGGTCTCGTCTGTTTGAATGGCCCTGGCATGGACGAGCTGTGCTTCCCTGTGAACCAGCCCGACAATCCCATCATCAACTGCAGGTCGACACTAGGTTGTACAACACCACGTAAAACGTATTTGTCAGGCGCCTGCCCAAACCCATTATCGCTCGTTTCCTTTTGGGTTCTGCAGGGTGTACCGCAGTGACATTCAGGGGCGAGACTGTGGCGATGAAGTTTCCCACTGGCTCACTCTTTGCCTGGATACTAAGAAAACCTTTCGCTTGGTGCACTTTGAACCCCACATGAAGGCCAGGACGTTTGTGGGCAGAGAGGCTGTTTTCTCACAACTTGAAGTAAGCCGGATAATTCAAGGGTGAAATTGTGACATTCACCTGGTGTGTGATCGGGATGCAAAATACCAGTAATATCGGTACAAGGTCGTCAATCAGCATTAATGACTGAAAGGGTGCGTCAGAGATATGAGTCAAACTTTAGAACTTTATGAAAAGAAGTAAGGATAGATAAGATGGGATAGGATAGATAATCTACAAGCAACAGTGTGTGTATATTTCAGTATATTTCGGCTATCAGGGTTTGAAAAATATCAGAATATCGTTAAAAAGCAAGTATCGTGCATCCCTGGTTTGTGACCATCCTTGTTGGTTTCTTGCATTGACCCAGCAAGTGGCGTATTCGGACATTTCTCCAGTGATGATCCTCTCTGAGGCGTCTGTCAAGGATCTCAGCAGCAAGTTGGACAAGGAGGTTACAGCCGTGCGTTTCCGCCCAAACCTAGTCATCAGTGAATGTGAAGCGTTCAACGAAGTAGGTGTTTCCTTCTTTTGTCAGCATGGAACGCACTTCAAAGCTCTGAATCATCATAAAAAAATGTTTTCTGCGTTCAACTAAAAAATCCAGTTCTTTCCTTCTACAGGACTCTTGGGAGGAGTTACAGATTGGAAACACGCGACTGCGGCGTATAATGTCATGTGGAAGGTAGCGCAGATGCTTAATGCTCTACCCAGATTTGATATTTGTGATTTCATCATGGGAAACCTGTTTTGATGTACCAGTAAGATTGGCGCAGGATCTGAGCTAATCTAACTTAACCTAAACCTTAAAGCACCTGCAACTTGTGTTCTTGCCAGGTGCCTTTTCACCACTGTTGACCCTGAAACAGGAATAATGAGCAGAAAACAACCCCTTGAAACCCTGAAAAGGTAAAACCTTCATATCATGACGTAGGAACTGCTACCAATTTTTACAAACATTTTTATTTTCAATTCACTCTGTCTTCTTTTCTATATGATGATGATACTTTGGCAGCTATCGAATGTGTGAACCGTCCGAGAAGCACCTCTACAAGTCATCCCCGCTGTTCGGGCAGCTGCACCTGGTGCAGAAGACGGGAGTCCTGCGTGTCGGCGACGTGGTGTACAAGATCAGCCATTAGAGATGGAGAGACCAGACGACTATTTTTCACTTTCTTTTGTCAGAGTTAGTCATTAACACTGCAGCCTGAGCTTTAGTACATTGAGGAAATATATGATGGAGGTGTACATACAGGATAAAAGTGCCTGAAATAAACATATTTTAATGGACTTCTAATTGAGCTCTGATATACCTTTGGGCAACATTGTATGTGATTTGGAAGACGAATATAGAAGAAAATTGGTGAATTTTCAGTGTAGTAAAAGCCAATGTGGGTGAACAAGCATCCAATCACAAATAATTAAAGACAAGAAAATATTGGTTTGTTTAATATCTGTGTTTTAGCATTTTATTCTGCGCTTAACATTATTATTTCTTTTTCCCCATCTCTTTGCTTTTTAAGCATTTTTATGTTGTCAGCCTCTGGTGTTTCCTCACCCATGATGATCACAGTTCTTGATCATGTCTTAACGAATGGTTCTTTTCGTAGTGCATAAGAAATTATTAAGTTGTGTTTCTGTCGGTGTTGTGTGTGTGTTTTAGGGGAGGGGTTGGGGGGATTATTGTATAAAGGACTTTGTGCTACATCTTGTATGAAAAATGCTATACAGATAAAGTCTGATGGATTGATTGATGAAGTTGCTGACTATTTTCCTTTTTGAGAACTGCCATTTTGAAATGAACTAGCACGTCATCAGTTCAAAGGCAAATTATTTCTCCTAGGTTTAAATAATGAGCTGATTAAAGAGCCAAGAGCAGGTCTTATATGACATTAACTTATTTTACAGAAATTTCCTCTGAATAAAAAACAAAGGCACAGAAAAAAGAAATCAATAACAGTACAGTACAAAGATTCTTTTTTTACAAAGTTTAATTTGTCAACAGGATGTATCTCTGATTTTCAAACAGTCAAAAAGATTGAATGTTCATATTTAAATACAACAAAAGATATCAGGTGGTTCAATTTCCAGAATACAACTTTTACACAACTGATACGGTATTTTTTTTTTTAAACCTCAAATAAACTGAAGCAGCAGTGAACCAACAATAATGGTTGGCACGGTTGAAACGAAAGCAAACTGAATCATCATTTCAGAGCAAAACTGTAAACTTGAGACCAAGGACGAGAGGAGATAAATGAGTTGAGAGAGCAGATCTTTTTCTTTAATACTCCGAGAGAATTTGCAAAAAACCCCCAACATCTTACAAAAACAGTCTTCTTAAAAATCTATCCAAAGAAACAAACAAACCGCAAGCTTACAACTGACAAAGTCACAAATTAGGAATTAAAAACAGTTGTGGACAAAATCTTCTGTCGTTTTAGGCCAAAACTCTTTATTAGCTGTGAAACAGAGACAACAAACAATTAGTGGGTGTCACCTTAACATTAACAAAAAAGTATGTTTATGTCGATATCAATCTCGAGTTACTCACCTGCTCTGTGCTTTCGTCCACTTCAGAGCTTGTCTCGGAGGCACAGACGTGGTTGGGTGGTAAAAGGTACATCCAGCTCGTTTGCACTGGCCTGCAAACCGACAGGGCTGCCGGAGAGGAAACGAAGATAAGAAAGCGGGACAAACAAACTAAAAAAAAAAACGACCAACAAACATTTCAAATGTGTTACCTTGGGATGGTAAAATGGACAGTCCATTTTTTTGCACTCAGGAAAGAAGTGGCACACATTGGGGGTTTTTGCTGCCGGCGCTGCTGTGAACACAGAGAGCCACGTCAGCCACACGGGCGCCATCCTAAAGTCCCTGCTGAGCCCTGAACTCTCCCTGACCGAAACGACGGCTCCTGGCCGCTGCTCGAACTCGATAGACTACAAGGGGTTGAAATGGCATGAAAAGGAATGAGACAGGCTTCTTCTGTGCAGAATGGACGAGAGGTGACTGTCAACTCAAGCTGTTTTGGGTCAAAACATGACGCAATGCACGATACTGTATGTCTGCTGTTTTCAGATATGCAGATATTTCCCTTCTTTTAGGTTTCCATGCTCTTCTGGATGGATTTCAAAATTGTTCCATTCAGTTGTTTGTCACTGTCACTCTGAATACACATCCTGGACCACCGTGTGTGTATGAAATCACCTCATCTCCCGTCTACATGAGCGGAATTTAATTCATACCCACCATCCAATAACTGATGCCATGCCAAGATCATCAGCAAAAATCAAAAGAATTGGTTGATGAATGAATCTGCATGTGTCTGCATCGTGGTTCCCCTGACTTATCCCCCACTGCGACCCGGGACCTCATACAACTTCATGTCAAAAAATCTGAACTATCCCCGCAACCAAACTGATGGGGGGGCGAAAGACTCATCAGAGGCGAGGAAAAGGAGCGCACCTGGCCTGGGGGGAGGAGCAGCTGTGCTTCTGCGACTGACATGAGTGAAGGGGCAGTCCGGCTTGGTACACTTGGCGTCGTATTTGCAATTCGGGTGGATGAAAAGGCATTTATCCCCAAACTTGCATCTGGGAAAAGTCCTTCAAATACAACAGAAAAAAGAAAAGAAATTAAACAAGTAATTTAAAAAGCCCTTGTTTCTAGTTTCCCCACTGGTGCCACTCACTTGCACTGTGTCGTCGGGTGATGGTACGGACACTCGTCTCCGCTCTTGCAGGCCGGCCAGAACTTGCAGCGCTGCGCCTTCGAGGACACTGCCTGGTCTTGTGTCGCCGGGTGCTCGTAAGGACACTCGTCTCCGCTCTTGCAGGCCGGCCAGAACTTACAGCGCTGTGAGGTGAGCCTCTGCTTCTTCAAAGGGACGTCATTGTCATCCTCTGCCATCTCAGCATCCATCATGTCGTCTGGTAATGCATAAATATCAGTTACAGATCCGCGTATGGCAGTTGTGCAAATTTGACCATTACAGATTCTCCCATGAAGAGCTAGTACCTTCTGATGGTTGGACCACTCCCTGAAGTCTCTGAAGGATACTGGGCTTGGACTCCCTGTTGAAGTGTATGGCGCCCTTGGTGAGCTTTGAGGGCGGTCTCACGTCATCCAGCTCCATGTCACATTCTGCAAAGTTGCCCATCGGGCTCGGAACCCCGTCTAACGTCACAATGAACTTGGGGCTGCAAGAGTCGTCCCTCTCTTTACTAGTTATAAGAAGCAAAAAGAGCAGGACGACAAGAGAGAGGACAAAATAACATTAATAACAATGGCCAAGGGAGGTGCACATGCTTCTTTGTGTCTGAATGGACAGAATAGTAATTGATAATGATAAACAAAAATGTAATAATTATGGTACAATCGATCGATCTTTAACTTTATTTAAGATTTTTCTCTCTTTTGGCAGATTAATTAATCGAGATACCCGACAATAAGAAAACAGTAACTGTACAATTGCAAACAAAAAGAGGGCTATTTTCAAGTGGCACTGAATTATTTACACAATATTATCATATGCACATTTTTAACACAATACTGAAATTTCTGAATGGATGGAATAGAAAAGCCACGATTATCGCTAATACCAGTATATTGCGACAGCCCTAGGACAGACGCATACATGTTTGCGTACCCTGTTTGGACGGTGCGAGGCAAAGCGGCCAGAACTTCATCTTTGTGTGGCAGACGCTGCTGAGCCCTGGTTTCAGATTCTTCCACTTGTGGTCGGCTCATTATGAAGGAGCGCGTGTCAAACGTCTTTGTCTCACGGTTGGTGGAAACCTCCATGCCTGCAGGCAAACGCACATAAATAAATAGGGGTGTTCCTATCCGATATTGATATCAGATATCTGTCTTGGAGCGAATTATATCGGCTCTGCTACTCACAGTAGTCGCCCTGCTCCTGTCTATCATTGCGCTCTACCAAGTCCAACTGAAGCCGGGACGCAAGAGATCTGGCTGGAGCTGAAGGGACAACAAAAACACACACAATTTAGATGTTTTGTGATGTGTGCTTCAGTGGGATGCTGATGGGCCGGGTGCACACCCAGGGCTCTGCGGGGAGGTAGCTCTGCTGAGGGGTAGGCCTGCGCCCGGGGGGCCAGGCCGTGGAGGTGCTCCTGGACCAGCTGGATGGCCGCCGTCATTTCCTCGCTGCTCGCCCGGCGGGTTCGGGGAGCCACAGGAACAGTCTGCCTTTGTGGGGCTGTGAGGGGGGAGGAGTTTGATAAAGCAAGTGTCTACAGGTAAAAATTGTGGCAAAGATGGGGCTGCGAAAACCTACGCGGGTAGGCCGTGGTTTTGGTGATAGAGTCCTGTGCCTCGGAGATGGCCTTCAAAATCAGATTCCGGTTAGCTTGCTTTGCTGGGGGGAGAGATGGCCTGGAACGATTGAGGGGAGGGGCTTTGTTAGATCACAGAAAATCAAGTGCTCATGAAGGTTAAAGTTAAAGTTCGGATTTTTTGACACAAAGTTGTATGAGAACCTCACCATCAGTGTCGTTCATCAGCAGTGACTTTTACCCAAATGCGTGCAATGAGCAGAGTTAAAACGGCCCGGTTTTGGTGTTCCAGAAAGTTGTTCTGATAAAGTGTTTTGCACCAAAAAACAATATGCGTTCAAAAGATTAATCGATTTGCATCACGAATACTTGACCGCAAAATATTCCAACCGAGCAATCACCCTTTCTCTTCCTTCGCGCACATTCCCATCAGCTGAAGGAGGAAGACGCGTCATTAGTGGTCTCCTTTCGAGCATGTAAACGCGTAAAACAGCTGATGATGGTGCGCGCAATGATACGAAGGGAGGGAAAATCGTGCTGGGTGATTGGGATGTCAGACTTTTTTGCGGCCAAGAATTCGTGATGCAAATGGAATGCTCTTTTGAACACATAGTTTTTTGGAGCAAAAATGTGATCTCTGTGAACCCAGCAACTACACAGAACTACTTTCTGCAGCACCGAACCCTGTTCGCGGGATGCAGTGGGGGAAAAGTCACAGCTAATGAACAACGCTGATGGTGAGGATGTCATACAACTTCATGTCAAAAAAATCCAAACTATTCCTTTAATATTTGCAGGCGGAGGCACGGACTTGCGTTCCGGCTTGGAGGGGAGGGACACGCGACTGGACAGGCCTCTTCCTCCATAACTTGTGTCATCGTCTTCAGCATCATCGCTGTCCTCATCCGCTGCCCGGCTCACTCGCACCACTGAGCTCGCAACTGGTGCCTTACGTTTACGGGATAAATCCTCCTGTTGACAAGATTTTCCCGCATGACGATCTGTATCTCACACATCTGAAAGAGGGGCGATAAAGGGTCATCTTAATACCTTTGCGTAACTGCTTCTGGAGCTACGGATGCTTTGCCTGGAGTGTGAGGCTCCGTCTGATGGTCGACACGCGTCCCCAGAGTTAACCGATGACATCCTGCTCTGACCCGGTTGGTAGATGGCAGCTGTTGGCCGACTTGTAGCGCCGCGTGACCGCCCACCGTTGGTACCGATTACCACGGGGTCCTCGGCCATGAGATCATCGTCCATCTCTGGTTTGATATCAATCACGGCCTCAGAGGGGAGCAGCTCCATGAGAGGTTTGACGGTGGACGTAAGCCGAGAGGAACTCTTCTCTATGGACCCCCGCCTGGTAGGAGACAGAGATGCATCAGTGGGTGCGTTTCAGTTTCCTACGGCACGGATATCAACTCTTCCAGTGGGCACCTGCTTTCATGCGCTGAACTAGACACGCTGGCATCAGACCTGTCAGAGCGCGAGCTGGACACCGCCAATGCCCTCGACTCGTCCGTCCTGCTGTCTTCACCTGCCGACAGCCGGGGCTTTGTGGACATGGTGCTGCTGTCGGACTGCAGCTGATGTTTGAGAGAACTCGGCTCTGCAACAAGTCACGTATACGCACAAAGTGAGTAAGAGTTCGTCTGACAGAGCAAATTTCCAAGCAGAATGAAAAACTTACCAACTGCGACGCATCTTAGCTTCTCTAGGACACCATTTAACCTGAAGGAATCAAGACATTGAAAGCGTGTGAGTACTTAAAAAATACTTCCTTTCAGTGTTACAACGTGGGTGTTATTTTTGCATCTTACCAGGTCGTGAATTTGACAGTGTTGTTTCCAAGGAACAGCGAGAGATCATCAGCCATTTGCTGGGATGTCTTCTTGTTTGCCACCATCACCATGATGTAGTCAGGAAGCTCCTCATCTATAAGGGGATTGATCACAATCGATTATAAGCATTGATCTTGTGGTTTGTTGTTGTAAATCATGAGCCAGCACTAGTAAGATGCATGTACTGACCAATATAGGCTCCCAGTTCTTGGAGCTTGCCCTTGATGGCAGCCTGCAACGGACAAACAGTATGAAGTAACACCTACACACACACACACACACACACACACACACTGCACGCTGGTTTCGCTATTGGAGCGTCAAACCAATAACTTAGTCCACAACAACGCAACAAAAAAGCTAAAACACAGCTGAAAACTGAGCAGCCCGAGCAGCGTGGGACTGTAAACAACGCGCCTGTTTTCCGCTGCAAGAACCGACACAATCCAGCTAGCATGCTAACGTTAGCGCGGTGCTACAGCGACGCGGTCCGAGCAGCGAATCCACGGAGAAATAACTCAAACCCGCCTCTTTTAGCTACTCACTCTTATTTTCTTGCTGATCTCTGTGCCGATTTCCATTTTTTTGGTTTTTTTATCCTGTTTTTTTCCACCTCCGTGTCTTGAGAAATCAAATACAGCAGCTGCTTTAGCTCCGCCACTAGCCGAAGACTGCGGGGACCACGTGACCGGGCTACGGGAGCCGACGAGGGGCGGATTCCGCTTTCAATTGCGCAACTGTAATCGAAGGGATGTTTTCCCGAAAATATGAATACGATACTTGGAATCTCTTTCAAGAGTGTAAAAAGAACACTAGTAATTTATATATTTTTTTAATTATTATTATTTATTTCTTTTATATATATATATTTTTATAATTCAAAAATTCTGACATTTAAATCCATGTTCAGTTTGGTTTGACTTCAGACTTTCAAAAGGAACTTTTATAATGACTCTGACTTTAATAAAGACAGAATTGTGACTTTCAAAGTCAAGCGTGCCTCTATATCTCTCTGAGGTTAAAGTCAGAGCTCTTTAAACACTCTCCAATCAACTTATCGGGAGTCACAGGCACAACTAAGGTTGCCGCCTCCTTGAGAAATAAATAAGGACACCTTGTTGGCAGGGCCGGCTCTGATTCATCGTTTTATTGTTGTATTTCTACCAGCAATAACAGTTTTGCAATAACAGTAACGTGTGACTCATCCATCAAAACAAGTAATCTGTGTGTATTATTCGTCTGCCAGAACTGTACACCCCTCCCCCCCTGATGTACCCCCCTACCTTGCCCTGGGCTGGTGAATCCTGCCCACCAATTCAGTTATTCTGTGCATAATTCACACCATAATAAGTAACCTTGGTGAATATGAGCAGGATTATTGTTTCACAGCCAAAGTTTCAGGGGGAAACAAATTATTTCAGTGATTTTCGTCTGCCAGGAAACGTCCCCCCCTTCCCACCTTGCAACGGACGGGTGAATCCTGCCCACCAATTCAGTTATTCTGTGTGTAATTCACACCATAATAAGTAACCTTGGTGAATATGAGCAGGTTTCGTCTTTCACAGCCAAAGTTACACCGGGAAATAAATTATTTCAGGCTGATTTTCGCCTGCCAGGAAACATCCCACCCCCTCCTTGTGATGAATCCCGCCCACCAATTCAGTTATTCTGTGTGTATCTCAGAGCACACTAAGTAGCCTTGGTGAATATGAACAGGATTCCTCTTTCACAGCCACAGCTACAGGGGGAAACTAATTATTTCAGACTGTCTTTTCCGCCTGCCAGGAATCTCAGGTCAATCCAGAGCACTTTTAATAATACAAATCATTGCAGATCAGGACGAGAAGACGCCACAAGATGGCACTGGAGACCATCCTCAGAACCGTGAGCACGGCCGGGCTTCTGTTTATAAGACAAGGACATTTCTCATAACAATAACAGACAATCTATTCCACAGAAAAACAAAAACTACCTTCATGCAGGAGGAGCGATGGATTATTCAGGTAACAAACCAAAGCCTGGTGCAAATCAGAGAGGAATATTCAGCTCAGGAAAGCACGGTGTCGAGTCTGTTATTGTGTAGGTTATCATCCGGACCTCGTGGCTCATGTAGACATTAAGTGGACTCATCCTGCTGAGGTCAAAGGCCAGTGCTTGTAAAATCAGGCTTGCAGGGTTTTTCTTATAACCTGCACTCTCATTAACCACATAAAAAAAAAACAGGTGAAATGATGTATTAGACATTACATGTGATTATTTCCTGTTTTGCAACCTTTCAATGCCAACCAACAATGACGGGAAGGATCTCGCTCGCCGTCTAGACAAACGTCTAACACAGTCACGGCCGTCTGCTGCGTTTCTCCGTCTGCTTTGTTCACACTGTCTGTGTTAATCACAGCTGATGCGCGGAGCCTTTCATGTTCAGAAAACTTCGCGGGTGTTTTAGCTCACAAATATTTTGACACGTCTTCCTGAACCTTAGTTCTTTCGCAGAGTTTTTCAATCGTCAAGTTTTCTTATCCGCGCCATCGGATCGCTATTTAAATGCATGTGGATACTTGCGTTGCCTCTTCTGGGCTTCATCAGACATCTGTTCCAGAAGCTGCAGAGTCTGGCAGTCTGTGCCTGTCAAGATCAGACAGGAAAAACTAATGAGTTGGCAACCAAAAAACACGGTGATGATATGGGAACAGTCTTATTTATACATGGGAAGGTCTCAGCCGATGTCAGATCAATTTATTGTCACCACGCAAAGCTGCCGTGCTTTCACAGATAAACAGGAGTTGGCTACTTTAGAGTTATTTTTAAAGTTGAAGGGGAAAACTTTGAAGCTGCCGGCTGGAGCTCTGGACCACGGCTGAAAACAATTTCTCGAGTCATTGAAGGTCACGTCTGTAATTGAACCAGGACTTTTACAACAGCATCGCCGCGACATCCATCGGCAGCGGCGGCCAAACCAATCGCAGCTCCCAGACATAAAGCTTTAAACTGTCATCAATCATAGGCGGGGGAATAATTGCTTGCCTTTAGCGCATCACCACGCTTGTGTTCTGACAACACGAACTGCCTGTTTGAGAGAACACGACACTTTCTTATCACTATAATTAACTTCCCTGATTATGATGCAACAATACAAAGGGATTTTTTTCTCCCCCCTTCCCCGATCTGGATTACTTTCTCACCACTTGAGGGCAGCAGAAGTAGCATATGAATCTGATTTTATAGCCTTGGGTGTAAGTGCATTAACATTAGGTGTTCATTAGGTTTCTATGGTCGCTGGTGTTAAACGTCTCTGGGTTGTTTGGCGGTTTGGACAGGAAATGCACAGTGGCTTCACCTGCCGTCGACCTTGATTGACGTTTGCAGGCAATGAAATCACAAGCGGAGGCGCGGGCGACTGCAGAGGCGCTTCTTAATGGATCCACGAGCTGCATTATTCGCATCACAGTCATTCTTTCCGTTATTGATCGGCTCAGTTTGGTTACTATTGATTACAACATGGTCTTTGTTGCTCCTGCTACTTCATGCTCAATTGAATTCAGACGTAAGGATGCAGCTCATTTGGATCGGATAACATGAAATATGAAGAGAGACTGTAATGCAAGTTGAATTAACTGGAAAAAAAAGACAACTATGCGTTAAATAGTGGCAGGATCGGACAGCGTTAGTGATTTCCATCAATTTTGAGAAGCTTAGTAACAGTCAGTGTGCAAAAAAAACCCCAAAACCCCAATGTGGGTCTTTTGAGAGATTAAGCGGTTTTTGTGGCGATGTTTTGATGGACAGATTGATTGGCGGGTTTTTTTGTTTACTTCTTTGCTGCATCATCACTTTGGATATTCCGGATCGTGGTATGGAGTCCATAAAGAGGGGGAAACGAAACGTCACATAGGTGATGATAAAAAAAGAGCTTTGGAGCAACTTCTGGTCTGCAGATTTTATTCTTTTTTTCTCAATTTTGCAGTTTTGCAACTTTTTTTGGGGATGTGCGTGCTTTTTTTTCTGTTTCTTCATCCATAAAACCCAGAGAATGACCAGTTTTGACTCTTATCTCTCTCATTTTTCTACAGATGTCTTTTGTGTGATTTTTTTTGCGATGGCGACATGTGTCATGTGAAGAGTTTCCCAACGCATTTGCACAACAGCATGTGTGAAAACACTTCAGAGTGGGTTCCAGTTGCAGACACACCAACTTTCATCTGCACTTCTTTTCGTGGGACCGCAAATTTGCTATCTCGTGACTGGCAAAACACACACACACACACACACATACACCTACAAATCGAAATGTGGTAACTCAACTTCCTCTTTCTGCAAAATGTGACAAGCTATGAAACCAAGGTTGAGAATCAGCTGATAAACTTCTGTGAACTGCGTAAACCACATGGGGCGACGGTGACGACAATCCTGCCCCGAAAGCCTCTTCCTGACCTGGCGGAGACACGGCGAAAGCCCTGCTGCCGCTGTCTTTCTCTGCATCGCGTCCACTATCAAGGAAAGTCGTTGTCTTTTAGTGTCCTGTTACACTCCGGATAAGTCAAGATCCTGCCTCGAGGGCCAGAGAGGGTAAAGAAAGACGGTCAAAGTAGAAGGTTACAGAGAGAGAGAGAGAAAAAAAAAANNNTAATATGGTTTTTCCTGGACGAGATGTCACCTGTATGAATGAGAAGCTGCTGCAGCTGGGTGTGTGTTTCACATTCACACTGCGCACACACACACACACTCACTCACACACAGGAGAAACACATGTGCGCCTGCTGAGTGAAGCTGATTTCATGCACAAACGTTATGGGTTGGAGTGAAAGCAGCGGATTTAGGGATCGCTGCAAAAGTGCAATTACAGTTTCTTTTGCAGTGACAGCATTATTTTTCCCGCGGTGCAGCAGAGTGTCAAAAAAAAAACAAAAAAAAAAGGCCGGGAAAAGGTTGGCTGAGGACGTTCGACCCCGCTGACATGCTTAAGGTTAACCCGGTTTTGATTCGCGTTTATACTCATTAGTCTGGCAATGGGAGCGAAAGCCCGCAGAGATTTACAGCTGCTCTTTTGCCGTTGCCAAACCTGCGAGAGGCGAGGGACCGCGCCGCGCCGCTGCATGCTCACCAGCACCGAGTCTGGATGAGTCAGGGGCTGCACAGCTGGATTTTAAATATCTCTTTGTGTTTGTTGTGTAACAGTGCGGGACAAAGGTTCGCTCTGCGTGCCTCGCGCCGCCATCCGCCGAGGGATCCTCGCAAACAGGTCTGCACTTGAAGAAACTTTGCGAACTTCACTTCTCGTGAGCTTTTTTTTTTGAGTTCAACGCGTGTTGCAACACCACGTTCAGATTCGTTATTAATTGGCTCTCTGGGGAGCAGCATAATTTGCGATGAAGTGTTTTATGCCTCCCTGTATAAAACCTCCATTTATTGTTGTTGTTGGTGTTTTTTTTTTATTCTATCTTATTTTTTTTTAAACAACCCACCCACACTGATCCAGCTTCAAACGCCAATGCGCCAAAGTCGCTGTGCTTCGCTCTCGGCTCGGAGGGGATTTTCTGAATCACATGAGGGCATCAATCAAATGGGTATCGCAGGATTTTGCACGGACGGGGCCGATTCCCGCGAGCACGGCTAATGCGGGGTTATGCTCAGTTAACATGTAACAGAGAAGCTAATGGGGGTGTTTACACGTCGAGTTCTCGCGTATCAAGAATGAATCTGGGTTTGTGATTGCGCACGTTTCCATGCAATTGTTTCGGTTTTGTTTTCCTCACATGCTTCACGCCGACAACGTGGGCCCGATGAAACGTGCTGCACCCCCATTTTGGCTCCAGGATGCATGAGAAGTGTGAGAAGAAGAAAAAAAAGGAAAAAAGAATGCACTTTGAGCCAATGTATTGCAATTTTGCATTATATGATTTGTGTTGCATGTCGGTCTCACCTTGTTGCACATGTTGCACGTCGACCGCCGCCTCTCTCAGCATTAGTGTCACTTGCGTCCCGTGTGATGTCGTGATTAAAACCGCCATGTGACCAAAGTGATATGACGTGGGTCGGTCCGCACGCAAACCACACATTCAGCGCGCGAACCGGGTGAACCGCAGCGCGCTCGAGGACAAACAAGCTAACCACACGACTACAACGCAATTACAACCCTTTCGCGACGCCTCGGGGCTGAATTGGAGTCGGACGTATGAAATCAGTGATAAGGTCGCCCTGACAGAGGGCGACTGTGCTCGGCCACATGTTTTTGCATCGCGTAAGCATAAGGACTCGATAAAAATGATGAGAACATCGACTTTCGAGCCGTTATCAAGGCTGCATCAGTGCCTATAAAAAGAAAAAGCGTCAAATGTTTATTTGAGCACGGGAACGGAGGTCGGACAGAAACTGTCATTACCGCATTTCTATAACTTTCACATATGTTTGTTGTTGTTTTTTCTCCTGCATAAACGGCCCATGCTTACCAAAAATGCAAAAACCGTAGTTTAGTGGAGTCAGCATGTTTATTGATGCAGTTATCAAAACGATCCAGTCCAAGACCTCTCGGTTAAAGTTGACCAAGAGGTCAAGCAACACCGCAATCTGCTGAAGTTTGGTGGAACTGATATCCCTTACTTGGTTTATGCTCTCATTTGTATTTTATACGCGGCGTAACAGTACAAATATAACCAATTCGCTCCGCATGCTGGTTTCTGATACGTCTCCAGGTTAAAACTGTGATAATAATCCGTGCATTCCCCAGCTCTGACCCGGGGGCGAGGATGACACGCGTGGCTTTTGCACGATGATTTGTCCGAGCGGTGGCACTGACGGTTTGCAGCTACTCATGGCACTTTCAGCAGGAGCCTGCTGAAGGACCCTCACGTCTTGGCACGCCTCGGCGAATCGTGTAACGAACTCCGCTGATTGCATTTGCAGCTGGTTGGCTTCAACGAGTGCCTTTCCACATTTGAATAGACAACATGTGTGGAGTTTCTTTGTTTGTGATGACTTTCAACCTCATTGTTATACTTTTATTGTGGCCTTTATTCCTCCTATGGGGCTGATATTTGTTTGTGAAGTTTGCTAGAGTATAGAAAACGGCTTTGATGTGGCTTTGACCTTCAAATATATATATTTTGAGTTAATGTGCAGCCTTTCTCTCTCCTCTCCTTTTCTCACCCTCGCCGAATAATCTTCTTATTTTTATCAAAATGAGAGGATAATACCTGCCGTTGTAGAAATGAGTCCTGGTAAACGGGTGACTGATTATGCGTCGGAGCACGCTGTGCGGCTGTTTGGCTTTAATTAGCGTATTAGCAGGATGCCGAGGCGCGTTTTTCATTAGAGGACCAAAGGAGGGAGAAGTTTCACACTGAGATTCCCCGTAGAGTTAGTTTATCACCAACTAATCTCCTCCATGAATGGGGGCTATACGATACTCACTTAATATCTTGTAATAATCAACATGTAGCTGTTGAATATATTAGGATACGTCGGTGAGCCGCGAAGCACGATCGCGTTTCTGTTTGTTGGCGGAGGGTATGTCATTTCTCAGCGGATTAAATGTTTCATCCGCCGCCGAGCTTGATCCCGGGCCCGGCAACACTTATATGCCTCGCACATAATGCTATACTCTAAATCACTTGGAGATGAACTTACGCCCACACAAAGGACTTTTCTCTGCAACAGGAAACACTCATTTAGGCAGGAACGTGGGCGTGAAATCTCTCACTGCGGGTGACTCACGGCGAGCAAGAGACGTTTCCCTGCTGAAAGTTCCAAAAACCCCGAGAAAGTGGCAGTTGCCGCTGGCGACCTCTGCTCCGCCCGGTATGTTTGTGCTTGAACGTATGTAGTTCTTAAATAGGAAAGAGAAGGCGGTGCGGAATATCGCATTTTGCTCCTTTACAATGCGTTTATCAAGGACGGCTGTGACTCATTCATCTAAAAAGAAAAAGGGAATCGTCGTAAGAATGAGGTAATCTGTTTTTCCCAATGACCATCGTTACCGCAAACAAACAGCAGCACCGTCAGTATTGATGTACATTGATGGAAGTGACTAATAGCAGCGGTCAGAGTCGGTGAAGCGAGAACATGCACAGAAGCTGAAAATCCATTACTGAAACAAAAACGGTTCCATGAGGGTGAAAATGTTGGAATTCCACGTTGGACTTCCACAATACCTTTAAATCCATCCTGTTCGAGGAGTGACAAAAGCACTCCTCTGGAATCCCACAGATCTCGTCCTTAATGGTCATTTTGAAGTCATCACCTCCAGGTTTGACCTCTGACCTTTGCTCCAAACCCATCTATCAGCACGGCATTCGAGCACCTCAACCCTCCTGTCGTGCCTCTATTAGTTACCAGAGGTGCGTAAACGGCCGACAAATGATTTTTACGTTCTGTTTATGAAGCAGGAAATTCCTCGCGCCGAGGGTTCGTAGTTGCGACTCCGTAAAGCAGCTGGTAAATAGTGCAAATTAAACCCCGGAGGGTAAAACATTTAAAAAAAAAAAAAACTTTTAAATATAACTTTTCAGTCTCACAGTTAAGCCCGTCTGTCAGCACTTTCATTGCCCTCGTAGCCCCCAAAAGCCTGTAGCTATAATTATCTGAGCAGCGCGCGGTGAATGGGGAGCGGCCCAAGGTTCCCAGATTAATTACCTTTGCGCGGACCCTCGCCGCCGGTGTTACCGCACGAATGAAGCTGTCGGACACACTACACCTGACGGCTGGGAGAAAGGGAGGCTGACACAGAGGAGCTGGACTTATCTCGGGCCCCGCGAGATTAAGGGTGCTAAATGATGAGGAACAGAAGAGGCCGAAGACCGCGGTTTTTTGTTTTTTTTCTTTCACCCCAGCGAGAAAGAAGAAGAACATATGCAAACTTTCCATGCTTTTCAAAATAAGAGTGAATGTATACAATGAATGCAGTGATTCAATATGATAATCTGCTGCCTAAGCTTCCACGGATAAAAAAAAACGGCTTTGTTTGTGTGAAGTGAAGTGCAAACAAGCCTTGTGATTCATAATCCCGATATAACGGCTCCTAAGGAAATGCTATTTTTAACGACAATCATTAGTTGCAGCATGACCCGCCGGGTGTCGCAGTGCACGCCGCCTAACTGCTTCTAGCGCCCGCCCCTGCCTTGCTTCGCTAAACTTTGTTTTCAATCTTGTGACAGATGGTTCTAATAGATACTTTAAAAAAAACAAAAAAAAAACACAAGTTCATTTCAGGGGAATGCAGCACATCTCTAATGACCCGCGCACTCTCTCATC
>CAESWR010000029.1:1018284-1028401 GCA_903171835.1 Mullus surmuletus | reverse complement strand
CCCCCCGGTCAGGCTTCCTGCGCTCAGGTGATGGTGCAACATGCCGGCTATGCATCTTCTCTCTTTCTCTGTACACACATACGTGCACACACAAAACACACCCACTCTCAGCCCTGCTGGGGAATTCATGGCCTCAGGCTAACAAAACACAACTCTGTTTAACGGCTGCGGAAAGCCCTGAGAGAATCCAACGCGGCGGCGCCCTGGCAGCGGACTGACAGCGTGGAGCTCTGGTTATTAGGGGGGGAAAAAAACCACTTAAAGACTGTTAAAAGGCTTTTAAAAAAATGTTTTTTTGGGCAACTGGCAGAAATATCAACAGCACCACTTGAGGACTTGCAAAGGTTTGAGGGTTTTTTTTTCCTTCTCTCTTGTGTTTCTATTTGCTGAGTCAACAAAACCCTGGGTTGTGACTGACAGGGCAGAATATTAACTCGTCTAGTGGTGAGCTGGACCTCGAGGTATGAGAGCAGTTCCGGGCGTCCACGCTGTTGCCGTGCACCTGTTTTATGTGAGTGTTTCCAGCTGTGTGTGCAAACAGCTGATGTGTTGTGTGGCAGAATCGAACGTTTCTGCAGCTCGTTGCGTCGGATCTGAGGGAGGATGAAGATGAGTGCAAAAGGAAAACGAGTCGGGCTCCGCTCTGTGAAAACATAATCCACGCTTCGGTGCCCTCAGATATGAACATCCATTATGTTGGCGTGCAGGTTTTAGTCCTCACTGCTCCATTCCAGGAGAACGGAGCTACTCTCGCCTTGCTATCTTCATTGTACTGAACAATGGTTTGATTCAATTAGAAACAACCGTCTGTCAAATCATTTTTCACTGTCATCTTTGCGACCATTCTACTGGTTTTTTTTAACGTTGAGGCATTCATATTCATTTACGTAGTTAGTTGACTCTCAATCCTAGAAATCATCACCAGTGTAACCACATTTTGTCATGTTTGATCGAAGCTGAGGTTTCTAGTCGTCTTGAAACACCAGCCACCAAACACATGTAGAAATGGTGTCGATTTTGTTTTACCCAACTCTTCTCGATAATCCATTTCTAAATACTTTTAATTACTCCGGAAGTGCTGCCTCTGCGTGGCATTTCCTCACCTCCTTCTTGCACGGGGAACAAATAAGAACAGGTTGCGTAACAGACCACAGCTAAGAAGCTACTACACGACCCAGTTAGTCATCAGCGTTGTTTCGTTGCGCATAGACGGGGGTGTTGTTGTCTCCTCCGCCTTCTCGTGAACAGAAAGTTTCCTCCAGGCTGCGAATGGTACCCAAATCATCCCTCTTGTGAAAGCCAGGGATCCAAGTAAGAGTGAGAAGTAAAGGAATCTGCAAGTGTTTTGTTGATTGTTGATGATAGAAGCCTCTGCTCTGACACAGTTTTGGTTCAGGAAACGCACAGGTCCCATCTTGAAATCACGGTTTGAAAGGAATGCAATTGAATTCAAATCATGTGAGTCACAGCGGCCACATGGCACCAGATCACAGCATGGATATGAATAGTAGGATGACTGGAAGTGATGGAAACAAGTCTCGGAACACTTTGTACTCCTCTGTTGTACAGCACTGGGGGGCTGGGCGATTTATCCATATAACAAATATATTGATACTTTTTTAAACGAGACATGGAATGAGACCCTGACGTTTATAGCCCTATATAGTATGTTTGTTATAAAGGAGAAGAACATCCGTAATTTGATTTTAATAAGCCGTTCATTTGTCACGCTAAAGTAAAACTATTGTCAGATATTTACATTTTCAAAAAAAGGTTGGCCTCATTTTTATTTATATTTATTTATTTTTCTTAGATGTGCATCTTACATGGAGCTTTATAATTTCAAAAAAGTTACTCCTCTCGTTGTAAAGTATTTGTTATGTTTGAATTATTTGAACTGCTGAGTTTGAACCAGGTGAAGATACCTATTTATTTGTTTTTGCAACTGTTCATTGGAATAGCTGGATTTAAAAAAACTACTTGTGACATGTCATGTATATTTATCGATATTGAGTCTAAATATATCGGGATAATAGATTTGGTCCATATCGCCCAGCTCTACAACTCTGTCATTGGCATCTCATTCATGTTAAAGCTTCACTTTGTTTAGACCACATCGTGAAAATCACCACCGGATTCAACTAAATAGCTCATGTTTGTCAATTTTGATGTGACCAAGCATTTGATCTGACCATGTGTTTTTCTCCAGAAAGGATCATGTGGGTATGATGGTGCCGATCCAACCGTAAAGATGTACGAGGTGATGTCCGGTGACACCCTGTCCTGGAAGGTGCCCAGTCCGAGAGACAGCAGCTCCGAGCCCGGACTCGAGTCGCACTTCAGCGGGGACGGAGGCCCCGTCAAGATCCTCAAAGTCTGCTTCTGTACCAACAACAACTTGGGCAAGAACTTCAAGCTGGTGAAATGTGACAGTTCCTGGCAAGTCAGGGTGAGAGCGATCCGCAAAGAACGGGGAGTCTCTGGTTTGCAGGAAGAAAAAAAAACAATCTGTCAAGGAAGAAACATTTTATTTATGTTGGAGCAGAGGCAAAGATGATTCATGAAGCCTTCTTAGAGCACGAAGCTCGAATAGATCAGCTTTAAGGGCTGAGGAAAGTCTGAGCTGCGTATTTGGCGAGGATGACCAAAGGGCATTCTGAGTTGAGTTGAGTTTTATTCAGTCATCAAACCAAAACAAAAGTGATTAGTGTGTATCATTTGTTGACTGAACAGGTTTAGGCGGAAGCAAAGGCTTATATAAATGTCTAACTTAGCTACACACATCTTTGGTGGCCCTTTAAAAGGAAATTAAACAAAACTAAAACACAAAAATCATTCAGTGATAACCTTCAAAAACAGCTTTGCAATTTCTAAACTAGCATAATTCCATAACATTACTCCGATAATAGAAATACATCTCCTTTTAATACATTTTTTTGCTTTTTGTACAGTAAAATTAAGCACTCCTCTCAATTCATGCTCTTACGTATTGAAAATAATTTTTGCATTGAGTTTAGAAGTGACATAAATTTTGCTCTGAAAACTATTTACATTATTTTGAAATAAAACAAGTCATCAATATGGGATTTTGCAAACAATAGATTTGTAAGGGGCATAATAATCAGTTTTATTCATGATACGAACAGCTCGTTTCTGTAGAATGGAATGGATTTATGACAACATTTCTACACAATAAGACATGCAAGGTAGAATAAGTGAGCAATAAATTAAATGTAATGCCTTATAATTTAATACATTTTTTAAAAAGTATTTGACGTCCTCCAGGCGATCATTCGTTCCATTCTGGTGTGCGGTCGACTGGGGCCGAACATCCAACACGCAGGATGCTACGGTCTCATGCTGAAGCACCTGAAGTCCGAGGAGCTTCACTGGCTCCATCCGGATCTGACGGTGGGAGAAGTGGAGCAACGCTACGAGAGCCATCACGTGGAAGCCGAGTGGAGGTCTCGAGTCGTGTCCCACCGCTGGAGACTCCGTTGTCATATTTCTGAACATATTTGATGGAGGTTTTTTCCTTTTGACTGCAGGTACGACCTTCGAATTAGATACGTTCCTGTCAATTTCTTGGAA
Source organism: Mullus surmuletus (assembly GCA_903171835.1). NCBI lineage: Eukaryota > Metazoa > Chordata > Actinopteri > Syngnathiformes > Mullidae > Mullus > Mullus surmuletus. The sequence continues at coordinate 1,024,810 of CAESWR010000029.1, read as the reverse complement.
AAATTCAAAGACGACAGATCGACACTGCTGTATTTCTACCAACAGGTAGGTTGCGTTGCTCGGCTTAGCGTCAAGTGTTTTTACAGTTTTCCCGCACAGTATCGCATTGATTCTCTTCACGTTTCACTGCAGGTACGCAATGATTACATGCAGTATCACGCCAACAAGGTCAGCGATGGGATGGCGCTGCAGCTCGGCTGTTTGGAAATCAGGTGAGTCACCACTTCCTGCCTGCGTTCTTTTATTCGTAATGTTCCCACATGAATGAAGGGATTGGATTTCATCATATCCTACCACATTATTGGCTTGTAAGATTTTTTAGTAATATAGATCTTTGAGGATTTTGAGCTTCATTTTTGTAGTTTAAACTGTATTTCTACAGGACTCTTTTTATAGGGTATTTTTTTATATTTTACTAGTTTGTAAGTTTTTTCTACTTTGTTGATGATTTTGAATTCAAATCTGTAGGCTAGGTTATACTTATTTTCATATAAGGTACTTGTGCATTGTATTTTCATAGGAATGTGATTTTGCATGTTGTATTGTGTTGGACAGGAGTTGAGTTCGCAGCATATCAAATTCATGCCTTGTATTGAAACTATGTTAACTGCTTTTACCCTATAAAAAAAAATAATTAAAATTCAAAGTTAAACTATGATATCATGCAGTGGTAGATTGATCTTGAAGAACATTTGCACATATGTAATGTGATCTGCGCCCATGTTTACTTTTGTCACGTTGCAGGAGGTTCTACAAAGACATGAATGCAAAGGGTCTTGAGAAGAAGTCAAACTTTGAGCTGCTAGAGTAAGTTTATTTATTTGAAAGATAGCGTTTGTTCATAACGTTTGTTTGTGCTTTCTGAGTCATGCCTGTTAATGCCTGCTTCTAATCTTGTGCAAATGAAGAAAAGAGGTCGGCCTGGATCTCTTTTTTCCCCAACAGCTGATTAATAGCATGAAGGTAAACGTTTTTTGGCACGTTTTATCGAATTCTTCACTTCAACTTCAATGTGATTTGTCTTTTTTTTAATCAATGCACTGCTAAAAATCCAAATTCCCTGTCGTCATCCAGTCAAGGCAGCTACGGAAGTTGATCCAGCAAACATTTCAACAGTACGCGACGCTCAAGGAGGACGACTGCATGATCAAGTTTTTTGAGACGCTCAAGGATTTCGTTAATTATGATGAAGAGGTTTTTCCATGTGAGCTGGTGGTGAGTAGCAACAGTGACCAACAGTATCATCTAACACATTCTTTGTTTACAAATCTCACTGTAGGTAACAGTATCATTTTCTTAGAGTGGGAGTTGTATTTTACGTGCGATGATAGTCATTACGCAAACTTTCATCTAGTGTTGCGAAATATTAAATGGAGTGAAATCCTCACTTTTCTGAACAGCAAGGTTGGAGTCTGTCGGTTGAGCTGGTCATTGGTGGGCGGGGCATCCGCCAGCGAACACAGAAGAACTCAGCGGTGAGTGCGGTTGAGATTTATGTCGTGTTACACAAACACATTGTTTGCTCCGTTTGCAAAGTTAAAAGTGAACAAATCTGTCGTTGCAGCCGGTGTTTATGGCCGACTTTAAGCAGGTGAAGAGAATACAGTGCTTAACTCAGAGCGACGGCAAGGCGCTCATCAACCTGGACGTCGAGGGGGCCAGACAAGTAAGCGCCGCAACGCCACAATCTGATGCATTGACAGCACCACGGATCTGCGCAGATATGAACTTGTTCACATTCCGCTTTAGCGTCTGTCGATCAATGTGGCCACGCTCCCCATGGCGGAGAACATGCTGGACCTCATCGACGGCTACTGCCGCCTGGAGAACGACACGGACGAATCCATCATCCACAGACAAAACAAAGGTGCGTATGAACACACGGTTCGAGCGGGGTATAAAAATTTGCAATACCAGTACCGACACCAGTACCCTTAAATGATACCCACACCAATTGAGGGCTGCAGTTGATATTAATAATGCGAAAAGAAACGTCACCACTCCTCCCCATTCAAATGATTTTTACACAAATACATTTTGAAAGTGCTCAAATTACGCTTGTGGTGATTGGCAGCGAGTAAAACCATAGACACAGTCTTTTTTTCCCTAGATTTGGGTACAAAAACAACCGATTGCAGGTTTCGTTTGACAGGCGCAGTTTCGATACCACTTGGTACTGGGTTGTTTCAGTTCCGATATCCAGCCCTACACACAGTTTCGCACTGAATCGCACTGGTTTGATCAACATCCTCAATATTTCAATGCATCCTAGATTCCAGTGCACGGAGCGCCCTCCCTGAGATCCCCACTGAGTAAGTGCATTATGGCTCTTTTACAACTTTGAAAGAAGCGTTACCACTTTTTCACTTACGGCTTTGCTGCAGTCCAAGGTTTGATCGCTCCCTCTGGATGCAATATGAAATGAACATTTAGAGTTATTGATGAGGGAGGCTGTTTTATCGCACCGTTCTGCCAGAGCTCCGAGGAGCCATAATTTGATAATTTATGAGCAGAGCTTTCTGTCTTCCTGTCTCTTCTCTGGAGCAGGAGGGATTCCAGCTCCATCCGGCACAGTATGGGTGAGCCGGCAGTTTTTATTGTTTCCTCTTTTAAAGCATTTCTTCATTGTCTTTGACCTGCAACAAAACACGGTGGCAAGAAATGTCCTTTTGTGGTTTTTAGGGTCGGACATCTATTGTGAGATTCTCGACGAAAGGCCCAGATCAGGTTCGATGTCAGGTTGCTTTCACGTCTCCAGGGGGAGTTAGGATCCTTGAGCTGGCTTTGACCAATTTGTATTTTGTGCTTTAGTGGTGAAGTACGGGATTGAGCGAGAAGACATTGTTCTCGGTCGAATCCTTGGCGAGGGGTTCTTTGGAGAGGTCTATGATGGAGTTTACAAAAAAGCAGTAAGTTGAAGCATATATTGATAATAACAATCATCGTTAATTCCCTCTCAGGACAACAAGGCATCACTTTGCATCTGCATTTGTTTCTGGAACAGAATGGAGCGAGGGTGAACGTGGCTGTGAAGACATGCAAAGACTGCACACCTGACGTGATGGAGAAGTTCATGAGTGAAGCAGGTACTGGATAGGAAAAATGCTGTGGAAAAAAAATCCTATTATATTGGCAAAAAAACAACTTCCATGTGTGATCTTTGTGTCTTTGCTAGTAATAATGAAGAACCTGGAACATCCCCATATTGTCAAACTAATTGGAATCATAGAGGACGATCCCGTTTGGATCGTCATGGAGCTTTACGAGCACGGAGAGGTCAGAGGAACACCGATAACACTCGCGGAAATGTGCAGATATCGAGCGCGTCGGGTCTAACTGAAGCTTTTCTTGGCAGCTTGGGAACTACCTGACTCAGAACCAGAAGACGCTGACCAATATAACTCTGGTGCTCTTCAGCCTGCAGATCTGCAAAGCCCTGGTCTACCTCGAGGGGGTCAACATGGTGCACAGGTGAACGGCCGAGACATCCTGTTACCAGTAACTGCTAATTACTGGTTTAGCAACATACAGAAAAGTTCTTTAACACATTTCTATAGAGTCTATAGAAAAGAAATGTTATTATTCTGCGTGGAAACATGTGGGATGGGTGGAAAGGCAACTGGCAGCAAGCAGAAACTTTTGGCTCGAATCTCTGAAGACAAAACACAGACACAGGAAATTACCTTTTAGTCTCCGTGGAAAATGTAAACATTCCTTCTATTTTATTCGTATATCCACACGACTCGCGAGGTTAATTGAAATCAGGCAGCGAAGGATTAATGGTGATTAAAGGCTGCAGTCGTAAAAGATTTTATCAGTGAAGTGATAATAAGCATCTCATGATATTATCTTCTCATCATTACTTTTTTTACTGGCAAAACTATTTCCCTCTAATTCCCTTAACAGAGACATTGCAGTTCGCAACGTGCTAGTGGCCTCTCCAGACTGTGTGAAGCTGGGAGATTTCGGCCTGTCGAGGTACATCGAGGATGAAGAATATTACAAAGGTAGCAAGAAACAAAGGCTGACTCGGCTCCCCCTCGACTCATCAAAACGCACAATTCACAGTTTCGTGCTCTTCTCATTGCAGCATCTGTGTCTCGATTGCCAATCAAATGGATGGCCCCGGAATCCATCAATTTCAGACGTTTCACCTCGGCCAGCGACGTGTGGATGTTTGGTGAGCTTTTGAATGCATTCATTGTCACTAAGTTTGCAGACGTTATGAGCAGGCGTTAATCAGTAACAGTTTTCTCACTACATGGCTTTATGATGGGAGAATTATTACCCTAAGTCATATCAAAATTCTGCTGCTTTGCTTTTCTGTCAAAGCCCCGTCTTTAAAATGGAGTCAGGAAGTAAGTTATTTTTAATGCAGATATACAGACATACAGACCACCAGGAGTAATCGATGTATTTTAATAATAAATCACTGCTTCCTCAGCATTACAGCATCATCATGTAGTTGTGACACTCGGACGTGTGTGTCTGAGCCGGTCCGCATCTGAAATGATCATAAAACACCAGAGGTGTCCCCATATACCTTTTTATACCGATAGTGCAGCCTTGAGTATTTGCCGATACACATATCCATCCAATATGATATCAGCACAAGCTTGCATACTTTTATTACTTATTTTGTAGTATGGAATGTTAGAAAAGGCTTGATCAAGTGATATTACTCAAACAGAGAACAACAGTCAGCAAAAGTAGGTAATACATAAATAAATAAGTAAAATCAGTGAAAAAAAAGCTATGTATTATGTGTATAAAAACAGCTTTTTTTGCTGACCAATGGCTTACATACATTTTAACCTTAAACATGAGAATATTCTACATAGAAGTGCTTGTGCGGAGTCTGGAGTGGACTTTTGATATCAGACCGATAACCGATATCAATATCGGATCGGGACACACCTATAAAACACCAGTAAAAGCAGAGATATTAAACAAACATCCGCTTGAGCTTGTCATCAGTAATCATAATAGCGGAGAAAAGTTCCGCTTTCTTTGGTTTTTACTCGTCATCTTTATGAGAATTTTACCTTGAAATGTCCTCTGCAGCCTGAATGCCTTTGCTATAGGAAGCAGTGATCAAGTCAGCCCACAAGATGGCGCTGGCCCACTAAGGTTCGGTAACAAGGGCCAGACGTGATGGCCCAATCAGTTTTGCTTGTCATGTTGTCACTGACTGTCACTTTGAGCGTCTTCTCTGGTGTGTTTTTTTGCCCGCCAGCCGTGTGCATGTGGGAGACACTGAGTTTCGGGCAGCAGCCGTTTTTCTGGCTGGAGAACAGAGACGTCATCAACCAGCTGGAGCAGGGCATCAGGCTGCCCAAGCCGGACAACTGCCCCCCCGCCCTCTACTCCCTCATGACCCGCTGCTGGTCCTATGACCCCCGAGAGAGGCCCAACTTCACAGAGCTGGTGGTCAAGATCAGGTATCAACCCCCCCCTCCTCCCCTCCATCAAATGACAATAATAAGAATGATTGATGTAGTCTTAATTGAATTCTTAAAGGTACAGTTCAGCCCTCGCCTGGGTGAGGGCGACAAGCCAGTTTTACTTTCTTTGTTTGTTTTATCCGCACAAACTGACATTCAAAAGGTTGCACGCCGGATTATCTTTTGTCTGGATGCATCACACAGCCATTTGCATTCTGGCTGATGTCTGAAATTGAAAGGGCAGATATGTGAGTGGTATCGCTGTCATCAAGCTCTCTGCCAGAGACTGAATCATCCACCTAAAATGTCAAACTAGACTTCAGTTGTAATGACCAGAGAGCAAACCGCAGAAGCATGATGTCATCAGTAGAATCTTTGTTTTCTAATCTGTGATCCGAAATGTTGTCCGACGCCTCGCAGTGACGTCCATAAGATGGAGAAGGAGCAGGAGGTGGAGCGGGAGAGGGACAGAGCGCGCTCCACCAAGTACTTTGAACCCAAATTGACCCTCAACGAGCCTCCTCCCAAGGTATCCATCCCTGTTTGAACAGCTGTGTGTAAAACAAAATGTTTCCCCAGCAACTTTTATGTATAATTTATATACTTTTTTTACTTCGCTTCAGCCTTCGAGGATGAAACCCGGCCGCTTTGGGAACACGCTCAGTATTGGCCTGCACATTCAGGTACAAGAGAACTTCAGAAATCAATGATGTGAACAGTAGTGACTTCTAATAATGTTGTTTTTATTTATACTTTTAGTAGCAATTAGGCTTTTTTTTGCTTATGTAAATAGATATGTGTTTGTATTTGATGTGTGCAGTGATTGAGTGCATGTATGCTGCTGCTGTAATACTGCAATTCTTTCTGTATTATTTGTGCTACTGCAATCTATCTATCAATCTATAAATGTTGATGTGTGTGTGTGTGTGTGTGTAGCTGAACGAGGCCCTGTGTGCCAGCTCTCCTGACCTCGCCAGCCCATCTGAATATCAGTCTCCCGTTGACTCCATGAGCAGCCTCGCCGTGCCCATCAGGTCGCCCCGCCGCCGCAGCATGGGGGTAAACACACGCACAAATAAAAC
>CAESWR010000029.1:1005678-1017916 GCA_903171835.1 Mullus surmuletus | reverse complement strand
CGTGCCCATCAGGTCGCCTCGCCGCCGCAGCATGGGGGTAAACAGACGAATAAAACACGGCAAAAGATTTAGCTCCGAGGTATTCTTACGTGCACGCGCAGAAGACAGACAACCTTCTGCCCTCTCTCCAGGAGAGCGAATTCCCCCGGCTGGAGACCAACAGCAGGGAGGACGCCCAGCGGCTGTGGCAGAGGGAGCGGCAGCACATGCAGAACACCCTCCGTCGGCAGAAGGAGCAGATGATGGAGGATGAAAAGTGGCTGGAGAAAGAGGAGAGACTCCTGGTGGGAAACAGAGCATCATTAACTTTTGTCAACCCGCTCTCGGTGTCTCTGTGCCCCCCCGCCCCCGAGTTCAGTGTGGCCCTGGCGGGGGCGGCGGCACGGAGCGAGGTGTCGTTAAGCGGCGTTGGCCCGCTCCTTCGCTCCCGGCGCAGCGTTAGTTTTAAGTTGAACGTCCCCCTGCGAACAGTCCACAAGAGGGGCTCCATGTCCTTACTCTATAAAATGAACCTGCCTGTTCTTTTGCAGGACCCCATGGGCCTCGAGGACCCCACCAGCCCGAAGGTACGTATCAGTCTGTAAACACTGGAACATCACTTCCTGTCTGCATGGTTTCACAGTGTTTCCATAAATGGTCATTGCAGCCAAAATGAATGAGGTGGCTTTAACTGAACTTGCCTGACTTTATGGGGCTGATGCTTTAATCGTGATATTAAAAAATGACATTTCAATATCCTGTTAAAAATGTGCATATGATGATCCAGTGCCACTTGAAAACAGCCTACTTTTTGTATGCAGTTGCTGTTCTTTTTTATATTGTCTTTATACCACCTTCGACAGGTAATTTGATTGTAATTAATCTGCCAAAATGAGAAAATAACCCCATAGATAAAATCAAAGATCAACTTCATTGATTGTACCATTATTATTTACATTTTTGTTGATAGAAAGATAATATCGTTATTGTGACAGCCCTAGTTTCCATATATGGTCATTGCAGCTAAAGTGAATGAGGTGGCTACTTTAGCGACGAATAACGATAGTCATCCATATTTCTTATCCTCATGATTTATCTTTGTCTCTTCCTTTCAGTCCAACGAGGGCGATTCTGAAAACGGTACGTTTCACCAATACAACCCCGAGTCATTCCTCATTCTCTAACTTCACACTGTTATTCCTCTAACTTCAAGTCTTCCATTCCTCCTCCCTCATGTTGTCCGTCTTTGCGGCCCACAGCCGTGCCAGAGAAGCCCCCGCGGCTCACGGCGCAGGTAATCAGAGCCTTTTTCAAATTCTAATATCTTCTTTCTCTCCCCGATAAGAATCTGCAGTCGCCGTTTAATTAAAAGGGCAGCGCCGCCGCCGCCGCTTATTGGAGATGCCTGTCAATCACGGAAGATCATAAGGCGTTGTTTCTCCCGGCAGGCCGCACCCACAGCCGAGCTGGACCGCTCCGACGACAAGGTGTATCAGTACGTCATGGACCTGGTCAAAGTCGTGGTGCAGCTCAAGAACGACATCCCCGAACTGCAGCCGGAGCTGTACATCACTCTCGTCAAGGTACACGCAGGCAAATATTTCAATTTTTCAAAAAAGTTTGCCCGCTGCTTTGCCGGCAGTTTTCCAGCTGCCTGCATCGTGACGGTGGACAAACTTTCTCCCGAGCCATTCAAGAGATGAATCCTCCGCTCTGATCTCTGTTCGCAGTCCGTCGGGATGGCCTTAAGAGATCTGATTCGCAGCGTGGATGACATACTGCCCACTTTACACGAGTCTGTCAGGACCGAGGTGCAGTATATCTCCCGCAGCTTGTTTGCTCTGTTTTCTCATCTCCCTGCCTCTCTTTTTTTATTGATTTTTTTCCTCTCTGTCTCTCTCTCCCTCTTGATGGGGCATCTTTTTGTAGTGGACACAAAAAAAAAGCGCTCTTCAAACGCAAACATGGCGAGAGAGAGAACTTAGGATCCGCTTTTATTGATGCCTGGGTCTTTAATAATTTCCCCTCTTTAATAACACCAATTGATGTTGTATTTTATACAGTTGGAAAGCCCGATTAGTCACCTTTGCAACAAGGTACAACGTGTAAGGATCGTGCATTTGTGGAATAAGCAACACAGCTAAACATGTGCCAAAATCCCTCGAAGAAAGTTCGTAATTGTTATTTCAGTCAATCATTTCTACTTTTTAATAAAACATGAGCCGGTATCAGACCATCATGACACAGGTTGGTTTTTCCCTACGGATGATGTGTTGTTGCAAAAGTAACGGCACAATTTTTGGTGGGTGTTACACACACATTTTGCTGTGTTTCTCATTCCACGATTGCACGATCTTACAAGTTGTACCTTGTTGTAAAGGTGACTAATCAGGCTTTCCAACGGTATAAAATACTACACCAATTGCTATCATTAAAGGGGAAAAATGATTGACTGAAATAACATTTCTGAACTTTCTTTTAGGGATTTTGGCCTCCATTTTTCTCGGCACACGTTTAGCTGTGTAGCTCATTCCACGATTGACTCATTTAACGTTTCCAAACTTTTATTGAGGGATTAATTTTTTTCCCCCACAGATCGAAGGCACCCAGAAGCTGTTGAACAACGACATGGCGGAGCTGATCAGCAAGATGCGGCTGGCTCAGCAGAACGCCATCACCTCTCTGAAGGAGGAGTGTAAGAAACAGATGCTGGCCGCAGCACACAACCTGGCCATGGACAGCAAGAACATGCTGGACGCCGTGGACCAGGCGAGGGTCCGGGCCAACCTAGCCAAGCCCGCGGCCCCCTGACCAACTGCAGAACTGCGTTTGTGGGTTATTTGTTCAGCTCGCAAGCTGAGAGGGTCTGACATCCACAGAACCACACGAGTCGTGCATTTCCGCTGTGCTGAAACCCCAGAGACGAGCACGGCCGGTGTGCGTGTAAATACTTGTTCAGTGCCAGACGTGATGCTACAACTCCGTGCACAACCCTGAATTGCATGTCCTTACCGTAGTACTCTGTACAATTGAGCAGATACATTGATAAACTCCACCCCAACACATGAATCATCCCAGTAAAAACAACATTTCTGTTATCAAAATGGATTTTTTTTTTATAGCAGCATTAGTGAAACAAAATATTCTCCTAGCTGTCAAAACTAGGATTATAAAAGTATAAATATGACGAAAAGCAAAATGTCCGCCGTGTTTTGTCGACGTCTCACTGCCGACTACGACACAAGACGTTCAAGTGCGAGATGAAGATTCTGTGGGTAATAAATTCTCAGTAATGCTCAGATACTCTGTTCAACTTGAAAACATTTTTGTACACTATCTGTTATCATTATGATTTGGTGTTTTCACATGTAATTCAAGCGGTATCAATAAAATCATTATATGTTTCGAGAAACTCATAGATGATTGTCTATTATGTCTGTTTTGAATTGATCTATTCTGGAGTCTTCAGGAGTCTTTTTGAACGCCAACAATATCTTATTTGACCACTAGGGGGCAGCCCAACAACAAGGGATGAGAGAATAGAGAAATGCACCACAACAGGCAACCTGAGTTGACTTGATACGATTTTTTTTTTTTTTACACAATTGACTTGTGCTATAAATATTACATTTTAAAGCTTTAAAAAATTAACACAATTAACGGTGTTTTATTTACTTCCTGCGGTCACTGACCCTTCACCTGTTACCTGTTTGAAACTGCACGTCATGCCGAACACCGCTGCTGGAAACGGAATACACATGGGATTTTAACTGGAAATTAGCTTCAAAATGCGCGGGAACTTCTGTCTGCACGTGGCGCCGGATTGGATTGACTTTTTCGACCAATTAATCGATAAAAAGGATCGAGGATGGAGGATCGACATCGGACTGGACTTCCGTGAGCGCTTGACGTCATTCATGAAAAAGCTGCAGTAACTTGTAAGTAAAATTATACTTATTACCCTCTCAGAATGTCTTATGGAGCTTTGGAGAGCAGCCATCACGCTTTAATTAAAAAAAAAAAGAAAAAATACAGCTTTCATTTTCACTGGACTTTATGTTAAATTAAATAAATGACAATCAACAGGTTTTTTTAAACAGTATATTATATATTTATTAAATATAATGGTCATTCAAAAATAAATCATGGCAAAAGACAAAATGAAATTATTGTTTTACTCTAAACCAGCATAAATGTCCCCGGTCCCTACGCCACTGTTGGCCAAAATCCAACTGAGAAATATGAGGTAAAACATTTTTTATCTACAGTTGGAGAATAAAAATGAATTTCACCAAGTTAATTAATCCAACATCTGCGTCAGGGCGACAGCTCGGCAACAGAATACCAAATAAGTTTGTACATTCATGGTTCAAAGAGAGTGAATACACTGAGTGGATCTCATCCCGCGACATGCTACATATCTCAACCTGGTTTTCTGATGAAGGCAGATGAACAACAACAACAAAAGAGGTCAGTCCTTCCACCCTTTCTGCAATGTAATGGGATTACTTATGATCAACTCTTGAGGTCAACGAATTTCAGACACCTCCACACACTGACGCTGGCTCATGGGTTGACGCGCCAGAAAAATAACACACATCTATTTGTTAAAGGGTGACAGTGTTGATGGCAAGTGTTGTCAGTTAAAGCTATAGATTCCTCAGTGGGATACTGAATAGCAGAGATTTCCCGCCCCAACCGGTTGCAGCAATGGTTCCTCCATGTTGAATACTGTCAGCCAATGGTAACATGCACTGAGGACGCTTCAATTGCTCGACACTGACCGACCATAAACCTGAAACTTGTCAAATAGTAAACATATTAATAATAGTTAACAGCGTCTTGTTAATGTCAGCAATCGCCTAAAACACAACATTGGCCAACATACCTCCGATCCAACAAGACAGAATTTTGAGTCCCGACGGAGACCTTTTTCACAGCATCTCGGAACAAAATAGGAAGGTTCTGTTGTGTGTGTTTCTACTAGTTTATGTCGATACGACTGCTGTGAAAAAGGTCTGTTCCCACTGTACAAGAGACTGCTTTTTTATTTTATCCATAAGCTGTAAGAATCTAAAAATATCTCTGAATAACTCATTATTTTGGTTTTGCGGTTGTGGAGGTCATTACAGCCCCGAGGACGCCGACAGGACTGTAGCAAGTTTCACATTCCTGGTCTTCATAAGCAGAGTTCAGCTACATTTGACATGTAAAAGATCACCGCGGTGACGGTGATTGGTTTCCCTTTTTTTTTTTGCGTGACATGTTCCTCGCTAGATCATGCCGGCGAGCCAAGGAGGCAGGAAGAGTCCGATGGTCCCAAGCAGGCACACGATAATGAACATCCACAAAAAGATGCGGTCAATCACCATGGCAACATACTTCCAGTCCTCTTTCACCTGGGTAGAGTGGAAATCAAACAAAGAGAAGCCAGAAATGATTTGTTATGAGTGATAATCGTGATAAGAAAAGTCCAAGAAGTTGGTAACTTGGGTAGTGGGTATTGATCGACACCCACAGCTACGTTCAACACTGAGTTTTTTTTTTACTTTTACCAAACAAGAAAAAGTTTGTGAATTGAAATAAGTAATTGGTGCTGGATTGATTCCACGCATTCTCGCTCTTTAATATCCTCACACCAAGTCCTGTAATCGGGGAGGTGCGCATGACGCGTGTAGGCCTGTCTCAATAATCAATAAATCAATTAATTGCACGATAAATTGCCAGCCTCAATATATTGCCATGTGTGTTTGTTTTCCTCGTCTCACGCTACCAGACAGGCTGGATGTCAAGAAGGTTGACTCTGTGCCTCGGTCTCAGCACCTGGGCGCATTGGTTCCATAGGGAATGAATGGAGTGAACCCTCCTGTCAGTCTTTCACCATCTTTGTGTCATTGGGGGGAGGTGGGGGCCACTAGTGCACACACACACAGTGAAGTTCTTGACATTCCAATTACAATGTTAAATACTCTTGAGAAATGATTGCTTTTTAAAGGCTGTACTTGCATTATTCGGCCAAATGATCAATACATTAGATAAAAAATGAACTCATAATCCTGTTGACAATAATATCGTTTATCAGCAATAGTTTGCGGACAATATATCGTGACAGGCCTAGACGCGTGTATCAGTGTTGTTTTTTGGGTTTTTTTGTTACTTCATACTCACACTGAAGTCCGCGTCCTCGGCCCTCAGGTGGTCAGCGATGTAGTGCACCCCTTCCAGAGCGCGTATCACGCTCGGCGAGAGCAGACACGCCGAGTCCGACGCCGCGTTCTCCGCCTTGGTGGACTGAGCCAGGCTGAGCTTGGACCCCGTCAGCTGTCTGTTGGACCCCGCCGCCGCCGCCGCCCCCTCCTGCCGGCTCTGGCTGCTCTTCTGTTGCGGCGGCGGGGTCGACCCCGGCGGTCTGGGCGAAGGCGGGCGGAAGGAGAAGTAGGACGTGAGCGTTCCCAGCTCCAGGTCCTCGTAGCAGCTCCCCTCTCCGTCCTCCGCCGACCCCCCGTCCCGCAGCCAGTTGGCCGACGTGCTGAGACAGTTGCCGGGCTTGTACGCGCCGGCCGCCGCCGCCACCGCCGTCGCCCTCTGCCGCCGCTCGGCTGCCGTCTCGCGCTGGAGCAGCAGCAGCCTGCGGCGACGGCCGTCCGGCACGGGCCGCCGCATGAAGAGCCAGCGCGGGATGAGGTCCAGGAAGACGGAGTGGACCCAGCGCGGCATCTTGTGCGTGCTGGGCGAGCGGTGGTGCACGTTGAGCACGAAGACGGTGATGACGATGGAGAGCGTGACGAAGATCATGGTGAAGAGGAGGTACTCGCCGATGAGGGGGATGACGAGGGACGTGGACGGGATGATCTCGGTGATGAGGAGGAGGAAGACGGTGAGGGAGAGCAGCACGGAGATGCACAGGGTGATCTTCTCGCCGCAGTCCGACGGCAGGTAGAAGACCAGCACGGTGAGGCAGGAGATCAGCAGGCAGGGGATGATGAGGTTGATGGTGTAGAACAACGGGAGGCGGCGGATGATGAACAAGTAGGTGATGTCCGGGTAGATCTCGTGGCAGCAGTCGTACTTCTTGGTGTTGTACATCCCCATGGCGTTGATGATGGCCCACTCGCCGCTCTCCCAGTAGTTGTTGAGGTCCACTGTGTTCTCGATCTGCTCCAGGTCGATCTTGGCCTTGTCGTAGGTCCACGAGCCGAACTTCATCTTGCAGTTCTGCTGGTCGAAGGGGAAGAAGGTGACGTCGATGCTGCACGAGCTCTTGTAGATGGCCGGCGGCACCCAGCGGACTTTGCCCGTGTGGAAGAGGTGGGCTTTGGTCATGTGGGTGACCGCGAACTCGCCGTCAGCACTGGAAAGTGTAGAAAATCCCCATATTAGTGATGGAGATGAAGCGTGAACAGAGACTGATTAAGGGGAGGGGAAAAAAAAGCAGATAAGCAATCAAACCCTGGGTTTTTTTTTATTTTTTAGAAACCATTCAGTGGAAATAGTTATCATTTCCATATAAAAATCTCGCCTCCATTCATGGCTTTTATGGGGATAATGGCTTCTGGAGTTGACGCCGTGATGAGTCCCGCTTATCACTTCATCAGTCTCACACCTTTTTTAATTTCACTTACAGATTGTGATTACACGGCGGCGGAGCAGAACTCGCTCGTCTGCCTTCTTTTTCATCTCCACGAGGGGTATGAAGAAAAAGGGGAGGGGTCTTCTCCGAACATAGTTTGGGCCAATGGGAATATATAATTTTTCTCTTTCAGAAATTAATAAGTATGTATAGTAGGGGTGACCTGATCCGATATTAGCATCATTGAAGTTATTTTCCAGGGTCATCTAATTTATTTGGTATTTATTTTATTCAATTATAGAATAATTTTTTTGTTTAGAGCTAAAATTTATGAAACCCATTGGTTAATAATAATAAACGGGTCTGTTTTTGTCATACCTACTGTTGCTGACTATTGTTCTCTCTCTGCTTTTTTTAACACTCCATACTATGTATGTTTCGTGCTGATATTGTATCGGATCAATACAAGTATCGGCCAATACTCAAGTGAGTGAAAGTGAAAAAGTTGGGGACACCCCTTATGTATAGATATAACAAGCAGAGGAGGGAACGTATGTGTCTTTTCAGTGAACGGAAGAGGGGAAATCCACTAGATGGCGCCAGTTTCATACCACATAAAGTATTATTAACTTCCATTTGAAAGCAGCAGGGAATCGTCTCGCTCACTTGTTGTAGAGGACGATGTCCGGCACCCAGATGAGCTCTGACGGCACTCTGATGGACGTCACGTTGTCGTAGTCGGACGGCCTCCAGCGAAGCTTGTAGTCGTTCCATTCCTTAAAAAAAAAATAAAAAAAAGTTTCCCCCCACTCGTAGAATGACTCTGAATTTCTCTCTCTCACCTGCTTAAGCCACACGTTGGTCGTCATCATTTGGTTCTTCTCGTCCTGAAAGACACAGAAACAAATGTTAAAGAGTTTCCGTGGTAACGCCAAAAACAGTTGAGGAATTCAACAGACAGAACCAGAGAAGGACTCACCACGTCGATGAGCTGAGCTATGGAGAGCCCGAACTTGACAATGACCACGTCGGAGATGTTGGGCACCGGCCTCGACCACTTGTTGTAGCCTTCGAACAGCGCCTTGAAAAGGTCGTCCTCGGCGTGGGAGTGGGTCTTGTCGTGACAAAGAACTGCGGACACATAATTTCGTGGCATTGAAAGTGTTCAGTGTTGGAGAAGAAAGGTAAAGGAACTTCTTTACTTTATGTTAAAGGTCAATGTCTTATTTTGTTAAGCTTTCCTCCATGTTAAATGACGTTTGTTCCGCGTCAAATCCGCCAAATATGAAACTCAAAACAATAGCAATGTTACATTTATGACAATTTTGACGATATTTTCGGGGGTTTATATCAGTAAATGTATTCACAGATGGCAAAACCCATCTTTTGTTTCCTAACTTTGCGTGAAGATTTCTTTCTTTACCTCATCGACCAAAGATGCTAAACAAACCGACCTCCGAGGCTCAGAATATCCAACACTGAGATGGGCGGAGTGATACCCCGAGAGATGATAACTGTGTTCGCTCTCACACACCCCTCCATCCTCACTTAACAAACATCGGTAAATCAGGCCCCCGTGATATTGTAGCTTTTGTTTGGCGAGCGGCGGAGTAGCTGCGAACGCCGCCCGCTCCAAACACCCGAGACTTTTCTCCGGTAGAGTCTTATCGACTTTTCCACATCTCGGCAAATCTTTTAATCCCTTGATCTGAGCTCCCCATGAGGCTTCCCTGCTTGAAAAAAATCTCTCAAGGTGAGCAGGTGGGGGGCGGAGGGAAGGCTCTCTTTCACCACCTCCACACATAGCCCCCCCTTCCCCCCCCCACCAAACTCCAACAACACCATCCCCTCTAACTCTGTTGGCGCCATTGGCTCCATCAAATTGATCCGGACGGCGCATATTGACACGTCGGCTTTAAACCCCGTTGTGTTATTTCTCAGGGGATGACGAGCATAGAAACAGACAGGAGTCCCGTCCCGTGGGGATGACCACCACACAGCCCCCCCCTCCCCAGTCAACATAGTCGGAGTCAATTACACACATCATTACTTGCTGGTGTTAAGTGGAGGTGAGCTCACTCCTCAGTAGTGGAGGGTGTTTATCGTGGCGCTGTCTGTCAGTCCGTGTTACAGCTGATGCGTAAAACAATTAGCGGCGGCGTTCGCTCGGAGCGGGGAGACACATTAGCGCGCGTGAGCACGGCTGGCAGACTGGCGACGGTTAATTCTGGCAATTATCGGTGCTGAAATGGGAAGATTTGACGTGTTTTATTTGTTTGTTTGATCAAAGTTTTTGATTTGTGAGAAAGTTAGTGACGAATGATGAGACTGGGTGATGTGACATCAATTTAAGAAAAAAGCAATGAGGACATCGGGTGACGTTTCTTTGAGAGCAACTGTGTCGGGAAGGACGCGACCTCGCATGTGACCCCGAGTATTCACATTTGGCATCACGATCCGGGCATTTCTTGTGAACTCGGGATTCGTCTACAAGAAGGGATCAACTCATGTTCACGGATGAATACTGCAAGAAAACACTGTTTACAAAGGTTTCATTTATCTTTAACCTACAGAAAACTGAATGTACAAAAAGGAAATACGGAAGAAACGGAACCAAGGCCAAAACCTTTAAAAAAAATCAATGTAAAGCCACTTATTGAGATGCACCTATTTGCTCGTATGAGAACATAATGCAAAGCAATGAGGCGTTCTTCAATCAAAGCCCCTCACAGCAGACCTTGGACCACCTGCATCTGGCGGCAGTCACGGCTGCTCAGCCAAGGCCGCGTCGCCGCGTCTCCGCGAGTGAATTGTAGCTCGGACGACCACATTGACACGTCTTTATAAACCCTTAACGGCGGAACAATCCGCTGGAGCGTAACCGGACGAGGGCGCCAACCCCCGGCGATGACACGAATGCAAATCCGTTGAAGTGACTTATTACCCATGCTGATTGCTTCTCTCCGGAGGCGCTGCCGGCCCCGGCGGAGCTGCGACGCGGCATCTCTCAGGAACGAGGACCTTCCTCAAAGTATGATTGATACGATATGAATTGACAGCTAATTGGCCGAGGGCACGCCGGCGCCATCGCTCTGGCAAACAAGCGGGACGCCCGAGACGCCTCTTGACAGTCGAGGCGGCGGCGCGCTCATCTGTTTGCGCATCTGGGAAGGACCAGATGTGGGGAGCTCGGAGGAAATAAAGGCTCCTGGGTGCCACAGATCAAAGTCTCCTGCCAACGGAGGACTTGTAATGAGATGACACCCCACCCCCACCCCCTCCCCCTCCCCCTCCTCCTCCCCCTCCTGCCACCGCAAACCCACCCCAGCATCCAGCACAGTGGGGGCCTGCTGTATGTTGGACCCCGGCCAAAACGCCCCTTGGCAAAGTGTACGAAACACCGACCAGTTTTTGGACGCCGGCGTCAGCAGCTTCTCCGGCCAGAGGCGCTCTCGCTGAGATTGGGCTGTCAAATACTTCAAGTAAAAAGGTCATTTTAAAAATACACGCACACGTGCAACAATTTTCCCGTGGCATCACAGGCTGAACTCATTCTGCAGCATTAATGAGGGGGGTGACTGGCAGCCGGGGCGGCGAGGAGCGGGCGACGCTTGACGATTTTGACAGATCTGGTCTTAAATCTCGGGTTTTCCAAACGGCTGGGTGGATCTTAGAGGTTTTTTTTTTCCGTGTGACAGCTCTTGCTCGCTGATGTGTGTGTTTGCAGCGAGGATCATCTATATTTATCAGGAGCAAATGACACTGAAAGTCATTCTAGTAAAAAAAAAAGCTCACATTTTAGCAGTTTGAGGAACTTCTGTGTCTAAGTGAGATGTTCTGCAGGTTCATTTCTGATCCGATGTACTCAAATACACAATAAAGTGAGGAAAGACAAAGTGCAAAGATGAACAGGGAGCAGAACTTTTCCTTGATGGATATTTTGAAGTTAAACGTTGTCATTTTTGGTTAAGTGTCACATGTCACAGAGGCTCTGGGATATTTTAGAGGAAAATTACCTGAGTGACAGAAGAGCAGCGACCAGAAAGCAGAGAACAGGTGGTTGCGTCCCATTTTGCGCTCGGGTGGCGAAAGAGGAGTCCAACTTGTTCACTGGAGATCCCGGAGTCCTCTGTCAAAACGCTCTCATCAATCCGTGACGTGCGCGCAAAATCTGTCATCTTCGCGTCCGGGAGGCATTTCAGGACCACCTCGCCTCTCCAGTGTAGTCCGTCCGCTTCCACGCCTGTGGGGTGAGTGGGAGAGAGGCTTACAGTCAAGTTTACAGTCTTTTTCTGGGTTTTCTTCTTCCTTCCCTGGAGGTTCCGGGTGGACAGCCGCGATCAGCTGCGTTTATCCGGGATGAGAGCCGGTTTCCGGGTCCGCGCCCCGAGCAGAGCTGTCCATCAGCCGGGTGCTGAATCAGGGAGCGGCTCCGTGTCACAGTAACTCACCTCGGGTGGGTTTTAAGTGCCAGCCCGCATCACCGCTGCCCTCCGATGTGAAAAGAAAGCGCAGGAAAATAGTCCTCGCTCGTCTCTGCGCGCACTCGCATCCAAGCGGCTTTTTTTGTGTGATTTTACGCACGGTGCCAAGATTTTACGCACAGAGATTTTCCGCTGTTGCCGTGTTTGGAGGCGGTTCAGATGACCTCTCGTGTGTGTTTGCAATCCAGCATCACCCCCCAACCCC
>CAESWR010000029.1:971182-983311 GCA_903171835.1 Mullus surmuletus | reverse complement strand
TTTCATCCATTCAAAAGCCACAAAATGGTCAATAACGCTCCTCTCAGTGGTGTTTTCATGCTGGGTTTTGGGCTGTTAAGCCTCAATACTGTTAAACACATCATTTTCCTTTATGAAAAGCTGCGTAAATGTAATCATTTTTAATAACTGTAGTGTTTTATTAGCAGGGGTGCTGCAGGAAAGAGCCAAAGTAGCCGTGCATGAGGGCGCACGTGAGCCGGAGGAACAGGAATTTATCTTCATCAACGCAAACGCGGCCCACAAATGATTTTAGATTTGACTTGACCATGCGAGCGGCGGCGACTCCGCAGAAAGAAATCAAAGGGAACGTTGTTCGGCGGCCAGATATGACACGCGGCGGAGCTGTTAGAATTCATCCGCGCCACAAACGGGTGAGGTTGCCATGGCGTCATCTCTGTTTGCAGTTATTTTGCTTTGAGCGCCAAGTTGAGAAAACATCCCAATTATGCAAACAGGACAAAAGCTTATTAGTTTTGAAGGGTGAGGACGGGGTTTGTTTTTGAACATCAGATACACAGACAATGCACCGCTAAGGAAAGCTTTTTTTTATTTCTTATTATTATTATTTATTTCAGTTTGATGTCTATTTATTTGGCCGAGCTCTTAAGAAACCGTCTCTTTGAGGAAAGCAAATATTTTCCTCATTTCTGCCTCACTCAAGATTTGCTCTTTTTTCTCCGCATTAATATTCGGTGTTGTTTTAGGCTTCAAATATCAGTCTGTTTACGTTTCCAATGAAAATATTAGTTATTTGAAAGGGGCAAAAGAAAGTAAAGTAAATATAAAAAAAAATTCCCTTCCAAAATTCAAGCAGCTGCAGTTTATGTCTTTAATTTCTGATTTTCCCTTGCGGCACTATGAGGATTCACGAAGCTCAGATATTAAAACAAAACTGTATGAGTATAGATTTCCCAGCTTTTGATGGGGGATCCTCTACTTTTTTTTATTAGCGCACACTTTATAGAAGACTTTCAGCAAACACTGCAGCTCTGCGCAATTATCTAATTCATTCTCATCACCGTAAGTGAAAGTGAGAGAACATCGAGGGAAACTCAGCGAGGGAACGCCGACATGATTTATGGTTTTCTACAAATACATTCCCCCACTTCCCCATCTTACACCAATTTTACAACTTATTTTAATTAAGTCTATAGGTTTTATCATAAGTGCCTCCGCTGTCAATTTACCACTTAAAAAAGCTTATGACGCCATAAACGCAGATTTATGATTCTTTCGCGCCATTTGAATGAAAAAAATAAACCATCAATCTCATTTATTCCTGGTAGAAAAAAACATCTTGGTCCCATCAAAATATGCAGCGATGAATCACTTCTTGACAAACGGCCTCTTGGGCAAACAAAGCAGGGGGGATCATGATGGCTAAACAATTCCCATTTTCAGAAGCAGGTTGCATCATTTACGTGCGGTTTTCCATTAAGACGTGGAAAAAAAACTTTCCCTTGGTGTGTGTCTTGTACAATTGTTCATTATTGGCTTATCGGTCTCAGTGATGGGAATTCAATGCTGTTGGCCAATGAGGTATTAGACATATCGGACGTCAAAAAATCAGATGCATAAAATAGCTATTACGGAGTTGTTTTGAGGGTTGCGGGTTGCGGGGCTGAAAAATGCTGGTTTTGAGCCGGGGAAGCTTCCAAACCAGGATTCTTAGAGACGGTGGTTTTGGCGAGAATGAGCGAGGAAGCAGTTTGACGATCTGGTTTTCTGCTTTGCAGTTGTAGCAAAGGAAGTGAATGACCTTTAAAGAATGGCATGAGGGGACTGTTTAGCTCAATAGAAGAAGACGAGGAAGACGAAGAAGAAGAAGAAGGTTCCTCATGGAGGCCTGAGTTGCAAAGGGGTGGAACATTGCCGTAAATTTCAGGAATATTGGACATTTTTTTGGGGAGGGGGTTTCTTGTTATCACCTTGAATGAGGTTTTCTTGGTTGAAACTGTGCACCATGAATCACATGTGCAAACAATTCCACTAGCCTACAGTGTTTCCATGGCGACCACATTTCTGGATTTGGAGTCGAGAGGTCCTGTCAAGGCAAGCTTTGATGATAGTAAATATATCTGATGGTATGGTTTCACTTAAAGTAATGGACACATTTAAGCTAGTTTAAGTTTTATTTTTCACAAATGATTGTTTTGTTGCTTATGACAAATATTGATGCCTATGATAGTTAGACTCAGGGAAAAAATCCCCCAAATTCCCAGAAAATTCATTTATAATACCATTTAACAATATTGCTTCGACATGTTTGCATGCATATCTGCCTGATAGCAAACCAAAATGTTTCATTTTTATACATGGATGTGACCAGGTCAATGCAGTTCATATAAATTCCCTCGGAAAATTACCATGGAAATTTTTCAACCGAAAATTCACGGAATTTTGTAACCCTATCGACACCCCTCCCCAGAAAAACCTTCAATCAGACACACTCCAGCAGGCCGCCGCTCGACAGCCTCACGTAGAAGACACGCTCGAATTTCACAGTCCACCGGAACCGCGCGGTGACGAATGGACCCCCTTCACTGATGAAAGCCAGCCCGACGTACGATGTTTGAATAACCTTCCCGCTCCCAGATGGAAGTCACTGCTCGTCCCCCTCCCCTCCCCGGCCCAGATAGATCCACACGCATGGACCAGAGGGAACCAACAATTGCTGTTTTGAAAGCGATTGATCACAGTCTATCAAAGTTCTCCACGCTCCCGCAGTGTGACAAATGGACCTATTAGGCACTAATTAGGCCCAGATTAAAGTGATGGAAGGCAGCGACAGGGTGAAGGATGTACTTCCACCGAGGGGAGGCATGGGGGGTTGGTTTTGGGGGGGCGGGGCATGACTAATAATGTTTTTTAGCCCTTAAGTCTCACTGCTGACTGACAGTTTTGATAGCCTCCGGTGCTCATCATCAAAAGAGATGTTTGGGAGCACACCGGAGAGGTGATTTCTCCCGACGCGGAGAGATGGATCGTACTCCGAAAAAGGAATAAAGAAAAAAAAAAAGAAGACGAAGAAGTCTCTTGGTTGTTGAATAAATAAGCAGCTCCGGTCTTATCTGCTGCGCGAGGCCTGCGGCGGCTCTCGGGCTGACAAAGCGAGGCGCCGTCGCCGTTTTCCTGCGAGTTCGTCATGTAGTCGGGCGATGACGCTGCACGTGTCGATATTTCAGACTGTACTCTGACTCACCTAGTACATTTCCCCCATCAACAGCTTGGCAACATGTTTATTTTTCAACACTCTATGGATCACCACGGCTCATTTTCAGCTTGATTTTTATAGAGCATCTCTATTTCTGAGCTGTAAACTGCAAAATCAATAAACTTTGCAGCGTTTTTCAACTTTTTTTTTTTACCCTTAAGAGTTCCTGGGGAGGTTTTTTGTCCAGACCGCTTTTTATTTTTAGGCTATTTCGGCTGTGTTGAATGAATGTAGCTGCATTTTTCTAAAATATATACATTTTCTTTAAAATGTTAAATTCTGGTGTCCATTCTCAAATGAGCCTTAAAATGGCTAAGCTACAGACAAACTCTCATCACTGCAGAAAAAATAAGAATACTTCAAATTCAGTGTTGCTGCTAATCATTGACCCACCTGAGGCTCTAATGATAATAATAATTAAACCCTCCTCGAATTGCAGTTTATGGAAATTGAGTTTTTGTATTTTTTTTTCGATTAAAATACTGTAGAGTTACGTAAATAAACTGGCATTTAGAGGGTAAAGTCCCCTAAAATGATGAATATTTGATCCATATATTTCAGGCTGAAGCTGATTAAAAAGACTGTCTCATTTAAAGTGGAAAAAAAAGCAGTTTTTAAGGAGGGGACGTTTTTTGCCCTGAAGGACGATTGAGAAAGTTTTTCACGGAACTCTTAAGGGTTAAAAGTGTGAAAGACGTGAAAACGTGTTTTGATACTTTGAGCCAATTTATCTAAAACAAGATCTCCTCTCCCGGGGCCGCAGAGCGATCTCTCCCGCTTCCGGCAGCCGTGCCAAACCAGCCTATTTAGAGGGATTCCTGCCGCGGAGAAACGCTGCAGCTGTGCAGTGTGGCAAAGCGCCGCTCCCGCCAACGAGCTCGCCTGTAGGAATTCATTATCTTGAAAGCGAGCGTGGCAAAGACCGTGGGCAGGTGGTGCGGCTAATTCCACACGTCTCCTGTGCCCCCTGAGCGAAGACGCCGCTTTCCATTTGCTGCCCTACGTCCATCCGGCTGTCGGCGCATCTAAAGCAGGGGGCCGCCGCCGCCGCCGCCGCCGCCGCCGCCGCTGTCTACGAGTCGGCCGCAGTGATTTGTCTGACTAGCTACCAGGGAATATTCACATTT
Source organism: Mullus surmuletus (assembly GCA_903171835.1). Taxonomy (NCBI): domain Eukaryota; kingdom Metazoa; phylum Chordata; class Actinopteri; order Syngnathiformes; family Mullidae; genus Mullus; species Mullus surmuletus. The sequence continues at coordinate 978,949 of CAESWR010000029.1, read as the reverse complement.
CTTCATTGGTATTAAAGCACCGCCCTATTTTCCAAACCCTGCTGTTCCTGAGCGTTTGGATCTGAGTGATTGATAGAAGCCAAAGGCATCACGGGTGTCGCTCCGGTACAGAGCAAATCTATAAACCGCCGCAAAGTAATCCAGTCGGGCAATTGGGCGCTTGTCGGGTCTCTCCATTGTGCTTGTTTCTGCCGCTGACAGCCTCCGATTGTTGTTCTCTGAGTCTGTCAACATCGTGGAAAGGATCCCAACAGAGACGGAACCTTTTTGTTTCCATTTAGCTTCTTCTGGTTTTGCATGCACTGGCTTATTGGGTGATTGTTTTGTGCGTTTTTTTTTTTTTTTTTTCCTCAATTATCCTTCCATGCATTCGTGCTTCACCGTGCCAGCTCGAAAACAATAACTTTAGCTAAAAATATTACCTTCACTCCGGCTGCTCGGGACTTTTGTTGTGTAAATACATACAAATAGTATCTTAAAGATGGCATACATTGAATGATTTCTACACTTTTATTTATTGCTAATCCTTTCTGCACTACAATAACATCTGGGCCTCTTTTTTGACTTTTTTTGCAGCAGAAATTGGCCGCTCTGGATTATTTTTTTGGCATCGCCGGTCCCTTGTTACCATCACAACCAAAAACATGGGAGAATCCAGAAGTATTCATTAACAACAGATGATCCGAGAGCAGGAGATGAAGCCGAGGTCACGAATATTGAAGATGTTGACACTGAGGATTCATAGTGAGCTTCACCGCGTCATTGGGAAAATGTATTTATAATTATATGGATCTAGTTTGCAGCCAAACTGTTCTTATCTGAGGCTGCATCACAAGAAGATGAATTTAAGAAGCTTCTCGGCACCTTTGGCACCACAGCGCAGATATCCCTCCACTCGCTGCTCACACACACACGTATCTGCACATTTCGCCTGCGTGTTTGTTTTTGAGCGGGAACTGCGGGAACAAAAGAAACCCGGATGAAATGTGTGATGAGTCATCTCACTCGCCGCGGACACGGCCCGTCATTTCAAATTCGCCCTCGGCAAGCACACACTCTCTCACACACACACACACACACAGATGCTCTTACAGATTCTCACCTAGTAATCTCGGAGAGCTGTTTCCTGAACAGTGTGATGCATCTGTGTGTACCAAAGGTGTACAGGAGAGCTGTGTGTGTGTGTGTGTGTTCGCACCCACTTCATCGCAGGTGAAAACATGTTTGCAGCCTTTCAATTCTCCAGCCTTGCTGCGAAATCATAAAAAATACACACACACACTCCAACTACTGTACTCCGCGCTGCTAATGCAGGGCTGGCGCTATTAAAATCCACTTTGCCGTGTTGAACATCTCCCCATTGTTTATACTGGAGAGGGATCGCACTAATCAGGTGAGGGAGGTGGGGGGGATTGGGGGGTTGGGGGGGGTACTGCTGGGGAGTCGACCATTAAAGGACGCTGTGGGTGCGAATCCAATTTAATTCCACATAAGATGCATTATTTATATTGGCTCTTTTACGCAAACATCAATACAAAGCCGTTGTTCTGCGAAGCACGCAGAGGTTTGCAGCCAGCGGTGAGATAAATGTAAATGTTCCGTCGCCCGCCCGCGTATATCTTGTAGGAATCTGCAGATTGGAGACAACGATGAAATTAAGAGGGGAAAACGCCCGAATACGCCCCAAGCAGCTGAACTTTGCTGAGAGAAAGCAATATTCCGGCCGGTTAATGTATTGGCGGGTGCAATCAAACTTGCAGGGAGTGAAATAAATGTGCATTTTTTTAGCCATGTAATTCTTAAATGAAATTTTCCCCAGAAAGAGAATGTGATACACACACAGAGCGATAATGAAGTCACGCCGTGGCGGGGGTGGGGCGGGGTTGTGGGGGGGATCAAATTGGAGAGAAAACCCAGAGTATGTATGTTTCTAGGAACGCTCGGCCAATCTAAACCTCGCCTCAAGCAGTGGAGATGGAGGAGGACGAGCGCGGTTTCTCATTAGCCAGGTGTCTTTTCTCCGGTCAGTGGATATGTAAATAAGGGACGTCGCGGGTTGGGGGGGGAAATAAATGGAATTTTCAAAAAGAGATAATCACAAGGAGAAATAAAAATGTGTTTACTCCGCATCATATCTCCGTTTGTCAGCACATAATGATGCAATATAGCCGACCGTAATTTAAATATGTTACAGGCGGGGCGAGGGTCACGATCTCATCTACTCCAGTAAAGGGTTTCATTATTTGGTGGGATTTAAGGGGGCGGGGCATGACCGACTATGCGTCGGAGCGGGAGAATCATGAGTTCCTTCGCAGCGGTGTGTCACTCTTGGTGGTTTTCCCACTTCGGAGTCTCTCGTCGCAACTCGACTTGGACTTTAACATCAATAACTCGTGACTTCACTTAGACTTGAGCCTTTTGACTTGAGAAGACTTGCTTCACTTCCCAAAACCCAAAGATTAATTCCAACAGCATCCATTTTTTTTCATTTGTGGTTGAAGGATGTTCTTGCTATATTTCTTGCGATAAATACAGATTTTAATAGCGTACGTGATCTGTGTCAAATGTTAGAAAGACTCGAAAGGACTTCAACTGTAGGACTTAAGACTTGACTCGAGACTTGCATGTCTTGACTTGAGACAAGAAAGATTCCCAAGTAAGTGTACCTCCCCCACTTACTTGCGACCTGCATAACAATGACTTTGGCTTTTTCCAATTGGCCCGAAAACGAAATCATTGCTTCTTCCTGTTCATCCGCCATGTTTGTTTACACGGTAAGATCATAGCAGAGAGATCTTGCGCTATCTGTCTTTTGTTATCATCAAGCGTGCGGTCTCTAAATCTGTTTGAAGAGTCCTTTAACGTGTGCCTTGAAAGCCTTAAAGATCCTCCTGTTTCCCTTTGATCAGTGGACCCCCCCATGGTTTAGGCCACACCCACCCACGGCACGTTCCTCTCAACCGCTGAGGGATGAATCAGGAAGTGCTGCTCTTCAGATGTGATAGTAATTGCGTTGTCCGAATACCCAATGTGTAAGTGAATAAATGAATATTGTCTCTTTAATGTAACTGATGCAGTATAGATTAATCCATTGAAATCCGTGCCGTGTCCTTTGCTTGGTGAGCAGATACCTGAAGGTTCTCGCCAAACATCAAAGCGTGTGAGGTTTAGGGGAAGGCGGCGAATGACGGTATAGGGACTTAATGACCTGCATCATTACACTGATGAAGCAGCATCAGAGGGTCTTGCGGGCTGCCAGCAGAGCATAAACACCTGGTGGGGGCGTGGGCTGTTTGGTGGGGGGGGGGGGTCGACACGCAGATGGCAAACATCCATCTTCTCTTAACTCCGAAAGTGCGTTGGATGCGCGGCGGCTTGTCCCTTTGGGCGCCGCTCGCGTGCTCTCGGTGTCGGCGGTCGACTTGACTGCGTGAAAGTGGGTCAACAGTGAGCGGAGAGCCAGGAAAAAAAACATGTTTGTGTGAGGTCATGGATTTTGTAACCGCGAGGAAATAAAAGAGCACTTGAACGCACCGTGTAAATCCAAAAAACAGCTCCTTTTAGCTGCGCTACTCCTACGCACATCTGTTTAGTTTCTGATTAGCAGCAACTTAAACTATTACTCAAATTTTAGCCTGTGCCATGAGAAAAATAAGGGAAAAGAAGAAGCCGAAAAGAATTAGGCAGTTGTTTTCAGATCTCGAGTGGCGCAGATGATGTAGCAGATACGCATCATTTACGTAATCACCGCCTTTTAATCGTTTAATCCTGTTTTATTTTGGCGGTGTAATCCCGGGAATCATGTGAATACAACCCTTCATCCCGTGTCTTAGTGAGATTTGCAGAGCTCGTCGTCTTTACTTGACTGGAAGAAATGACCAGCGCCTGATCTGACTTCATCCCGGATGAATTCCTCATGCAAATCTAATAATTATCAAAGTCGTTTGGACAAAAGCGCTTCGCTCAAGTGAGTTTAAAAGTTGCGACGTCGGTTCTCTCTTCCTTGTAACACTGCGATAAAGGCGATAAAAACAAGCTATATCTTCCAGTCATATGGCCAAGTGACATTTCGCTATTGATTTTTATGGCTTGCAGTCAACATTGAATAGTTAAAGCGTTATTCTCAGCGCCGTATTAGTCGGGCATGGAGGTCATAATAGCTTTTCTCCCTTTGCGACACCCAGTTATTTTGTGGGATTCATCAAAGCTGATCTAGTCGGAGGACAAATGATCAGGGCGTCAACTCTAACTGCCTCACATTGTCAGTTGGGTCTTTTTTTTGAGTGTTTCTTGGAGGTGGAACTAATTTCTTGTGCTTTTTGTTTCCCCACCACATTAAGCGCAAAATGAACATCAGACAGAAAAAGTACCAGGAAAGATTTAGCCCCGCTAATCCTTAAGAGTTCCTTACAAAAAACATTCTCAATTGTCCCTCGGGACCATAAATGTCCTTTCCTTAAAAACTGCTGTAAAAATAACATTAATATTTTTCCACTTTAAATGAGTCAATGCCACTTTGTTTACCTAACTCCACAGTATTTTAAGTGAAAAAAACATACAAAAACTCATTCAAGGACAGTTTCATTATTATTATTAGAGCCTCAGATGGTCAATGAGGAGCAGCAACATTGAAATGGAGGCATTCTTATATTTTCTGAAATTACACATTTTTATAGCAAACTCTCATTAGTTCCTGGGGACAAAAAGCGTCTCCATCCAAAAGACTGCTGTAAAAATATAATATAATATATTTTTTTTGATGAATCAATCAAGTTAATCAGCCTCAGCCTGAAAAATGCATATCACATATCAATTATTTTTTCATTCAGTTTTCACAGGTTGCTTCAAGCTGCGAAAGCCGCGTTTGACCATAAACTCGTGCATCGCATCTGTAACTGGACGGAGCTACATCAAGGTTGTCGGTAGCTGCCGTAATTAATGTTACTCAGATGACCGAAGCGGGCAAAGGGAGGCCTTCTGTTTAATTAATGAGAGGGAGATCACCTTGCGCCCCCTGCAGGTCGCATAACCCAACAACCCGCCTCGTCTAGTCTCATCAGACCTGTAAATGCGTAATAAATCTCCCAAACTTCCGTGAGGGTGAGGGAGGACGTGGCGCCATCTCAAGAGGGATGTCGTGTCAGTTATTCCACACACACACAAACACACACATCCGCCCTGTTTTTAATATGTGGCCACTCGCTGTAAACACGGCAGCTATCTGCAAACGCCCTGAATCCGGGGGCCGGAGCGCATTCCCTCAGCAGCCGGGCCGGCGCGTGATTGATGCGCCGCCCGCCCTCCCTCATCGCCCCGAGGCCCCCCCGGATTACTCCCCATCTGAATAATTCATCCCACCTGTTTGTAATCTTCATCGCTTTAATTCCGAGGCCGGGGCCGCCGCGCAAATTGGAAAAACCCGGAGTCGCCAGATCACAGTGGGAGCTCACGACAACGTCTACCTTTTAGAAAAAAAAATGGTGGCTATTGATGTTAGAGGGGGTGGGGGACATCACAGAGAGGTGACTGGTGTCATAGCAACACACCACATCAAAAAAAAAAAAAAAAAAAGGACCCGTTGCCCATCTAAATGTTGTTTTGAAAAATCGCTGCCGTTCGCAGTTCGCTGTAGGTGTGCGAGATGCTTAGCTGTCATTTTGTTTGCGATGCTGACAAGGGGAATGAAATTCACCAAGGGGAAATTTAGTGACTTAATACTTCACCCGCTCAACCTTGCCAAACAAAACTCATGACGTTTATCCGAGCGTGATGCAATTACCACATAAATTTAGCCGCTGCTGTCAAAGCTATTTAGGAGGAGGGGGCGGCGGGAGACTTCTTTATAAAGTGTCACATCTGATGGAGGAGTCGAAGTAATGGAGGAAGTAAAGCGTATTTGTGAATTTCCCCAGCCGTCCGCACGCGTGTCGCAACTCTCCGCCCGATATCTGACTGAATCTTAATCTCCCCCGAAGCAGCTGTTGGCCGTTATCGATCACCGATGTGACATTGTGTAACGTCCTGTGGCTGCGATGTGACTTACAGCCGCGGCAGGAGGAGCCACGTTCGCTGTGAAGTATAATTAATATGTTGATGATTGCATATTTCATCCTCCGCACTCATGTGTCTTTTTGGTTTTTTTTCCTCCCCCAGCTGAGACGGTAATCAATGGCCCGAACAGGAGGAGTCATAAATTACAGGACAATCAATGTGCAGGCGGCAGAGGAGAAACTCCCCTTTGCGCCCGGTGACGTCTAGGGCAGCGGTTCTCAACCTTTTTTTGGGGGTCCTGGCCCCCATGCATAGGGCCCGGGGGGGGGGGCGGGCATGCAATTCGATCGAGAATTGCACTTTGAATTGCATTACGGCATTGATTCACTCTCTGAAGGCAAAAACAAGAGCTTTCACTTGTAACTTAGATATTTTATTATTTATTTGATGTGGACGTCACAATTACATCGGACAAACCAGATGCATTGTTTTTCAGAATGTGCTAATTTGCGAACACGTGTCCACAGAAGGCTTTTGAAATGCTTAAAAAATAGCAGAAGTAATAAGAAAAGGAAGAGAAAGAAAACATGTTGACGTAACAAATATGCGCGTATGTTCTTGATCATGCTCTTATTGTTTCACAACAAGAGCATTATTAAGAAATTAATGGTAAACGCAGCACACAACACAGTAACAATGCAAACGGGAGCGAGATCTCTTATTAAAATACATTAAAAAAGTCCTGTTACCCTCTGCAGTTTAGGTATTGAAACTCAAGTTTGAGAAAAATAATCCTATTTCTATAAACGTCTTTTTTAAAGGACATTTTATTTTCACGGCCCCCTTGCAGTTACACAACGGACCACTAGGGGACCGCGAACCTGGTCCCTGGTTGAGAAACACTGGTTTAGGGCACAGTTTTCTACATTTTTTTTGTTTTTTTTTACATTTAGAAACTTGCTCTGTGTGTGTATGGCGGCTAACCTTCACGTGCTCTCAAGGCCCCCGAGCGACGCGCTAACACTCCGCCCGCCCCAGATCTGTCATTCACTTAACAGATGAAACTGTGTCCAGACCGATATCCTCGACAATGACGCTCCGCGCTCCGATCGCTATTAATCACGGCCTCGGCCTGACGCGGAGAGAATTCATCTGTATTCCCGGCCGCTCCGCTCGCCGCCGTCACCCCGCGTGTAATTTAATACACACACACACACTGGAGCACCTACATGTTTGACAGAAAATACGCAATCAGCTGTGACAGGGCGGCTCCCGACGTCCATCAAGCGCATCTGGAAGTTGGAATAAAAATCATCAGACAGTTTGGATGTTGTGAATATGAACGGGATTGAAACTGGCGAACGAACGACGTTTGCGTTCTCGCGCTTCGTCCTCAAAAGTCCCAAAGCGGCGGATTGAAAGGGTGGTCCGGGTGAGGGTCAGAGCACCCCGGGGGGCGTGAAAAATAGGTGTCGCGGCACCTTTTGAGCGCGCCGCACACACAAACACAAACAACCCATCACATCAGTTACGCGGCGGTGACATGTACAGAGGAGCGCCACTTAGCCCCCCCCCCCCCAAGGTCAGGCGTCAGCTTTGAGTCACCTCTGCAGACCACCACCACCACCCCTCCCCCTAAATAACACCTATAATTCCTCCGCCAAGGGCCGTGATTTAAGACCGGACTGTCACCGCGTTTTATCTGAGGCCACAATTCAGAAAAAGTGCTAGGCGTCGTTATGACCACGGGCGGCCCCCTTTTAGGTAACTCAAAAA
>CAESWR010000029.1:870514-880632 GCA_903171835.1 Mullus surmuletus | reverse complement strand
TTCCATGTCGGGTGGGGGCGTGGCGGGGAGGGAGGGGCTTTGTAAATCCATCTATGATTTTTTAACCAATTTTTTAAGGTTTCTCATAAATGCCAAATTATAGTTTACTAAAGCATTTTGCACAAAATAAACATAAAAAATTATGTCACTTTTTATATTATGTACATGCATTTAAGTATTCTGAACATTTACTAATATCTTTATCGTCAATAGCTTATGGTAATCAATAGATCAAATGTAATCTAAGCTTGTATAGAACAAAACTTTAAATGGACTAACATCTATCATTGTTTACATAATGTTTAGGGGACTTTTTTTTTTTTTTTAGCTAAAATGGAAAGTGTTTACAAATTTTGCAACAGATTTTCTTTGTCTAGTGATGGTGTCGTGGGAAGCGTTCTTCTTTTTGGGGAGGGGCTTCATTTGTTTGTCGTTTGTACATACATCGTGCCAATCATCTCAGAGGATTCCGCAGAAAAAAAAGGTGCTTCGGTGACAGAAAAATGTAATCACGATTGCTGGAACGAACAATGAAAAACGAAAACATATCCCGCTGTTTTTTTTGTTTTGTTTTTTTTATAAGATACGATCATTCCGTTCACTGTCGTAGCTTCGGTTCTTTCTAGAAAAAAAACAAAAGCAAAAACGAAGAAAAAAAAAAAACAGCAGCCTCTGTGTTTTTGAGGCCTTGTGATGTTAAATTGATGCCGATCGATCATCAGCTTTACTCTCAGTGGTAGCCACAACTGTAAACAACAACAAAAAAAGTTCTCTATCCTCACTCCTGAGCTTCCTCTCTCTTAATCTCTAGTACAGGGAGGCAGACACCACATTCAGATCTTATTTCTCCATTCATGTCAGCACCAAGCACGTAGAAGCTGCAAGATCATGTGTGTTAATAAATGTGTAGGTGCCAAATTTATAACTTTAAAGTGCTTTTCATTCCCTCATCCATCAGCGTCACTGTTAGAAAAAAAAAAGAAAAGTCAAATTCCACAACTTGATTCATTCCACCAGTTTTGATTTTAGTGGTAAGGTCAGTGACTGTCGTCTGCTCTTGTTTGTCATGATGCTCAAATAAACTCTGAAATTCTGTGCTCTTTAATGTCTCGCCTCAGTCATTTTGGTTCAGGAGGAAGACTAAAAACGCCCGTGATCTGACTCACCGGCGACTTGGACGATTACCGGGACCTTTTCACAGAGACGGTTTAAAAGAAACCGCAGGATTCTAGTGGGAAAGATGACACAGCAGCTGATGCTCTGACTCAGCTGGTAGGCAGACACTGCTAAAAAAAGAATTTGACTGCCCATATAAGCTAATATCCAACTTGCCACCCTATTGGTTTAACTTTTATGTTCCAATTTTCAATGCAGCAATGAAATGCAGAGGGTGGACTTGGGACTGGCCACTAGTGGGCAGCAGAAACAGTCAAACTAAAGCGGTTTTTGCAGCTGCAGCCTCAAATAATTAATGTAAAAATAAAAAAAAACATTCAAAAATGCAATGTTGATGCCTTATTAAAACACTCCCAATGACTCAAAAGAGAGGCAATCTGACATTCAATGAAATTATCACGTTTATTTGAAAATCCTTACTTAAGGCATTTATGAGACACTGCATAAGGACAAACATGATCACTCAGGGGAGGGAGGGGGGGGTCAGTACTAATCAATAGGTTCGATGCTCCACTGTGTCATGGCAGAGTTGGCAACCTGGGAAAAAAAATCTCACTTGCATATGATGTTTCACAGAGAGTCAACTTAAATCACAGTCCCTATTCGTTTTCCCCCGGGCAAAGGGGTGGGGGTGGGGGGGGCTAAATGACACGTCACTTTAAAAATTTAAAACAAGTCTATATATTAAAAGTATGTACTTCTATTAGTGTATTACAGCCACATTAGAAAAATATTACACACTCACATGCTTACTAATAATGTTTTTTTTTCTCCCCCAAGTGAAAAAAAAAGTGTGGGCTAATTTCACAGTCAATAGTAAACAGTAATCGTCACAGAACGTAAGCCCCCCGCCCCTCAAAAAGACCCCCAACCCCCCCAAAAAACAGAAATACATTTACGATATAGACATTTAAAAAGGTAAGACAAATGAAGCAAATTGTGTGTGGGGGTGGGGGGGGGCGGGGGGGATGATCATGCTTGGTCTGTCACTCCTGAGAAACACAAGAGAAATCAACCAGTGTGTTTTTTTTTTCGCTCCTAAATTTGTTCCAAACCGCCAAACTGTGCAAGAATGTGCTTGTTCTTTAACCACCCAGGCGAGACTGAAGAGGGCGTTCATCATCAATGCAGACATACATGCATTCTGACTTCACACGACTCTTTCAGAAACCGCATTTGATCATCCTGAGGGGCTTTAATAGTAATACAAATTAGTTTGATACAACTTATTTTACTGATGCCGTTTATAAAGTGTAAAACAATTCCAGTACTATCAAAAAGCAATTTGCTAGTAGTACATACATGAGTAAATTAATGTGAAAGGCATGTCGTTACCAGATGCAAAGAAAAGCACGACAACGGCGTTCGACAAGGACTCGCTCCTCACTTCTAAGCTGCACCGTGCGGGCCGAGCGCTCGCTCCGGAGCCAAATTCCACATAAAAGTAAACAGATGTGAATCAAAATCGTCACAGTGCAGCTTTTTTTTAGGCAAACGCGTGCATAACATCCTTCCTTAGATAGGAGTAGTATCTCCGGCCTGGAATATGTGTGTCTCGATATAAATGATATGTCAGGATCGGCCTGGATGAGATGAAGCGTAGAGAAAAGGACAGAGAGAAGAGCATGATTTGACACAAAAACACTGACGACAAACTTCCATCCACCCAAAGGCATCAAAATATTCCCAAACTTTTTTTTTTTTTTTTTTTNNNNAAAAAAAAAAAAAAAAAAAAAAAAAAAAAAAAAAAAAAAAAAAAAAAAAAAAGACCGACACAAAAACGATATGAAGGCATTTTGAAGAACAAAGAGTTGCTGGTAGCTTAGTTGTTGCAGAGTTTTTTTTTTCTTTTATACAATCTCAAGTTTGTAGCACGAGTGTAACGTTTGCCCGCCCTCCCGGGACATATACTGCATATCCACGCCTCCTTCCTTCCTGTGGGTCCCCACCCCCACCGACCTCTTGCCCACCGCCTCCTCCTCGTCGTTGCCGGTCATGGGGACTTTAACCCAGCCCTCCGTGGCCAGGCCGTGCTTCTTCTGGTGCCGCTTGTAATTGTCCCAGTGGCCGGTGGTGTAGCCGCACTCCTGGCATTTGTAGGGTTTCTCCCCGGTGTGGCGCAGCATGTGGCGCTTCAGGTTCATGCTCTGGTTGCAGCTGTAGCTGCACACGGCGCACTGGAAGGGCTTGGCGCCCGAGTGCACGCGCTGGTGCCGCTTCAGGTTGGCCAGGTTCCCGCAGGCGTAGTCGCACAAATGGCACTTGTAAGGCTTCTCGCCCGTGTGCACCCGGTGGTGCCGCTTGAGGTTGTCGAAGTGCGCCGAGGCGTAGTCGCACTGGGGGCACTTGTAGGGTTTCTCGCCGCTGTGGGTCTTCATGTGCCGCGCCAGGTGGTTGGGGTAGTGCGTGAGGAAGGGGCAGGCGGCGCAGGTGTACACCTTGTCGCTGCGCTCGCCGGGGCTGTTGGGCGACGACGACGAGTCCTTCGTCAGCATTTCCAGGGTGCACTTGGCGCAGATCTGCGCCGAGGTGCCGTCCTCGTCCTCCAGCACGACGCCGCACAGACGGCACGTGAAAGGGAAAAGGGAAGGCGGGAGAGCAGCGCCCTCCCTGCTTGTCCTGCTGCCGCTGCCGCCTGTGCTCTCTAGCTGCGGGGGCGGCGGCTGGTGGTCCGGGGCGGGGTTAGAGCCCGGGAGGGGTTGTGGCGACGCCCCTTTTAAATTGTCGAAGGCTGAAAGGTAGTCACTGTTCTGGGCTCCCAAACCCACGTTAGACGGCGGCGTTGCAACGTCTGAAACTTCACAAAAACATAAATTTACTACACAATCGAAAACTGATTCATCACACTGAAGTTAGTCAGAGCCACTTAAATCAAATTTAATGCCCCTGTCCAACTGCAGATAGTTCATATATGTATATTAACCAGGTTCTGAATAGTTCCTCAACAACTTCTGCTGAAACTTTCCCATTTTTTCCGACATGTGCTAATATTCCCTCCACTCTTCCGCCACAGCAAATTTTTTCCATTAAGTGTCAATTTTGCCTCTGGACATCTAATTTAATGCTTTTTAATGCCATTTAAGACCTTAATTTTCACAAAATCTATTATAATGACCCGCGGAAACCCTGTTAGTAAAGAGGGAGGTGAACCATACCCTTCGCTGAAGCACCGGGGTCTTCCTCGCTGGCTCTTTGCCCCATCGCATGCCTCTTCAGGCTGCTCGGGCCGCCGGCAGGCCGCAGCGGCGTGTCCTGTCCCAGTAATGCTGAGGGCACGTGCATGCGCTGGTGCCTCTTGAGGTTGCCGAGGGAACTGCAGGCAAAAGCGCAACTGTCGCACTTGTAGGGTTTCTCCCCCGTGTGGATGCGCAGGTGCCTCTGCAGGTTGACCAGCTGGGCCGAGGCGTACGTGCACAGCGGGCAGTTGAAGGGCTTCTCTCCGTTGTGCGTCTTCATGTGACGCTTCACGTGGTTGGCGTAGCGCGAGGAGAAGCCGCAGAGGTGACAGGCGTGCAGTTTGGGGGATTTGTCCTCGCCAGCGAGCGCTTTGCCGCCCAGGCTGCTCCCCAGCCCGTCCAGCTGCTGGCGGATCCCGACGATGCTTCCGAAACTGAAGTCCGTGCTTTTGGCTTCCCGGGAAGCTTTGCAGCACCTGAGGCAGTAGGGGCCCACCAGGTCTATGCCGGGTCCAAGGGGCTCGTCGCGGAGCTGACCGCAGCCCCGGCACGACAGGTAAGGGGGGAAACCGGGCTCGGACTGTCCCGCTCTGCCCTCGTCCTCCCTCCCGTTGTCGGTTGTGCTGCGAGAGTTGTCTGTTTCACTTTCCATGCTGAGCTGGCTGTAGGCGGAGCTCTCCTCATCACCCAGAGGATACACAGAGAAACCGATCTCGGCTGCTACTTCTGCACAGAAAACACACATGGAAAAAGATTAGCGACCGCCGTGCAGCCCACAGCCCTCGGCAACTGTATAGTTACAATCCCTCTTCACATTATATAACCTTAAAGGGATAGTTGAGATTTTTTGACATGAAGTTGTATGAGATCCTCACCATCAGTGTTGTTCATCAGCAGTGACTTTTCCCCCACTGTGAGTGGAATTTCAGCCCGGTTTCGGTGTTGCCGAAAGTAGTTCTGGCTAGTTGCTGGGTCACACGGATAAAAGTGTTTTGCTCAGAACTATTTTCTACTATTTTCCCTCCCTTCGTATCACTGCGCACACTGTCATCAGCTTTTTCATGGCATTTACACACATTTACACGACCCCAGCAAATAGACTGAACTACTTTCTGCAACACCGAAACAAAGCCAGAAATCCGCTCACGGGACGCAGTGGAAGAAAAACTCACTGCTGATGAACAACACTGATGGTGAGGATCTCATACAACCTCATGTAAAAACAAATCTGAACTATCCCTTTAAGAGAGGAGGAAGAGAAGAGCTCAAGATCTATTGTGGGGGGGGGACTTTATATTTCTCATGTAAACTATGAAAACAGCACAAACACAAACGTGTGGACATTCTGAATGAATTATTTTCTAAAAATGAATAACAAACAACGTAGCGGAGCCAATAACTTGTGACACATCTGACAGAGGCTGAAGCTGTGTGATTGGCTGAGAGGAAAGTGGGCAGGGATGGGTGCCAAGTCAAGTCGATATTAGTGGCGATCAAGCACCCGTGAGAGAGGCTACTCGGCAGTAGTAGAGCCACTTAAATTTGAATAAAAGCCAGATAAATATGGCTCCTGAACACATAAAAACGTTTCAGAGTATTTTTCAACGTGACCGGCAGCTGATTCCCTCAACACGCCACCAAAACACACCACGAGACAGACAAAAACATCTCCCGAAAGATCAGATACTCACGGTACTAACGCGCACAGGCCGCCCGCGCAAAAAGAAGCAAAAGCCGCGCGTTTCCTCACAGGGTGCGAACAACAAAAGTCAGCGGAGGGCTGCGAGCGAGCGAGCGAGCCGGAGGAGGAGCGCCTTGCTTCGCAGACGGCAAGGGAGAAGTGTGAGGAAGGCGCGAGGCGAGGCTGCCCTTTCATCCTGCCCCCTGGAAGCCCCTGGTGGATGATTACCGAGCCTAATGATAATGATGATGACTGTAATGGTGAGGCTGCTGCTGCCACTGATGATAATGGTGATGAGGGTAGATGATGATGATGATGATGATGATGGTGATGATGATGATGAGGGGGAAATGATAATGGCACAGGGGTAGTGGTGGCAGAGGCAGCAGCACGATGATGGTGATGATGATGATGATGATGATGATGATGATGATGATGATGAATAAATGCCCTCTCATAATAGCGTCCTTGCTAGTAATGGTCGTATTTTTATGACCCCTTATATAATAACGGTATTTCGGCTCCTTTCTCCACTTTTACATTTGTCAGACCCCCACACGCTGACAAAGGGCATGCTGGGAAATACGAGCTGCCCGCTCCATTTCTCTTACTGTCACACCAAGGAGCCACATTTCATCAATGGGAAACAAATGCGTTGGAGCGGGGAGGGGGGGGGACAGTCTTTGGGTCGTCTCTATATTCCGACGACTTCTTTACAAATAACACCACCGCTGTGTTTCCTTTTCATGGCAACGTCTTCGATCAGTTTTGGAAGAACTTGAGACAAAAAACTAGACCAACACCCATTTTAACAAGCCAGACTAATACTGGGTTGCGCCACAGTGGCCATTCCGTCACAATCAATAAACATAGACGGCAATTAAATATACATTAATGTTGAGAAACAAACTGAATTTACAAACCTGAGAACTTTTCCAGGCCTAGAATCTTGCTGTCATGATCCGGATCACCAAACTCAAGGTCTTGTCCAAGGAGGAAGTCTGTGTCTAAGTTGAGGTTTGCTGGGGCTTCAATGGCTACACCATCTTCAGAATCCACTGCAGCCACAAGAGATTTTTATTTTACTTATTTACACACTACTGGTTCAAAGCTGTCAACACACGTGGCATAGAACTAATGACCTTGGGATTAATTATATTTGATTACTGATGAAAATCCGTGGCACTGCTTAGCATTACCACACAAAGCTGGCAGGTCATTAACTGCTGAGCTGGCCTGGCAAACTTGTTCGCTCCACCTTATTTAGACATCAAACAGTTTTTGAGCAACGTTGTGGAGGTTTCTGACCACCTGCTGTGTTTCAAGTTAAATAGTCTCTGTGCTTTTAGCTCTTTTTTGAGGGGTCTCGATCAATCGATCAATCAATCAATCCGGAGCTTCAGCCTCTGTTTGCAGTTTTGTGCCGGGAAGGCGGTGAACGGTGGCGGCTTAAGTTCGTTTTTGTTGTTGGTGTTTTTTCCCCCCACAGAAAAAGTGCTGCCAGCTGCGGCCAAAACCGACACAATGAGAGTTATGAGACAAAGTAGGGAGGTTTTGGCCAGAGGGATAAACAATGAGCAGAAACTCCCGAAAAGGCTCACAAGCTACAGAGACTGGCGGTAAATCTCCATCGGCACAACCAATGACTTTGATATCGTCTTTTGATACATGGTGATGATGATGGCGCCAAATATCATTAACTGTGACTTTAAACTAAATAAGCGTACATTAAGTCATTTCGCTCCATCAAACATGAGGTTCATTAAAATCCAATCAGCAGGTTTACTTGTTTAGCTGATAGATGGGAGCGCTAATCTTGGTGGAATTGTTTATTTACTGCGCACAAATGACATTGTGTAAAAAAAAAAAAAAAAAAAGGGAAGAAAAGAGGAGCGGGTAGGAGTTGACAGATGGTGCTCGTTTACTGCAGCTACAGCTAATGACGCCTGAAATTCTGACTCCGTCTCTCAAGCTTAATGGAATCCAAGCCGTGCTCATGCAGCTGTCACTCTTCCGAATGCTACGTCTTCTCCGCCAAGTCAAGGACAACAAGCTCTGCAGCCCACCCCCCGTTTTTTTTTTTTTTGGCAAATCTGCTCTGCACCATGCTGCACTCTACTGGTCAGTCTGGTGCATGGTAAAGAGGCATTACTGGAAGGTGGTGTCATCGGTGTCACCACACCACACCTCAAATTTCACTAATAGTTGCTATTTCAATGCATTGTCAAGAGTGAATTTGTCAGTAGGTTCTTTGTAAAGCAACCTTGTAACAACATTCTGAAAATGAAAAAAAAAGGTGAATTTGTTCATGACATCTTGGATCTCAGTATGTCCATTTTTGACATGGAATTAAGGAGTTAAATGTCCACATGTGCACAGTTTGTGTTTGACCGGTCCAAAAGTCGAGCTCTTGGAACAGCGCCTGCGCCTCTCAACTTGGATGACATGTCTGAATACCTACACTTGACTGGCTGTGGATTCTGTTGTTTTTTTCTTGGCATCTTCCAGTCAGCCTCTCTCTGGTTTGCAGCGTCTCTTCGCAGACTTCCAGAACCATCAGCTCATCCTTGTGTGTTCGGAGGATATTCTGAATAATTTCTATAAGATCATGACAAGACACGAATACAACATCAGGTTTGTAGCAATGTGTGTTTTTCAATCACATGCAGTGTCACATTATCGCCATTTTACACAATTATTAATCATTTCATTGTTTTGATTCATCTTTGAGTCACTTCCTTGCACTCATCCAACATCTGTATTCTAAAATATTCAACATAAAGAGGAAACCAAGCTGCTACTCTGTCTAGTATGTGGTGAAACCCCCCAATTTCCACCTCTTGGACCTTTTTTTAATCTTCTTATTATCAAACGTGTGTTAGCTATGCAGGCAAATTCCTCTGCATTTGCTGACAAAGTGCAGCAGGAAAGCGAGGTCAGCCCGCAGCTGCAGGACCTGGAACTCACTGACACAACAATGCCGAAAGCCAAGGCCATTCTGCTCACTCCTTTTGTTTAAAATGCAAGGAAAGTGAGCGAACGGTGCGATCCCGGGGCATTAATCAATCTATTCTACAGCAGAATACGATACGATCAAACTGTAGCATTGCACACAGGGATGAATTGCTGAAAAAATAAACAACAATCTCACTTCTGTGGAAGATAAAGGAACCTGCAAATACTCTTATTTTGAAACTGCAAGTAAACACAGCATTTCTTTGAATGCATTGCCTTCTCATCTGAGCACACAATGACAAAAAAAGAAGCCTTTAAGTTGCAATTTAGTTGTAAATCCGATCATCAGCCTACGTGATCCGAATGATGACGTCACAGAGCATCAAGAGGATGATTCACAGTAACAACACTGCTTAGTTTCCTCAACAAATACACAGAAAAACACTGTAGTCTCCAATAATAGAGCTTCATAGACACTAACCAGCACCCATGGGTGCTACATCCTCACACACACCTCTGCTATCCCTGTGTATTAACCGACCAGTGTGTGTGTGAAGCGAGCACAGGCAGGAAACACACACTTTTTACAGGCGGCTAGCATGAAGCGCTAACACGTTAGCTTGCTTGGCGAGTTTCATCACAAACACCTCCGCAAACACGCTACTTCCGGGTAGAAATCCACAACATAGACTGGAAACCGTCCACGAAAAACCACGAGTGGGGACACGACGACTGGCGATGAAACGTCACGGGAACGTTAGCCTCGGCGGCGGCTAACCGTTGTTTTAACCCGCCGCTAAATTAGCCGAGCGGCTAATGTCAACTTCACTAGTTAGCTCGCATGCTAACTCACCGCGGAGAGGGGAGGCTTCCTGTCGGCTGTGGCGGTGTGTGTCGTCGCTGCGCGCCCCATCGGGTGTCGAGTGTCTGCCCTTAGAAGCACAGCGTCTGGAGATCCGCCATTTCTTCATGAGCCGCGGCGACAAAGAAAGGCAATTAATGGTATTTTTCATAACTTAATTGATTTTCGGAGTCGCCCTGTGAGCCGCGAGAGGCAACGATAGCACGACTTCCGGTGGCGGCGGTTCACAATAAAAGACGTCAAGCTTTGATCTAAAAAAAAAAAAAAA
>CAESWR010000029.1:824544-837532 GCA_903171835.1 Mullus surmuletus | reverse complement strand
GTTTATATCCATTATTTTGAATTTGTCAGCATGGCTGCATTTGTGTCTCTGTAGAGGAAGGAGAACCAAAACAGTATGCTGAGAAATGTGCCAGACGAGCAGGACTGTAGACTCTGCTTTGTAATTTTTTTTTGTACTGTGCAGAGAGCCAACTTGCACACCTGCGTTCACAATCCGTAATAACACGAGCACTTCTAGCATCTGAACAAATTACTGATGTTTTTATATTCTGCTGAAAACGGTCTCCTGATACGCCCACTGTTCTCTTTATCATAAACAGCTTTTGCCAGGAAAGCTATGAGAAAAAGAGTACTTTATGTGATTATGTGACAAAAAAAAACATATAACTGTGTTAAAGCTCCGCGTTTGAGACTGAAATCTCCACTATTACGTATAAGTGATACGACTGTGAAATTCCAGGCTATTTCAGCTTGAATATCATTTGACAAATATTTGTACAGATGACTCCTGAGTCTTCCTCCCTCAGTGTAGCTCCAGTTATTTTACTTCTATTCCTGTAGGATCTCATTACTGTCTCAACACTACCACTTCTGCATCCTTGAATTATACCAAGTTGCTTTGTTTGTTATTTTTTTAAAGAATTGTACTTCACCCTGTTAATCACCATAAAAATCACACAGCAACTGTCACCGCCTGTACTGCAAATATTAGCACAGTTTTATGGTGGCATGCCAACCGCAATGCAGGACAGGAGCAAAATGTCTGGCGACTTTTAATTTGAAGCAAATAATTATGCCTCGCCACGAAATAACCTCGGCGCTAATCTTGTTCAATTCCTTGGACACTTCTGAGGACAAAACATGCTACTCGGAGCCAAGAAGATAAGACTGCTTTGCTGTTAAATGCAAGAAAGCAGCTTGATCTTCCTCTGTTTAATGATTCACAGGGTCTTTGGAGGACATTCCTGATGGGAGGGCCGAAGCCTCTGGTTTGCATAATAATTGCAGTCAAAGGCAATTAACATTCTGGACATTATATTGAATTCCTTCATTAAGCTGTGATTGCATTTTCAGTCGTCATTTTGATTAAACATTTATCACTTGCGGGGTATCTTTCATGCTTCAGAGTAACAATGTATAAGACATACATGCTATGAAACTCCATATACTGTCTATCTGACTCTGTACGTGAGGCAATGGCTTGATTTATTGGGAAATATACTAATTGGTTTCCAGTTTAATGAAAAGATCAATAAACGCATGTTTTTAACTGGCTGAGCCGATACAGGCAACACAACAAGGTTTAATTAACATGCCTTATGTTTGCATAGCTCACTTTTTTCCCTCCAGAATATGTATGAAATCAAACCTATTATACATGCTGTTTTTTTAATTATTATTGAGGTGGCATTTAATTTACAACTTATTTTGTCAGATTTACTGTTTTTCAATGTGTATTTTATTTCCCAGTTCCTGCTTTAAGGTAAAAGCCTCACAATGTCAGCCACTTCAGGGAAAAATCTCATATGCCCTCATATTCCCATTCTGTCCCCCCGCTCCCACTTCGTCTCTGCTGCGCGGCCATGCACATCCTGGATAACTGACATCATCAATATCAATACCTTGAACCAAATCATAAGTATCCAATAAGTTTATTTTTTATGAAATCCTTTGTTTGACTCCATTTATATCAACAAAGGACTATGAAAGGACTTCATCCACACACTGTACCTTTCTCTGAAAACAACCTTGGACCATCTTGCTTCTGCTTCGTTGTAAAACGTACATAAATATCATGCCACACAACAAAGTCTTCCCTGACTGTTTTGTCACGAATCCATTAGAAGTAAATGCCTGATTAAAATGTAAATTGTGTTAATTTGCAGATGGTTTGACTTTCATCTATTCAGGGACATATTTTGCCTAAGTTTGGTTAACGGTAACAATTAAGAATAGCGCAATGTGAGGTTTTGTACCAAGGCTCCAGGGGTTTGTGAATGTATTTATTTTTGTTCCAGTAACAGTTCAGAGCAATCACACTAATTCCACTGTTATCTCAGCATGCTGTCAGATGTTTTTATTTATTTATTTTTTGCGCTCCTTATGATGTTCTGCCAAGGTATTCAGTAATGCAGTTTGCAGGTACCACCCCTCCTGCCTCTGCTTGTCATGCAACTGTGGTTGCTTAGCAACACATGGTGTTTGATCCCATGACTCGTGGTTGTCAATGTTTGAGAAGTAGTCGCAGCTCCTGAATTAAAATATACTTTATGTTTGCTGTTCATGTCTTGGACATTTGGAACATTTACACATCATATGGATGAGACTGAAAGCAATGAAGGTTAAAATGCAGCAGGTGAGAGAAGTGAGTTGAGGGAGAGATATTTGTAAAATGGTACGAAGGCTTGAAAGGGAGAAGTTGGCTTTACTTGATTCCCCCTCAAGGCAGAATCAGAAAAACCAGTTACGTCCCACTCACACTCCCACACACACCATCCCAGCCCACCATCTTCCCTGAATGTGCGGCCTATTTTCCCTGTCAAGGTGGTGTCCTAGATTCAAAGTTCCATCGGATGAGTTTAGCAGGAACAGAGATTTCTATCATGGCGGATGCAGCAGATTGGAGGTGTCGCTTCATGGGGGTGAAAGTCAAACCACATATTTCACTCATTCATAAAAGGATCCTTTTGGTCTTTTCACTGCTTTAAAACCACCAGATGGTCTGTGAAACCACCTTCTGAAAGAATGTCCTACTTTCTGACCTGCAGGGAAATGAGGGAAGGAATCAATGCTTTTGTTGTTTTGACCCACGAGCATAGTCCTCTTCCAACACTTTTTGCAATTAACATAAATGATGGTATCATGGGGAAGAGTGTGTGTGTGTGCGTGCCCTCTTTCATGCCTTTGCATATGCCCTCAATTGCTTGATTATGCCTGGCTGCATATCTGTGTAGTCCTGTTTGCGTTATTAATTAATCGTCTGTGTGGAGGTGTAGAGCAGAATTCACCCGGGTGCGATTTTTGACTTCTCAGTGCAAATTAAATTAGCGAGCGTGGAGCTCAAAGAGACAGCTGGTGAGTGCCACACGTAGCTGAAGGCGTGCAGAACACATGGTACCTATTATACAGCAACAGTGCTTCCCCGAGTCGTATCTGGGACTGTGGAAGGGCTGCACTTGTAAGCCGCTTATTCAACAGGGTCAGAATTTACACTTGTCAACGTCTCTGGGCTGCGGTCTTGTCATTTCATGTGAGTGTAGCAAAATGTCAGCAGATGCAGTGCGTCTTCAATCGTCCAAAGCGGTTTTGTATGATCATAATGGAGTCGACAGTCTTGTCTGTGTGTGAAAGTGTTGCCGGGCATCATTTTCAATAAAGAGGCCAACGTCATCAGTGTACCACCACAGGCTCTTCCTCCCCCGTAATCTTGTTTTGTTCGCTTTCAAATTAGATGACCTTGCTACACGCAAAAACCATTTGTACATGTGAGGAGGTTTTAGACCTCAAAAACCTCCAAACCTCAGTTTTAGTCCGTAGTATTTTCCTCAACATGTTAAAATCCAATTAGCTTCCCTTGGCTTGTTCTGTCACTCTTATCAGTCCCAGTCCCTCTGTAGGCTCACATGGGGTTTATTAAAAATTTAAGCATCCCTCTTTTGGAAGGATAATATATTGGAAACCCTGCAGCATCAACATGAAACTCTTTAATAATTCATGTGCATAGGCTGGCAAAGACAACACGGACTGTGGCACTTTAGCTTTGTAATGCAGTGACATTTAAAAGATTGGATCCTAGCAATAAATCTTTTTGACCAGGAGTTGCTTTATTGCGGTTTTGGATTCCCCAAACCAATGTGAAGAATACTGATCGGTGCTGAAAAAGGTTAGAAGACTTTAATTGCATGGAATGCACCCTTTACTGAGCCCTGCCATCTGTATTTACTTTCAAACTTTTTGTCTGCACTTTATCTGGATGGTGGGGGCGAATTTGCAGCTTCTAGAATATTTTGTGAAACAACCTTTAACCCCCAAGTAAACAAAGACATTGTTGATATTATTATAATGCCAGCAAGTGTGACATATGTTCATACTTTTTAGACTGAAGTTAATGTTTGTATCTCAGCCAGTTTATGAGCAAAAGAAATGATTATTTCTCCACTGCTCAAGTCTTAGTGGTTTATTTATACGTGAAAGACAAAGGACTTTCCTTTAATGACAGCAGCCTACACGTAGTGAATGAGACAGTCCGTTTGTCCTTTGCAATATTCTGCAAACCTTAGACATCTGAACCACAATTTCTGCACTCGGAAGCACAGTCAGTCAGTCAGTCAATGAGCTTAACAGTGATTTAAAAGTCACACTTGTACATTATGTGGGTCCACCAGCTCTAATCTACTGACACATCCAAAGGACTTGCATGTGGCTTCAGTCACCCTCAACACAAACCCATAGAAGTGAACACCTCATTGATAATATCCTCCAAGGATGCAGTTGTTTTTGTTTTTGACTCAATTTATCTGCATGAGTTTTTGTTTTTTCATCAGAATTGCAGAAATCCTGCCTCGAAACCTGTTTTCCATATGTAACAATTTAGCATCTTGAATATGCAAAATAATGCAGCATCATTAGCAACACTGGAAACTTTAACTCTCCCGGTTGTTTACTTTGTATGACATTAGTAACTTTCTATGGTTTCATTGCTGCAAGGCCACGTTCGATAGCGTTTTTTTGTTTTTTTTCTCCCTGGCGGTTTGACGACCCTGCCTCACCTCACTTGTCTTCTGTCGTGTTGACATGACTCCATTAATAGCAGAATAAACAGTCTTTCATCGCACAGGCTGACTGACATTTACCTCATTTTGCAGTCCAGACGGGTGCTGGCTGATTAATATTTACGCTGTTGGGTCATCGACGGCTGCCTTCACCAGCATGTCTGGGTTTTGACAGCATCACCAGTCTCGCTCTGTCAGTCAGGCTGCTACGTCTGCTATCAAACCTCACTGCACAATCATTGTTTTGGAATGAGGTTTAGCAGTCAGGTCTTTTAACTACATTATATTAATAAATCTCTCCAAAAATGACATTCTTTTGTTATGCCTTGTGTTATATTTAGCTACAGCTGAACCTGATCTGTCGTCTTGTGAGGAGGGATTGGGGAAAAAAGACCAATCTCTCTCATGGATCAATACTATCAGCAAGAGCATGAAACGCCCGAGCACCGGCTGGCACAGAGGAGTAAATGTACTGCATTTGAATAGAGGCAGCTCATTTTAATCGAGATATGAAATGCGCTACATAAAATATGACATTCCCAATGCATGAGGACCAGCTGAACAAATCCCTCTATTGAGCATTTATTTAAGCGGTCACATTTGATAACATCAAATGTGCTCTTTGGTTGAAGCATCCCCACAGAGTGACTGATGATGATTTTAATAATTCAGAGTTATTGGAGGTGGTGCAAAGGGATGGCGCTCTCTACTGTTCGCCTTCACAGCTGCATGGGGCCTGCCAGTGACAGATGGCTCAGCCCATGTGGACAGTTCAGTGCCAGAATATCCCAGTAGAGTTTCCACTATGTGTCTGCATGTGTGTGTCTGTCTGTTCATGCTATCATAATACTTTCAGTCTCGCTTTCCTATCGGAGGGGAGAAAACAAACTATGGCAAACCATTTTACAAATTTGGTGATGAATTTTTCTGCTCCATGTCTGTTGAACAGTATCTTGTTGCTTTTTGACAGACTTTGACAGCGACGCTTTGCAATGTTGAGGACGTGTGGCCATTAGTGCTGATTACCCTATCGAGTTTTGTCACGATAACAAGGTCTGTTGCATAGTTTTGTAAGTTTTTACTTCACTAATGTGCCTCTGCAGGGCGTCCACTCCAGGTGTCTGTTGGAGATATTTTTGTCTCCCTGCATGGGCACCGTCAGCCTCCCTTTCTACATTAGTCAGCTCAGGGACGGCACGCTGCTACCTGTTGGAAACCACAGCAACAACATTGAAGCCACTGCACCAGAGCTGAGACAATTTTGGGCTTGTTCAGCTGCTGCCACAAACACGGCACCCCGCAACCCCACCGATCCCCACATTTTTAATTTTGTTGTGACATGTAACACATTGAATCAATTATCTAAGGTGAAGGACAAGAATAGTTCTGGATTTTTTCCCCCCATTGACTCATGGGTTTTTGCATTGAATTACTAAGTAAATCCATGTTTTCATTTATCATACTGGCTCAGTGATCTGTGACATTCTGCCTTTTTCCTATCAGAGCTGCCAGAGAACTGGACGGACACCAAGGAGACTCTACTGGAGGGGATGGTGTTTAATGTGAAGTACCTGGGTATGACACTGGTGGGCCAGCCCAAAGGAGAGGACATGGCTGCAGCCGCTATTCGCAGGATTGTTGCCATGGTGAGACTCACATTTCTCACATTCTGAATGACATTTCATCATCAGTGCTTCATACTTAGTATAGTGTACTTTTATTGAATTCCAAGTATATAGTCCATTCATTACCTGTAATTGTATTCAAGGTTATACATTTATACTATTACAAGATCAATATTGCTACATGAAAAGATGATAGTTTATCCAAGACTGCCAAGGGTTGCAGGTGCACCGGAAAATCCGTTTTTTTTCTTGGCAAAACTGAGTGCAACAGGGAAGCTCTGATCAAGTTTTATTTACCAGTGTCTGTGAACAAACTAAGAATTTATAGTCATCTTTTCCCCATAATTTTCTTCCGTGATCACACACAGGCACACACTCATTGAAGTAATTACCAACAATAACAATCATTTGGAATTTCTCTACAGAGAGAATAGTCTCCCCACGCTTCTTGATTAGAAAATGAAGCCTTGTGGCAGGATTAAAATTCTATTGATTTTTACTGGGAGAGATATGGAAACTTGCATGTCTGATGGTGTTTCACAAGGAAAGACAACCCGAAAGCCTGTGATCGAGTTTTATCAGTTATTTTTGCCAAATCTAATTGCTGTCCGTTGATTTCATTCATCTAATTTTCCCACAGTGCATTTTGATGGTAAATATAGAATTATTTGGGCAGTAGTAAACAGCTTGTAAACTGTAAATCTACAGAGCATTAAATCTTTATGAAATTCACACTTCCTCGGCAACAGCACATGGCCTCCCTTGTCTGTTTTTATTATTTATTCTAAAACCAGTACGTCTGCACACACTGTTACCAGTGGATGCTATGACTTGTAACAGTGTACAGAGAAAACAATGTGGAATATTTCTCTAATTTGCCACACCTGTCTGTGATTTGCTAATTAAATGATTCAAGCTCAGATTCACAGCTGATGTTAATTGGCTTTCTAAATAGCAGTGCACAGGAAACAACCCAGCAACAAGAGACCACAGTGGCCATGTCTTTTATTTATTTTTATTTTTTATTTTAAAGTGGGGTTTTTTCCTCATTGCCACTTCAGTGACTCTTGACTTGGTGGCATTTGGGGGTGAAACAGCTTTTTATTTCTGAGCTAATTGCATGTTTAAAGAGGTCACTGTCATTGTCGGTAGACCCCGAGCTCAGCACTTTTTCTACAACCCCAGATGGAACAGAGCGGTGGGGGGGCACAGTGGCTGCCAGCCCGACCTCAAGTTCTCATTTCGTGCTACATATTGCATCTTCCCTTGTCCCCTAGCTCTATCATCTTATATAAACTCCCCACGTTTCTGGGACAACTCATGCTGGCTGCTTACCTTTTGCTCTGCAGCTGCTGTCACGGTTCTACTTTTTTGCTTTAATCATAAGTAGGATCATCAGTGACAGACTCGCTCCATCTACACCTGAGGCGGGGAAAAGTTTTAATCTGATCTCTTGGGTGTTTCTTTTTCTTTTCTTTTTTTTCTCTTGTTTTTGTATCTTCACATCCACAGGCCAGAGCCAGTGCCAAGAAGTTTCGCAAAGTCACATTGACGGTGTCGCCGAAAGGCATCATCATTACGGATACAGAGACGACGGATCTTGTAGAGAACGTCTCCATATACAGGTAAATCACACTCCTCTCCAAGTCATTTCAGTTCACTTTCGCACACCAAGGCAAGCTATCCAATCTCACCGATAAGACTTTCTGGGGATTCCCGGGTTTTGAAAGCTGGTGATGCAGTCATTCTAAACCACTTTGTCAGGCACTTTACAGCTTGGCAAGGTGGAGACACGCAGTACAATTACCATAATTCTGTCCATGATGCCGTCAATAAAGCCCATTAAGCGCCGTGTGGTCAATCTTTGTAAATCTTTAGAGGGTCGTGTTGACTTTTCTTTGCATTTTGCATCTGGCTAAGGAAATCTGTGAGTGTGTGTAAATGTATGTGTTCAGCCCAGGATGTCGTTAATAGTATAATTTACTCAGTGTCTGGTTGTCATGTCTCAGTATACATATGAAGGAATAATGGTTGGGTGGTCAGATGAAGTGGGGGGGGGGGTTGTCCTTTGATAGTGTCTGCCTCCCTTTCTTCCCTGGGTTGCTTCCTGTAATATCATCTGTGCTTTGTGTCATTGAGGATTACCGCATAAATATCAAATGCTTGGCTGGCTATTACGGAACTCACCGCTGAAATGGGAGATGTCGGGTTGTGAGAGGGCGGGTGTGCGTGCATGTGTGTGTGTGTTAAAAGGTTGATTTTGGGTCAGTGGTTTGGTTAGGGTTCAGAGAACGGAAGGTCGTAGAAACATGGGCCAAAGTTTTTACCAATAGGTTTTTGGCACCCTGAGTTGAACGAGCTGGGTCCTAATCTCCTACGATCTGGTGTTCTCGAGATGCAGCCCAAATGTGATCATTTGAACATGCATATCTCAGAACTGGAGGTTCCTAGAGCCTCGGGACCGGTCAGTCATGACGAGCCTTAATTCTTGGGCTAGGGATAGGCAAGTAGTTCTTGTAATTAAGTCTCCAGAAAATCTAAGTCAGTCCCCAACGGTAGGGTAAAAACGCCTGAATACCCCAGAAGTGACTTAAGCGAGTATGTGTGTGTGTGTGCGCGCATCCCAGGTCTGCATCCACTTCTGATCCACCTTATCTGTGGTGACAGACCACAGACCAGAGGAACCACCCTCTTCTTTGATCTCCTTCTCCTCCCCACTTATCTTGCCTCACCCTCTCCTCCTCTACCACTTATGCAGAAATGTCTAATTTCTACTCAAGCAGACGCCAACAGAGCTTTGAACGCGGGGATACCCACGACTAATTGCCTTCTTTCAAAACCTGTGCTGCCTGCGCTCGCTGATATCTCCTGGTATTATCACGGGAGAGACTGAAGGGCCACAGACGGAGCCTGGGTTGACTGTGGATTGATTTATCCCCCTTACGAGACCCCACCCCCATGTTCACCTTCTTAGAGCCCTTTCCCCCCACTGCCCCTCCTCTCCCGTGTCTTATTTTTCTCGAGCATAATCCATTTATTGGCCAGGAAAGCAAGTGAAGGATGAAAGAAAGCGTAGAGAGCGTAGCTGGAGGAGAATGGATCAAATCAGGCTCTGTTTATTGTGCATAACAAATAAGGGAGAAAATACTCCGATAGGTGTGTGTCTCTGTGTTTGTGTGTCAGGGTGAACTTGTGTGTTAGTCAGTGCAGTATGCAAACTCTCACAGTTGGTGTGTATGTTTGTAAAGTTAATTGTGTATTAGCTTACTGGAAAGCCAGGCGGTTTCCCTCAGGGGAAGCTTAGTGGGGAGGTTGACAACAGACAGGAAGCCATTGTGCACTGCAATGGAAATGCGATCCTCACAGACATGACCCTCCTACCTCATCCACTCACAGTTACCCACACACACACACTCACCCACCTACTCACACACAAACGTTGCAATATCATCCAGCATCAGACACATTTGAACAGTGCAGTTTTACAACCTGAAATTGAATTCAGCAGCCTTGCACATGTGCGTGTTGCATTTACAAGAGTTTGATCAGTTTGCTTTAATGGTTGATGAAAAACTGTCTTGTTTTGTTACTGAAATAGATTTTTTTTTCACCCCCATGTAGGCTCAAACACTGCTATATGAGGATGTGCAAGTTTAGTTTAATTGTGTCCAACCTTTACAGCTGTTTCAAGGTCAACAACTTAATTTCAACAACATATAGTAAATTGTGCCCTCACCACACACCCACTCCCTTCAATTTAGATCAAAACCTCTGAAAATAAACATGCTAACTAGGGCAAAGTCTTTCATCCTTTATTTTTGTCTTTCCATACACCCAAACGTCTCTTAAGATTAGCCAATTTAGAAAAGGCAATATGCAAAATCTGTACCAGAATAAATGAGGAAATGCATCATACGATTTTTTTTTTTTTTTTTAATGTTCACATTCAAAAGTAACCCTTGTGATGTAGTGCCTTTTTAATCTTCTATTTGGAAAACAGTCATTGATCCAATGCGATTGACTGAAATACAAAGCACACAGAAAACAATGAGTGACACACTGCCAGTGCCAGTGAGGTTATGCTTCCGACCGCATCAGTTTGTTTGTCCATCTGTGAGCAGGATTACTCGCAGTAAACACAGAACAATTTTAACATTGAGGGGAAAAACACCAGAGAGCACAGACCAACAGGCCAAAAAAGGTGCACAAAAAACCGGAGTGGTTTTCCTTTCATTTGTACCTTATGATTTCCATTTGTTTGAGAAGTTCCATTATGCAAAATTGTTGACTGCTTCCCTGAAGCTGAACACATTTCTCTTTTTTTCTCTCCATTATTACACTCATGTCGGGTAAAAAGTTGAACAAAAGCAGCTCGGTGTTGTATTAAAAAAACATGTCTCCTTTATTCAGTGTAAACAGAGACACAGCAGCTTTGATGTGTGAACTTCTATTCACGGCTTTGCACTGTAAATATTTAAATATATCCATTGATATTCCCTCCCCTCCTCGCAAACACCGGTGCTCCACACAGTGAGGAGATCAAAGACCCGTGGTCCACACAGCCCCTTTGGAGATATGATGCAGGCTGACAGCTCGGCGTCTGTTGTTCTAGCTTAGCAGAAAAAATATAATTGACACAGAGATTCCACCGTTTCAAAATGAGGGCTTATTTTATGAATATTATCCATTGTGTGTCTCAAGCAGTTGATTTTATTTTATTTAATCCCAGTTATCTTGCAGTGAAGGGATGTATTTTTCTATACATTACACTTCAGATTAAATACATTGCAGAGGAAGCTTGTGTGTCTTTGCCAGAAAGATTTCATCTTGGATGTGTATCCACTCCAGTGAGATGTCTTTGGTTGCAGATTCCTATTATTCTCACATGGATGACATTATATAATCACCTCCTGATTTATCTGTCCTGTCTGATGCATTCATATTCATGACACCGTTTATAACAGGAGATGGGTGGATGTAATTTTGATTATTTAATCACTCATCATCATTATGGTAATTTGCACACATTGTTAAGATCACCATCACAGCCTCCCGCAAATGCACATCATGCCTGTGTTGTGTCTCAAATAGGTCACCCTTTTCATATCTGCAGATTCTTCGCCAATTAAGGTCCAAATATAAGTTAGAGCGTGGGGAAGAAGGGGGTGAACGTGGAGCTGGGTGTCCTGGGCATTGCTATGTGGGTCATGCATCAGTGGTGCTAACCAGCAAACAATCCAAGGGGAGATGTGAAGGCTTGTTATTTTACGCTTGTTTTTTTTATTAATCAAATAAGTTACTTATTTTTTTAGCTCCCCTTTTGAAGAGGGGATACAAATGAGTGGCTGCCAGTGACTGCAGTCCCATAGGGTTACAACTTGCTTAAGTCGCGGGCACACATGGAGAGACACAGCCCGTGCCAGATATATGTATGCCATAATGGAAAAGCAGCCAACCGTAGTCCTTTCGCCTCCCAAGATAAAGGCTGAATGTTTAAGTTTAGTGGCAATGTTTAAATGCATCACTCACTGTGGCCCATTTAACTAAAGCAGCAAACATGATACGCACTGTTGGTTCAGGTAACAACCTCCATTGGACCGAGAAGGTGACCAAAGATCAATACCATTTCTAATAGCATGTATAAAATCCAGCAAAGCAAACCCACCAGCTGCAGTAAACCCACATGGCATGTTGCAGGGGAGCAAATTGCCTTGTGGGTACTTTCAAGATTGGTTTTAGATAACCATTGCAAAAAGCCAACCATGGCTGACACTGTATTTGCAGATATTTTATTCAGGGGAGAATCACTGTGCCTATGAAATACACAGATCAGTCCACAAAGCTCTGGTGGGAGAAATTCAGAAATACTTTAAGGTTTACCTTCATCTACTGGAAATATTTCTGGCAACTGTTGATGATGCAACCACTAGGGAGGATATTTCTAAAATGAACGGCTCTCGGAATCTGATTTCCTGCGGTCTTGTATGCTTTTGTGTACTTTATATCCTCTGAGATAACTATGTAAAATATCAGGAGCTGCATAATTTAAAGCATTGAATTCATTTAAAGCTGGTGTTTCCTGTGTCGTTATCCCAATTCACCAACCCCCAAAAATGTAGTACAATGTCTACTATAACGGCACTGAAAGAGACTATCATGCTCAGTTATACCATTGACAAACAAAGCCAACTGAGTTTTGTGTGGAAGAAACATTATCATATCAGCTGTGTTTTCCCAAAACGGTGTTCTTCCCAAGAAGAAATGCTGTTGAGTAAATTCACTAGTTCTCTCATCAATGCTCATTTCCCTCTGACTACACCTTCCTCAGCCTTGGGGTTTAATCGGCGCAATATTCATAATCTGTCACTCATCTTGCAAAGACAGGTGTGCTCATGCGAGTGCACAAGGATGAGCACAAAGACACTGAGTTGACTTGACATTTTTTGTGTATGCATTAAGATCATCACTGTTTACGCTTTCTTTATACGGTTAATTTCATGTGTTTGATTTGTTAAATAGCAATTGTTTTTATTCTGTCTCCCTCTTTCTGCAGAATCTCATACTGCACAGCAGATAAAACTCAGGATAAGGTCTTTGCTTATGTCTCTCAGAGTCAGTTCAATGAGACCCT
>CAESWR010000029.1:810094-824341 GCA_903171835.1 Mullus surmuletus | reverse complement strand
TGTCTGCTATTGTCCGAACCATGGGTTGTGACGTGGTCCTCTACCACAGATCCCGGATCAGATGCTGTGTTTGTCTAAATCTGGATAAGTAATAATCTGAGCCGGGGTCTGTGTGGCAGAGCCCACAGCTTTATGCTCACCTTACTGTAACGGTATTTGTGCAGTTTGCTGGCTTTGCCATTTCTCCTGCATACCTGTGTATGCGTGCTGGTGTGTGTGTGTGTGTCTGTGCGGGCGCGTAAATGTGTGCGTATACACATAAGCCTGATACATACAGTGCCGTTCCGTGCCTTGCAGCTATGGTTCTTGTCATTGTATATCACTTTCTTCCTATCTTTTTTTTTTTGTTTCTTTTCTTTTCTTTTTTTTCCTCCCCCCCTTCCCCTTTCTGTTTTGCCTTTATTTTTTCCCCCCTCTTTTTTTCTCTCTATCTATTGCCGGTGTTGCTCGCTCTTGTCCCAATGCCCCGCCCACCTCTGTGACATCACGGCTGGCTCTGTCCAATCCGATCAGCTGCTGGTGAAGGGGGTGAATGAGACGCTGGTAGCTCAGAGAGTGGTGCCGGCTCTCATCACACTGTCCTCCGACCCCGAAATGTAAGTGGAACGACAACAACAAACTGCGCCGCGTCTCTCTCCCCCCTTCTCTCTGCTGCCTGACAACTATCACACTGGAGCAAGTCTGTGCCTGCCAGGAGCATTTCCACCACAAAGAACGAAAAACCGGACTCTTTGAAACCACCCATTTGACAATATCCACCTCTCCCTCTAAAAAGTTTGTTGTGGAGTTGCTCCTGTGTAGGACGCACGACTTGGCACAACACTAACAAACATGCATGTCCGCATCGTCGGTCAGCGCCACTAACCCACGCCAGCTTCCATCGCCTCATCAGTCTACAAACGCTAACCTGGTATCCACTGATGTTTGCATTCACTGCCAGACTTGTGTATGCGTGGTGTGCACACGTCACCCCAGCATGTTCATCCGTCCCCCCCGTCCCCCTCCTCTTACCGCTCCTCCCCCCCCGCCCCTCCCCATCCCTGATCCATTGAGGCAGGGCTTCTCCTCCTGACCAATCCCCACAGACAGCGGTTGGTTTTCACCCCAATTTCTCCGTTTTTAGCTTTTCTTTTTCTTCTTTATCATTATCCGTCTATCTTCTCTCTTTACTTTTCTCTCTCTCTCTCTCTCTCTCGCTCTCTCTCTCTCTCTCTCTCTCTCTCTCTCTCTCTCTCTCTCTCTCTCTCTCTCTCTCTCTCTCTCCCTCTCTTGCTCTCTCTGTCTCTCTACCTCCCTCCCTCCCCTGCCTCTCTCCCTCTCTCATCCCGCTGTGTGGTGGGTTTGCAGTTGGTTCTCCGAGGCATGAGTGAAGCATTAGTAGATCGCCGGGCGGCTCCGGCCCTTATAACTCTGTGCAGTGGGCCTGAATTGTGAGTCAATCAACACATGAAAAAAAAAAAAGTATTTTCTTTCAACATTGTCATTTTTGCGGGCTGCATCCTGATAGTGCCCAGCAGCATCCTGCCAGAACTCAACCTTGAAAAACGACAAAATATGCCAAGCTGACGTGAGCATCTTTGATCTGCCACGAAAAGTACGTGGAAGTGAAAGTAAGATCTGGAAGTCAAGGTCTTTGTATTTGAGTCACGGTAATTGCTGAGACTTTTTTTAGTCAAATATGAAAGCAAAACTTCCCGTGTCATCCAGCCATCACGTTTGTGATTAGATCGGATGAGGAACACTGTTGGAATGCAGCCCGCCTCATCTCATTATTTCTCTGTAACACGCAAGCAAATGGGCAAACACGTTGACAGATAGTGATTTATTTGTTTAAATCTTCATACAGATCAGTTTTATGAATGTTGATCATAAATCACCACGCTGATTACAGTCAGTGCAGTAATAAGAAACTGCCCGTGTTTATCTTTTCAATCATCTCTTCTCTACTACTGACATTGGAATGATGATCTAACATCCCCCATTAACATTGCTTTCTGCAGTTGAATCATTTCGTGTTCATGTGGTTGATTTTATTTGTGATTCATGTCACAGTCAACGAAAAGATCACAGTTTAGCAAAAAAAAGGTATATGTGATGTTTTTGACTCCTGATTAATATATGTTATTATTAAGTTAAAACATGAAAGCGTAGAAATATCCTCTCAATATTTGGGTCAATTTTGTATTTATTTTTTTACTCGTTATAACAGGATTAGATGCTAGGAACAAGCATAACACCACATTTTTACAGCTATTTCATTTGTTTGCTTTTAATTTTCTTTTTTAAGATGACCCAAAAATTCCAACTTTCTAGCCAAAAATAACTTCCATTGAGCCTCTGGTCATTCTTAAATGCTATTTCAGCCTGAGGAAGTGCCATGCTCAATTGAAATGTTGCAAATAAAATTCAAGATATTTGACAATTTGCACACTAGAACCACAAAGATTAAACTAACAGTTCAGTTAATGACTGAACAAGTGCCTCTACAAGATGCCCTAAAACCTTGGTATTTCACCCAGACCTGCTGTGCTCTGTGGATGAGTAGATGTGCAGTAGATGCAGGTGAGTGAGACCGCACTTAATGTAGAATGCTTTATGCTTCATAGCAAAAATCAATGATTGACTGGAGAAACTGGACAGAGGTACATTAAAGGCCTCTTTTTTTGATTGTATATAAAAGCAGTTTTAAAAGCGGTTTTGTGTGATATATTGTCCAATAGAAAGAGATGTGAGTTTGAAAAATTGATCAAAGGGAACATTTTCTATCTTGCACCGCTGGCAGCTTTTCATAAGATCTCCATAAATTGATAATCATAGTGTTAGGCTGACATGAGGTCCCGTGTGGGTCAATCCAAGGGCAGAGATGAGGTCAATAAAGAAACCTTACCTACTTTAGGCAAAATACCAAGGTTTTACAGTGTCTCCCTGTTGAGCTACCCGGTCATGATGCTCTGTTGACGCAAACATGTCGAAATCAATCTGAGCAACATACAGACAACATGACTCATTCAGCCTTGTTCCCAAAAACATGCAAATAGAGAAACTATGGGAAACCTACCCGACGCAGTGACTATGAATAGTCAAACCATTGTGTTGCTCTCCTGCTGTTTTTAGCTCTGTGAGGATATCCACTATTCCCGCCTTTGGCACCATCATGGAGACGGTCACGCAGAAGGAGGTAGGCGGCCAAATGTCAAACACGGCAGACATCTTTGAAGTGACCAACGAGTTGTGTCTTGTAAATGTGATCGTCCTTGTGTGCTTAGCTGCTGGAGCGTGTGAAAATGCAGCTGGCCTCCTTCCTGGAAGACCCCCAGTACCAAGACCAGCACTCTTTGCACATGGAGATCATCCGGACGTTCGGGCGGGTCGGGCCTAACGCCGAGCCTCGCTTCAGAGACGAGTGTACGTTTTAAAAAAAGAAGAAAAAAAGTTAAACGCAAGACGCTTTCTTCTCTTTCGATCGGCACTGACCTTTTATTTGACGTCCCCGTAGTCGTGCTGCCACACCTGCACAAGCTGGCGCTCGGCAACAACAGCCAGGCGACGGAGAGCAAGAGGATCGACATCGCCATGCAGCTGTTTGAGGCCTACAGCGCCCTCTCCTGCTGCTGTATCCTTCTTTTTGCGCAGATAATCGATTTACTTTTTTTTTTTTTCTTGAAGGGGTGGGGTGGGGGGGGATTTACCAGAAGCCCGTGTCGAGATTTCAAGAGCTGCAGCCGCCGTACCCGGGATTTAGTGAGATAATCCGTCGAAACAAACAATCAAAGCGCCTCCCGACCATTTATCTATCTGCGACGTGTGCATCGGCCCCTGGTGCCTCGGAGTGTGTGTGTGTATGTGTGTGTGTGTGTTGGCAGAGTTTGTCTATCATTTGGCAGGAGGAGAAAGGGAAACTAAAGCCGCCTCCGTTTTTGGGGCTAGGGATAATTACAGGGGGCGGCCGAGCAGAGGAAAGGATGAGAGACGGAGCGTGAGAGGAGCCGAACATCAGCCTCCTTCAAAGCTCCAAGAATAGGCTACTCACGTTTGCTTTACCTCTCCTCCGCCGTCGTCCCCTCGCCGCTGTGTGATTCTTTCTTCTTCTGCTCCATCTCCCGTTTTCACACTCTTTTCAGCTCTCCTCCCGGCCACACCCTCTCCCACTCCCAACGCACACATACACACACACAGAGGACAGCTGGTCTGAGGTTCATTCCTGTGGATCTTTGTCAGGCTGTGATTTCACAGTGCAGCAATGTCCAGGAGGTATAGCCCTAACCTCAGAGGCCTTACCTCCCACTGCAGCGCCTTTTTTCTTCTTCTTCTCTTTTAATCAGCGCGACAAGCTCCAAAACGTCTCTAAAAATACCGATTTGCCCAGTCTGCGTCCCATTTAGCTTCACCGGCTGTGACAGGTGGCGGAACATGTGCAGCGTCGGCGGAGAGAGTGTGTGAAACTCTGCTTCGGTTCGCCATTTTGGGTGTTGGCTGAGCGGCGACACTTTATTTCTGTGTTTACAATCACGGGGATGTGTTTGTACTTAAGTTTAGCTCTTGGTCTTAAATGTTTAGAAACGCGGCGGCCACCAGAATGTGTAACTGTTTGACCCGGGACACGCCAGCTCTGCCCAGACATGGAGGGAGAACAACAAGGAAGCAGAGAAAAATACATGTGACATCATAACAGCAGCAGAGGAAGCAGAAGAGTAATAAATATAATCCAATTTAGGAATTTATGACTCCAAGATTTATAGCTAAAAGATAAATGGAACCTATTATGTTCATTTCCAGCCGAATATTTTTATCCTGGTCTTTACTTGAGTCGCTCTGCAATGATTTACAGTCATAGAAATGTTTTTTTTGTGTATGCAGCCCATCAGTTTGTCTCTAAATAAGCGGTTTCAGCTCTGGTCTCTGTCAGGCTGAAATTACACTTTCCACATCCACGAGTGCACCAGCGTCAGTGTCGAGTCAATTTCGGCAGGCGCACGGGACGGCTCATCCCAGTGCTTCCATTTTGTCCCGACTGAAAAAGTCAAACTCTTTCTGAGAATCTAGAAAAAAAATCAACCATGCTTTTATCACATCTCGTTTAGATTATTGTTGGCATTGGCCGGTCAGAGCTCACCCTTCTGCAGCTCGTCTCCTATCCGGGGACAAAGAAACAACCACACATAACATGACTTTAAGATTCTTTTATTTGTTTTTAAGTCTTAACTCTGAATGGACTGGCCCCAGAATACTTATATGACCTTGTTAAAGTGCATCGACCCTCCAGAGCCCTTAGGTCAGCTGACCAGATGGTCCTGGACGTTCCTCGGAACCTCTTAAAGGGATAGTTCGGATTTTTTTTTTAACATGAAGTTGTATGAGATCCTCACCATCAGTCTAGTTCATCAGCAGTGACTTGTCTCCCACTGCGTCCTGTGAGTGGAGTTCCAGCCCTGTTTCGGTGTTGCAGAAAGTAGTTCCGTCTAGTTGCTGGGGTCAAACAGATTAAGCACTTTGCTCCAAAAAACAATATGCGTTCAAAAGAGTAATTCATTTACATCACGAATTGTTGGCTGCAAAAAAGTCTGACCTCGCAATCACCCGGCACTATTTTCCCTCCCTCCGTATACGGTCTTAATGCTGCGTTCCGTTTACCTCGGAAAGTCGGAACTTACCCGAGTTATCTGTGTTCAGTTACATGGCTTGAATTTATCACATTACACATGAAAAACTAAAATTTACACTACAACACCATTTCCAGGTGTAGATGTCAAGAAATACTATCATTACAACCAATTTAGTACAACAAAAACTAATCAGAAGTGCTACATAAACAGAATCTCAGAAGAGGGAGGAAGGGAGGCCGAGCATTACAGTTGAAAAATCTGACTTCTGACCTGTTTCACTGTTTAGCTTTTATTGTTTCTTATTGTTGTTGATTATTTAATCCTGTAAAGCACTTTGGTTGGCCATAGGCTTTTTTGAATGTGCTATATAAATAAAGCTGACATTGACATTGACAGCCAAGCAACCCCTTTGCTTGTCTGCAGACTCCAGAGACCAGCGTATAGCTACCGCGCGTCTGAAATTGCCTTTTCAAACTGTTGACCCAGACCTTAACTTCCCGTGCAGTCATCTCCGAGGAGGTGATGGTCAACCACTTCCTGCCGGGCCTCAGGTGCCTCCGGGCTGACATGGAGCAACTCTCTCCGGAGCACGAGGTCAGGATCGGGCGGGGGGTTATTCCTACAATCAATTGGCACACTACAAACACAGAGTCTCCCAGGCATTCTCACGCCCTGACCCTCACAGTCTTTTTGTAACCGTGGAGACCGACAACGTGACTCCTCAGCTTCTTCACAGGCACACACTCATACACACACCTCCGCTTTTATTTTATTTACGTCCCACAAATCTCATGCAATCCATTCCACATGAGCATTTTCCCAAGGTGACTAAAGGTTCAGCTGACTCTTTTCCGCTGTCAGTCGAGTACCTTGTTGCGAGGCAGGAAGCCCTCTCCAAAGTGAGGAACCTTCACACTCAGGAAATATATAAAAAAAAAAAACTTTTTTTATTTTTTTGTCATGTGGGGACAGAATTAGACGCAAAGTGTTAAAAGCCGGTCATGTGAATGCTTCTAAGTGACACTCTGACGTATTTCTCTTTGTCTCCACAGGTGATTCTGAGCTCCATGATTAAGGAGTGCGAGATCAAGGTGGAGAACCGTGGAATGGCAGATCCACAAGGGTGAGAACAAGCAACTCTTCCCCCATATGGAAATTAATTTGGCATGTCGCGTGTGAAGCAGCCATAAGCGCTAGGCCTGTCACGATCACACATTTTGCTGGATGATATATTGTCCCACAAATTATTGCCATTGAATGATGTTATTGTCAACATTATTTTGAGATCATTTTTTAACTAATGTATTGATAATATGGCAAAGTAATGCAAGTACACCCAAAATCTTAAAGGAGTATTTCACATTATTGGAATGTGAAGAACTTTTCACGACTGGATGACTGACAGGAGGGTTCACTCCATTCATTCTCTGTGGAACTAAGGCGTCCAGGTGCTGAGACCGATGCACAGAGTGAACCCTCTTTACATCCAGCCTGTTTGGTAGCGTGCATGCAAATGGCAATATATGTAGGCCGGCAAGATTATCGGGTTCGTTGTCATTTATCGTGCGAGTTATTGATTTATTGATTATTGTGACAGGCCTAGTAAGAGCTGGCTTTTATGCTGAGATGAGCTGTGAGGGGAAGACGTCGCGGGGACACGTCGTGGTGCCGCGACGTGTCCCGTGCGTCGGCTTTCCTTCCCCCGAGGAGAAAGCAGCATGTCAAAGTGTTGGAACCGCACTCAATTATGTGGGTATCTTCACAGAAAGAGACAGCGGAGAAATTAGAGGAGTTTTGGAATGAGAAGAAGGGGGGGAAAAAAAGCTAAGAGCCCGGGACACCAGCCATACTGTGGGTGTCTTTTTAAAAAGACGTTTCCCCCATCTTGTTAACATGTGTTTGGGGCTCATTAAAAAGATGTGTGTGTGTGTGTGTGCGAGCGTGCATGAAGATGTAAAAAGTGTGTGTTCGTCTGCGTTCGTGTGCCCACATATTTGGGTGTGTTTCTCAAAACCCTCAATTAAACTCTTGAGGTTAAAATCTCTGTGTTTGTGCCGAGAGAGTTTTGTTCCTCTTTCATTTTGGTCTGTCGGCTCTTTCTCCAGCTTCTCTCTCTGTAATGGATGAGTTGGGGCTTTTTTTATTTTCACAGCATGCGTCTTTAAAGAATGCCATTTATTTCCTTTTTATTGGAAAATGTACAACCTTCCTATTAAATCTCAAGACCCACTTCTTTCCCTCTTTTTTCGGGGGTGGGGGGGCAGCTTGGTTAACGTTTCTGAAGCTGCTTCATCATTTTTAAATTATTAGCACTGTTTTTGGGGACCTCCGCCAGAGACAGTGATTTTTAAAGGCTGCCGAGTTGTGTTGTTTGACCAACAGTGTTGAGTGTTGAGCAACAGTGCAGCTTGGCAGATGCCCTTAACTGCTTCGCCGTCTAGATCCCCCCCCCCCCCTCCCCTTGCGAAGCCCAAAAGAGGAACTAGTGGAGCCGTTACACAGTAAAAACGTCAGGAAGGGCTGCTTTGGCAAACATTTCCCCTCTGAAGTGGAATAAAGGGTGATAAGAAGTGGGTGATAAGTGAGGATATAAGAAAGCGTTGGCGGTTTTGGGAGGTTTGCGGTCCACATTGCGTTGTGTTTAAACCCCAGAAATGAGTAACCTCTGGATCATCAGCCACATCTGAATACACTGAAACAACCTTCAATGATGAGATTGAGTGACAAGATTATTTTTTCGCATGAATATAGAAAATACCAAAATCACAGTTCCAGCTGTCAGTCCCGTGCCTCAGTATGCACAATTATTATTCATATGATTATTATTTCTATTGGATATTATTATTATTTATCAGGTATTATTATTACCAACAATAAAAAAGAGCAAAAAGTGCAGCTTTCAGTGCTGGAGGGCTAAAAAGTCTGGCTCGATTTCATTCTCTTGACCTTTTCCTCTCTTAGATCCATGTCCATCGCCTCCAGTTTGGTGGGCGAGGACGCCAAGACCAAGTTCCTGAGCAAGATGGGTCAGCTGACCACCTCGGGCGCTATGTTGGCCAACGTCTTCCAGAGGAAGAAGTGATGACGACAACGAGGCCACAGCCACAATAAATAACTGACAACCCGCTGTTGTCTTTGGGAGCAAAAAAAAAAAAAAAACTGGATCAGTTCTGCTTAAAGTCGCTGAAAGTCGAGCGTGTTGCTATTTCTTTTAAAGAGACGGAGGGTCTGCCGACAGGTTTATCATGACTTGATTTATAATCCAGCAACGGAAGCAGGTTGGTCTGCTGTTTTAAAGGGGGCGGTTGACTCTGCCCGCCCCCCTCCACCCGCCCCCGCTCATATCCTCTCTTTATCGCTTAGTCCAGATGAAGGCATCAAGGGTCTGCTTTTATGAATCAGTGTTGTGGACTTTTTCATTTCCAAAGGGGGGGGGGAGAGAGCGGTTAGAAAGCAGCTGAACAGTATTGAGAGCCGCCCCCCTGATACTACCAAGGGACTCTCTGGACTTTTAAAGTTTCTCCAAACTTGAGGAGAGCTTCCTTTTTCTCTCAGAAACCCTGAGCACGACCGGCTGGATTTCATTTACTGTAGTTTTATTTAGGGTTTTTTTTTTGTTTTTTTTGTTTTTTAATGAGCGCCATTTTGGAGCAAAGGGTTCTGGGACAGTTTGCATTAACTTGCATGTCTGAGCGAAATTACACTGAAGGT
The DNA here is from genome assembly GCA_903171835.1 of Mullus surmuletus. Classification (NCBI taxonomy): domain Eukaryota; kingdom Metazoa; phylum Chordata; class Actinopteri; order Syngnathiformes; family Mullidae; genus Mullus; species Mullus surmuletus. Next base: position 815,027 of record CAESWR010000029.1, on the reverse strand, counting down.
CTGAACCACATAATGGCTCTCGAGAATGCCTCTGTACAGTGTGTCTGTATGGCTCAGAAGTATCGCCTACTTGAAGTTATATATATAAAAAAAAATGTCTTGCCTTCGTTTCCTCAACGTCTGTCTCTGATTTCTGTTTTGATAGCTTCTATTTTATAACTTATTTATGTCTTAATAAAAAAAAAGCTTACTTTATTCCGACTTCCAAAGAAATTTGCACTTCACGTAATTTAGTTGTTTATTATGTTGGTTTTTTTTGTTGTTTGTTTGGTTTTGAGTCTTATAAATGGACATTATCACTACCGAATTTTGTTTTTCTGTTCTGACAATGTGAAGATGACGAGAACACTGATCACGATTATTCCCTCTACGTCCGTTGCATCTTGTCTTTTCGTGTTGCAGTGTCTCTGACTATTGTACTTTTGTTTTTCTAAAGTGTAAAGGGTTTTCTGTTTTTTTTTTGGGTCGTTTTCTGGGAATATGCTCAAAGAGAAACGGTAAATAACTGTATCATACACTGAACCGGAGAGGATGGTACTCTATGTATATTTGAAATCGTTGTCATGGCGTAATAAAAGATGGAGATCAGTTGTGTACTTAGACGGGGCCTGATTGCGCTGGATTCTTGCGTGATGGCGTGTGTCCGAGCTCGATGAATGGAACGCATTGAGAGCTCTAAATGTCGGCAGGTGTTAAAAGGTAGTAAAATGCAGACAAACACACACTCCCCGCCGTCGCTGCCCCTCATTTCCAACCCTTTGATGTCTTCTACAACACGCGGCCCAACAAACCAAAGTCCGTTTCGCGGGACATTCCCAAACAGTTGAACCCAAAAGCCCAAATCTGATTCGAGCCATCAAGATTCCACCTCTTTCAGCGTTACCATTGTAAAGATAATCTTGATTTACGGTTGTACTTTCATCTACAGTCCGCCCCGATGCACCGGCGCTGGAATCCACCGTTGTTATAGTAAATAGTAGTGGGTCAGACACGCCTGGCCGAGTCGTGTCCAAACACTAGTAGAACATTCTATGAGCTATGAGCTAACTAACACCCGTCGATAAAGAAGAACATTTGCATATTCTGCTAATATTCAACCATTGTGCTGATAAAACCTGCAGCTGGACAAATAATTGATATGTATCGAACCGATGGACGCCTTTATATAGGTGTAGATTTGAATAGGACTCTGCATGCAAATATGTTTCTTCATTGCTTTGCGGGTGTGACGTTTTGTGCCGTGTGTTCACAAACGCCGCCTTTCTTTTTTTCTTCTCGATAGAAATGGCATCAGCACGGCACTTCTTACTCACAAGGGTGACTTTGGGTGACTCACGTATCACGACTGTTTCCAAAGCAAGCAGAAGCAGCGCAGATCCAGTCCCACCGAAAAACCACCGGAACACGGTGGCTAAGCCTAAATGTTGTTATTGCGCTCCGTCCCTGTGTGCGCGAGGGTCATGTGCGTGTTTTCCTGCTCTCGTGTTTTTTTTTTTTTTCCTTCTGTGTGTTCAAGGGAGACCATGCCTAATCCTTGAAGCTTCTTCCAAAAATCGTGGCACCACAACAGGCTGCGGCTGCTTTCTTCTCCGGGGGGAATGAGTGTGTCTCGCATTAATGGGAAACATGCAGCGGCCCGTGCGTGCGTTTGTGTGTGGTATTAGGCTTTGTGAACTTTGACCCGCTGCGAGTGATGCGAGGCAACGTGCTTGCAAAGCTGGGTCATGCAAAGTGTGATGCTCGTAAAGCAGCGTGGCGTCTGCCTGCGTTGCATTTACATTTTTGTTTTTTTTTATGTATACATCAAAACAAGCTGCACTGCAACTGTTTGAAGTGGAGGTCTAGCAGTGCCGTGCCGCTGTCTGTGTGTGTGTGTGTCTCCGCTGGCTTGTTGGGGGGAGTGGTCTCGGCGCGAATGTTTGTTGTACATTCTGAGTCGGGCTGAGGTTTTTGATTGCTTTAAAGAAAAAGAAATGGGGGAAAAAAAGGCAGATCTGGCTCTTAATTGCTACTGTGCAGGCTGCAGAGGCCCCGCCACAGAACAGCTTCCCTCAGCATGTTTTTATGGGAACGGGGGGGGCGACATTACCTTCCCTGGCTCAGCTTAAAAATCCTCATTACTCTTCCCCTTTCTGTCCGGTTGCACAAGTCATGCACAACACATTGCCGATCATTTGCATGCTGATTTTTTTATTTCCCCACTACCATCCCTGCTCTTTGATCTCCTTTGCTCTCCCTTCCATCACTTTCATCACACTTTTGATGCTTAATTTCAATGCCCTCCTCCACACCTCCTCTCCAATTATAATTTGCATAACTGTCGTCTAGAGGAGAGTTCACACTCTTCACCCACCTCTCTCTTGACGTGCCAGCGCGTGGTCTGCCATGCAAATTCCCAGAGAAGCGCCGTGTGTTGTTCTTTCTCTAAGCTTTCCCCCCCCGCAGCAGAGCGCTGGGAACATCTATTTCCTGGAGGCTTTTCAAATCAATGGTTTGAATGGAGACGCGGTGTGGTCATCACGGCTGTTCCAGGTGGGGCTCCAGGAACAGTTGCGTGGCTTTCCATGGTGAGCAGGGGAATGAAAAGAGACCTTTTTCCTCTGATGCTCGGGGTCACGCTTCAGGTCATTTGTGTCGAAAAATGGCATTTTGGCACGGTTGTGTGAGGGCAGGGTTCATTTTGGCGCTGCAGATGAACATGATGTTGACTCAGAGAAACATGTAGTGACAGCACATTTTTTATTTCACCGTGCTCGGCTCATGTTACCACGGTAATCTCACTGCACATCTCTTAACAATCTGACTCCAATTCAGAGATATATGAGTAAATGGAGCCAGAGATGGGGGGGCGGGGAGGAGGGAGGGGGGGGGCAGGATAGAGAGAGAGAGGGAAAAAAGAGGGACGAGCCTCTCCCTCGCATATGACAACGTGGGAGGAGTTCCCCTCCTCTCTCCCCCACTTCCAGCCAGTCAGGCCCGTTCTCACAAGCTGTTGCACGCAGCGTGGGTGACAGCAGAGGGTTAGACACACACTCACACACACACACACACACTGCCCAGGCAGAGGATGAGGCGAGAGGAGAAGTGGGGAGCGCAGCTGCAGTAGCAGAGTATGAAGGCGCAAGAATGCCTTGTGAACCCGTGCGGACGCTCGGCAACCTTTACGCGCGCCAGAAGAAGACGTGACTTGCTGTGAGGACGAAACAAGCGGGGATTTCTCCTCTATCTTCCTGATTTTCTTTTTTTAAAGAAGCTTTTTGCCAGAGCTTGGTGCCAAGTGAACAGCAGAGATGAGGCTGAACTTTTCCAAAAGTTGGATATTCCGAGGATGGATAACGTGCGCACTTTTTACGCACCTTTACGCACAGGTAAAAACCCCCCAAAAACAACACTATTTGTTGCCAATGACTTCTTGTTGCTTTGCAGTTGGTTTTCTTAGTGTGTGTCACAACATCAGCTGATTTATGAGGCTGGTTCGGCGGGAGAAGCACAGACAGAAGGGGTGGGTGGGCGGATTTGGATTCTTTTACGCACGGACATTGACTGGAAACTATTGTGTTTGGGTCGCGTCCGAGCTTCTCCAGGTCTGACCGCAGAAAAATCCATCCCGCCGCCGCTGGCAGTCGGATGCTCTTGTGTCTCCACCAAGCATTCTCCCTCCCTCTCGGTCCAGAGGCCGAATGACCCGTCGGGAAATCTCATGAGCTTCGCCAGAGACGTTTCCAAAGCGCGGCGCAGGGACTGCCAGGGAGCCAGAAGGGTCACAGCAGTTGAGGAAATAGAGCACAATGATTGTACTTGTTAGAATAATGTTTTTTTTTCGGTGCAGAAATCTATTTTCATCCTGCATCAGGGTTCCATCACTGCCTGGCTCAAAGGCACAAACGGAGAATAAGACATGTTTTGTGATAAAGCCATTTTGTCCTAATTTTCCTCTTTTTCTCATCAGTTTTTTAGGGTGGAACTAAAGCAACTGGCCCGTGACATTGTTATTTGTGTTGTTGTGTAGTCCATGGAACTAACTCTGACCAGGTGGGGGAGTTTATAAGATGTGGTTGCAGTGGTGGGACTGCTGGGCACCAGTGATCTATCATTGCCTGTGTGCCAGTGTTCCGGTAAGCCAAGCATCATTATGACTTTGGAACAGAGGCTGTTTCTTCTCTTGCTTTGCCTCTCTGCTCCATGCCAGCTGAGATTAGGAGAGCTAATGGCATGGGGGTGGGAGGTTTCCACCCAGCACAAGTCACTCTGAGTGGGGTAAACACTGATAGGAGGCCTGTAAAACAAGTCAGTGTGGATGGAGGTCTGAGGGTGACGCTGCAGAGCTTTGCTCCGTTCTCACCGTGGTCTCTCTGTCTCTCTCTGACTGACTCACAGCGATCCCCCCCCGAAGAATTCCCCTCCACTTTCCTGGTTTTCACCCACTTCGTCCAAATTTGTTTCAAACTGTCTGTGCGACATTGTGCAAGAGAAGATTACTTCAAGATGTCGAGGCACGAATGAGCCGAGCCTCACTTACCTTCATGCGCTTCATCCGTCTGTCCGTCCCTCTGCCATCCAACCGTAGAGCCGCTGCTTTCCATCCGTCCATCCATCCATCAGTCCGTCCTTCCGTCCGCCCGTCCGTCCGCCCGTCCATCCACCCACCACCGCATCAGTCATCTGTGTTATGTCTGAGCTTAAGTTAAGCAATAACACTGCGTCGCCCCGGGCCTGCAGATCCAAACTCGATTGAAGCAGGCAGACAATGGAGACTGCAGGCCTTGAAATGACACAAACTCTTTATTCTTCTCTCCTTCCCTCAGATAAAACCCTCTCCAGCAGCACAGGCCCGGGTTTTAAAAGGGTGTCTGCTTTGCTTGTTGCAGTTTTTAATCAACTTTTCCCTTCTAGAGCTTTACAACATGTCGTAGCTGTCGAGCACCAGATGATC
>CAESWR010000029.1:746986-758957 GCA_903171835.1 Mullus surmuletus | reverse complement strand
AAAAGAAATAAATCTGAGCAAACAAACAAAAAGTCATCATCAGCAACTCTTACAGAGCTTTCAAAAACTGATTGCTAGGCTCCTATCTCTCACCAGCAGACGGACGGACAAACACGAATTCCAAGGGAGAGTAAATATTAGCCAGGCCAGGACAAAAAACAAACAAAAAACAAAGGAACGGAAGGACAGGAAAAAAATGTATCTTCCCTTTAAAGCCCAGACGGCTAAAAAACAAGGGAGACGCACAATGTGGCAATCTGCATTCATATTAGATGAGGAGCATGTTTGTGCGTCTCTGAGCATCTTTTCATCACGTCAGAGATGTGAAGTGATTGTGGCACTCCACGTTGATTGGAGCAACACTCGGCGTGCTGCTCCAAATTTCCGGAATAATAGAGAAGGCCAAAGAGAAAGAGGGTAAGAAAGGACACGCACACTGTCGACCAAACGCTAACGGCAATCGCGCTTTGGGTTTTCATACGGAGGTGTTTATATAGATGGATGTGTTCAGAACGTATTTTGACACTTCCGTTTCTTCCGGCAACGTCAAGCAGAGCGGGCGAGTGTGAGCTTTGCCTTCTGAAGCATGCGGTTTCATTTTCATACACCCACACACACACACACACCTGGGATCTTCTTGCAGTCAGCCACGGTTCGACACCATTGACCTCTGAGCAGCGCATCTTGAGCGAGGGCTGGATGCCTTGCTTAAGGGCACTTAGCACCCTCATGAAGGAATTGAAGACCTTTATACTCACCCGAGCGCCGCATTGACTGCCGATCCTGGTTTTATATTTACTCCGCAGATATAAAGGAGTTGCACTGCAGGAGTTCAACAGTTTTAAAGTCAGGTTTAGCATTGGGGCTTACAGCAAGAGAAAACTAACTTCATGTAACCATGGAATGTAGGAAAAACTATTCAGTGTTTAACTATTTACCGTAAAAAGCCCTAACTGGTCAGTGATTGATGCAAAACTATGTGGCAACCTGTAAAGTTGAAACAGGTAAGCAGAAAAACAAACAACAAAAAAATTCCACAGCCCATGTTAACCCATTCAAGCGTTGCTGAGCTACGCTACAGTCAGATAGCGATTGCAATGCAAGGAGGGCTCTGATTGGTGAGCTGGTACAACCTGATGACAAGAGGTTTTTTTTTGTCTATTAACCAACTTTATTAATAAGAACAAAAGCCCGTCACCTGCAGGTTTCGCTTCTGAATCTCCTCCAGCATGATGACCAGGCACTTGGTGAAGTCGGTCAGGTCCTGGTCACTTGTTTCTATAAGATTGCACCCCTGCCAAAAATAAAAATAAAAATAAAAATAAATGCATACAAACGGGCAACAACACAAATACATAATCAGATAGATGCACACATGCACAGATAGCGAAACAATAACACAGGCAGAGATAAGGATGGTGGGATAACAGAGTGCAGGGAAAACAGAGAGAGAGATGGAGAGAGAGAGAGGTATAAATCAGTGTTTTACTCTTGTCTGGCTGTCTGTGGCTCTGCTGCTGAATAATGTAGAAGGTGCAGTGGCCCTAAACTACAGCATCCAGGTAAACAACAATGCTGTGGCTTCTCTCCCTCTGTCTATTTCTCTCTCCATGCACTGTCACTCCACCTCCCCCCCCCAAAAAAAACACGTCCCTATCGCGCACACACAGCTCACAAAAACTTGTTCTCTCTGCTCTGTTTGATCCCATCCATCCTCCTAGCCTCCCCTCGTCCCTCCATCTCAGCCTCTGCCTTGTCTCTCTCCTTCTCGCTGCCTCCCTCCCTCCCTCGTGGCTGCTATTCTGTTCTCTCCCTCCCATTTATGCAGAATTATTCACCGTTTCCGACAAATCTTTGATGGGAAACGCCTCAAAACTTTCCCCACTGTTCCGCTCTTGAAGCCCTACCACAACAGTCTGATCCCTCACGCTGAGGAGAGAAGGAAAAAAAATGAAAAAAAGGGGGTATTGCTCATTGCGGGGCAACCTGTGTGATATCCGTGAAAGAGGACTAATACTGCTGACACCAGAGAGTAAGGAGAGGTGGAGGGGCAGCAGAGTAGGTGTGTGTGAATGTGTGTAAAGGGCTGGATCTGCACTTCAAACTGTAAATACACAGTGTATCAGTGGGGCTCTGATCATAGTACCGCTCCTGAGGTGGCTGCATCTCGGTCTCTTCGGGAATAACTCAAGTGTGTGAGCCATATACATGCATGGAACACCTCACCCCATCCGTCTATAATTTATTGAACTAAGTATAAACAAAGAATGCTCCCTCCTCTGCAAAAACACCATGTAACTTTGATGACCCGCACAGTTAAGTCAAAGTTGCCAACACAGGATCTTTGGCAGCAAAGTTCAACGGAGGGCCGCGAGTGCCGTGTGCGCTTATGTATGATTTAGTTATGATGTGGTGAAATGCACGGCACACAGAGGGGGTTTGTCGGTTGCGACGAAAAAAAACGCATCGCAAAGGATTTATGTACACAAATCTATAACTGAAACATCAATTTTCAATGTACTCTGAGCACAATCAGCAGGTCTTGAAAGGCAATTTCATACATGTTTGGGTGTATTAACGTACTCGCTGGTGGATTTTGCTTAACATTTTTCAACGACATACATTGAGCCAAGAAAAAAATCCCCCATTCTCTAAAATTGGGATTTCAAATCTGGTACTCATGACCGCTCACCATGGAGCGATGTCTTTCATTGCTGGTCTTTCGTTGCATGCACTTTAGGGGTGATTTCTCTCCTCTTTCTTGTTGTTCAAAATTGTATATTCTGCAGAGGCCTCGGTGGGCCAAATGACAGTATTTTGCAAAGAAAACAGCAAAGAACATAGAAAGGATGAATAAAATACAGTTTTGCCCCAACAATCCTCTTGTGAATCTGTCCAATACAAGAGGCAACAATTGCAATCATCAGTTGCCATGGTGCTGGGTCAAAAAACGCCCTTACACGCAACTCTCCAGACTGTCAGGCTCCGAGTTTTCGTCAATTGGGTTAACGGGTTCATTTTAGGGCAGCAAGTGCAAACGACTCAAAATATAATATGATTCCACTTGCCATTAAAACTCATCACACAACACTGAAACTTGTGTATCCTATGGTCATTAAATGCAACACCCCTGTTGACTATGGTTGTGCACCCCAGGGGGTAGTAGCAGTTGCGCCTTGCTGTCTCCCTGGTATGAGCTGCCATTATATCGTAATAATTCCCTCAATTTTATCATTAAGGGGTGTTTTATGTTGTCTTTTAGAAACGTATAGTTCCCAAATGGTCCAGCACATCCTTTTCATAAAAAGTTGTTTTTCATTATTTGTTTACAAAGTGGCTAATGTGACACCTGTTGTTAGCTAACCTACACTTTTTTATTTTATAATATATTTTATATTCAGTGTGAGACGCATGTGTGTGTGTGCATGTGTGTGCGCGCGTGTGAGAGAAAACAGGCCTGACATTATTTATCCCTCTGCTGGATGCCCAGAATAAACGGCGAATGTGCCAAAAGTGATGTAGTTTTCAGTGTTTTTCAACCACTGTGCCGTGGCACACTAGTGTGCCGTGACATATTCTCAGGTGTGCCATGGGAAATTATCCAATTTCACCTAATTGGTGTAAAAATCATTTTTTTTAAAAGAACAAATTATTATCTGCAAATAATGTGCCATTGTCGAGTGTCTATATTGTTAATAAAGGCTACAGAGTTTAATTTTTTTAACATCTCTGGCAGTTGGTGTGCCTGGTGGTTTTTTCAATAAAAAAAAATTACCTTGGCTTAAAAAAGGTTGAAAAACACTGATTTATACAATGCAGCGTGAGAGTACATCATTGCTACACAAGGACTAAACATCTCGTCTACAACACGACATGAATGCGACTGGTTAACATGGCGGCGCTCTAGGAGATTGGCAAGCATATCCCGGGTCAACCTTGGACAGACACTTATCTGCTCACGCAGCAGGACCTCAGCTGTGTGACAATGAGACACAGCAAGTCCTCGGAAATTACCTTATACAAGTTAGAAAAGTAAAAAAGTTAATTTTAGGTGAAACAAAACGGTGGTGAGTGGTACGCCACTTGTTGGATGGATGAACAATGGTTGACCTGTGACCTCAAGGCAGCAGTTCTTTTGGAATTTTTAATCAGATCGGTGTTTTCTGAGTGTGCGCGAGTTTTGTCTCTACTCACCTTGCCTGCGTAGAAAGCTTTCACCTCGGCCGTAATGGAATCAAAATCCCCGCTGATATAGTCGGGCAGAAAGCTGAGGAGGAGGAGGGGGGGAGGGGGGGACGGTGAGTGACAGAGGGAGAGGGTTAAGATTGCGAGGAAGACAGAGAGACAGAAAGTGTGAGGCAGAGATAGAAGAGGGGAGAAGAGAGAGAGGACATCGGGGCATGTGTCAGCTCTTTGATCTGTGCAGCGGGGGAGACGAGTGACGGCGCCGGGGGAAGACGCCGAGACACCGAGACTGACAGGGTGATTCTCTGTGGCGCTGAGCCCGGCCCAGCCCGACACACACACGCACACACTCATGCACACACACACAGACACATAGATTGATGCCGGAGCACAAACACATAAAAAGTGCATGGCAGAATACACAACGACAAAATAAAAAGTATAAGGCAATAGTTGTGGTTGCATTGCTCTTTCGACATAAATACATGAAAACAACTTTCAATCAACACGTAAAGGAAATAAAATACGAAAAGTGAGGCCTTATTTACTCATAAGGTCACAGCTTATGGAGCACAGTGGCATTTTAATATTAATACGAGGCGGATCAAAGCGCTGTATGATCAAAAGGTGAAATGAGATAATACAAATAATTCATTTCTACATTTACCTGCATCAAGAGAGGCGCCCATGAGCAAGATTATGCAAATGTTAAACCAGAACGATTTTTTTTTTAATACAAAAAGCATTGTTGGCAGGCTGGAGAATGGCTCAAGGAGTAACACTTTCAATTTCGGGAAAGTGGGGGGGGGGCTTGTGAGTGTTCGATGTTGCTATGAGTGCATTTTGCCACGGCTGAGGACTAATAAGTAAACAATAGATGTGAAGCAATATTTCTGACTTTTCCTATTGATTGATTTAAAAAGAAGCTGAACAACAGCCCATTTTAATAAAGCGGAAATCCCCTGCCTGTTGAAATAAAAGCTCAAACATGATGAGCCATAACCGTAAAGGAAATTTTAATGTTGAAAGCGCTATTTGCAGCCAACACGCAAAGCAATTTACGCCGCAATGTATGTCGTCTCCCGCATTTACCAGAACACGTGTCATCGGATGAAACTGGGCTTGGCGCGCTGCTCCTAATTTATTTCTTTTTTTCCAGTTTCAAAGCCTCTTGCACACTCAAATGAGGCTACTGTTTGGACGGGTGTTTGTTTTCAGGATTTGTAATAATCAAAACGCTATTTATTAGCATCAAAAAGCCGACAGCCCTACTTTCCCACGGTTGCTGCCTCGGTAAAAAAAACGGGCACAATGAGCACAAAACAAAGTCATATAGAGAATTATTTGTTAACTACATAAACCCCCGTCTGAAATAACACAGTAATACATGCAATAAAGAGGATTACAAGTGCAAATTAAACTGGGCAGGAGGTTTGGGAGTATATGCGTGCGGAGGCTTTGCATTCGGAATATAAAATTTCCCCGATGCGTTTTCCGCTCATTCGAATACAGCTGTGCTTTGAGGCAACCTGCGTTCCCCTGGCGAAGGAATTAACAAGGTCTGTTGCGGATATCAGCCAAAACAGCCAAAAAGTCTGCCGAGCACTGCACATTCGACCATTTCTGCCAGCGAGAAAGACAGATAGCTCTCTGTTTATTCCATTTATGTGTGTGTGTGTGTGTGTATGTTGCATCTAAGGGCCAGGACCACGCAGGGATGCAGTTGCTGCTATCTAGAGGTATTAACAGGTCTGACATTATGATTTCATGGTCGGCCGGCTTGGTTTGTTTGTGTGTGTGTGTGTGTGTGTGCGCGCATGTGTGTGTGTGTGTGTGTGTGTGTGTGTGTGTGTCTGCGTTTATTCTTCTGAGGACCAATTTAAGTTTCAAAACCTCGGGCGTGAGGACGTTTTTTTTCTCCCAGAGGTTGAGGGTGTTTTGGCAGGTCCCCGACGCTGCCTTCAAAAGGGCCGTCTGAGGATTAGAATCGGGTCGGGTTCGGTTTAGGTGTGACGGGTTCGGCTTGTGACGGCGAAGGTTGAGGGGGGGGGTGTTTGGACGGGTGGGCGCCAATGCGTGTCCTCGCAAGCATAGAGGCACGGCGGGGCTCGTGTGTTTGCGAGCGCCGCAGCGAGAGGCAAAAAGCGATGTTCCGGTTGGTTGAAGAAAGAGATACAGAGGGATTATTCTCCCCTCCCTCCCCTGCTCAGCGCTCCCTTTTACAACAACAAGATACAGCCAGACAAACAGAACAAGCAAATGTACGCAATCTGCTGCCACACACACAAACACACACACACAGACAATCGAGCTCAATAGAAGAAAAAAACAAAAAAAACATGAGTGGGGCAACAAACTTTTCCACGAGCACATGAACTCCATGATGCCGCACTGAAAGAACCTTCATGTGACAGAGGAGACAAGATGTGACATTGGGTGTGATCATAGATCTGCACGCACACACACACACACACACACACACACACACACACATGCACTGCATCCTGCTGTGACCTCAGCGCATGAGCTACGGTCAGACGCACCTTAATTCTGAGTTAGGGTTAGGGTTAGGGTAACCCTAATTTGCCTCCTGCTAGGGTTAGGGTTCAGAGAACGGAAGGTCGTAGAGACATGGGGCCAAGTTTTACCCATAGGTTTTTGGGCACCCCGAGTGCAATGAGCTGGGTCCTATGACCTTGCGTTCCGAAGATACAGCCTATTTATGATTGTCTGAACATGCGTATCTCAGCACTGGAGGCTCCTAGAGCCTCGGGACCAAGCCCAGTGTGTTCGGCAGCCATGAAAATATGGGGAGAGATGCTGGTTTGGTGTCTTTAGCACATTTGCATGTCAAGTTATGGCGGGTCTTTCCAAATTAGGGTTACACTTAGTGCAATGACAGGGAGTCAAAGGTCATGTCTGCAACGGAGCATCGTAAAGACTCGGGACCGATGCCAGCGTGTTCAGCATGTCCCAAAACCTGGGGTGGGACACTCTTTCCAGGCCTCTAGCATTTTCTGGTCAGGAGCTACGGTCAGTCAAAGATGCACCTTAATTCTGAGCTAGGGTTAGGGTTCAGAGAACGGAAAGTCGTAGAGACTTGGGGCCAACTTTTACCCATTGGTTTTTGGGCACCCCGAGTGCAATGAGCTGGGTCCTGAGCTCCTACGACCTTGCGTTCCGGAGATACAGCCTATTTATGATTGTCTGAACATGCGTATCTCAGCACTGGAGGCTGGTCAGTCAAAGATGCACCTTAATTCTGAGCTAGGGTTAGGGTTAGGGTTTCTCCACCCCATCGGCTGCTCGTAATTGACCGGGCGAGATTCTAAATTCTGTATTTGTGCGTCAGTGCGTCAGTGTGTGTGTGTGTGTGTGTGTGTGTGTGAGCATAAAAGCTGTTTGTGAGTGTGTGTGTGTTTGTGTGCCTGACAGTCTTCACTTCCGCATTAATATTAACTGACACTTTAATTTGGACGGGAAATAGAGCATTTTACCGCCGGTTTGTCTGAGTGCCGGGTGGCGGGGGATGGCTGTGTGACCTTTGGCTGTGTGCGCGGGTGTGTGTTTGTCTATCAGACTCTGCGTTTATCTCTCTCTCTCTCTCTCCTTCCCTCGCTCTCTGCATCCTCTATGCACTGGTTTTTATCTCCTGCCCACATCCTCACCCGACCCGCAAACCCAATCTCACTTTTCACCTGCCTGTGATCATGTCTCATTTCCGGTCCTCTGCTGTGTTTCTGCAAATTGACAGCTAAACATCTGGTCACCTCGTCATGAAGAAAGAAATCAGAATGCTCGTTTTGTCCTTTTTTTTTTGTAGTTTCCATCAGACTTTTTTTTTTCACCCCAGTTTACTTCGTTCCAACAAATGGTGTAATTGGGCTTCATGGTGTTTGTTTGTGTTCTCCCGCTCTTTTATATCCCTCATCATCTGAAAAATCAGGGCAAACACTCCTTTTCCCCTTCCTTTGCTTCGCATCTCTCAAGGAGCTCTGATTACTCCTCTCATCTACAAATCAAGAGGAGGAGAGCAAGCGGGGTGGGGGGGTATTTTGGATTACACATCAACCGCCGACGTAAATAAACAAGCCAAAGTAAAGCACTCTTACAAGTTTGCCTGCATGTGCAACACACACACACACACACACAAACTTATTCTTGACGATCAATCTTAGGAGGAAATTCACTGGCTGTCGAAGAAGGTCTGACTACTACGATGAAGTGCATTTGAGGTGTCGCTTTGTGGTTGTTTTCTAAATGTGAGCAGGATGATTATGTGGTTTATGTGTCTCTGCATTAATAAAAGAGTGCAGCAAAGTTGGGAGTGAAAAACGACCGCTGAGGACCCGCTGAGATTGTATTATCCCTCTGAAACATGGTATCTAATTACCGAGACTGCAAGATGCATTAGTGAGAATGATTGCGTGTTGACGTACATGTGTCGTTCACACTCTTAATTTCAGCCTTATTGAGACCATGAGGGGAAACAAAAAAAGTGCTTATACTAACAGAAATTAATATATATATGCTAATGTGTGTGATCCTACAGTTACTAATCCCAAAGTTAATTACCCAGATGCCTGTAGGCAGTCGTGCTAATTATCAGACAGTTAGAATTCCGCATACACCTCACTCCAAAACACGCGTACAAACAAAATCTTTATTAACTTTCAATATTACTCTTAGGGCTGGCGCGGTGTTCGAGGTAGAGAGGGGAGTGCCTTGGAGTTTTAATTAACCTTAATTGCTACATTTCCACTGTAATGAAGAAATACAGCGGGCTAAGCTCAACACAAGCAAACAAATCCAGTGATGTTGACGGTTGTATTTTAGCATGTTAGCATTCCGCAATTTGTTTGTCATTTTAAAAAACCATCACATTTTGACCTTTTCAAATATGCTCTTTCATCTTTCCAACAAGTAATGGATGCCTGATTGATTGCATCCTCAATTTTTTTGGCCTCTTCATTTAAAAGTTTCAAAGGAGATTACATGTTTTTGTCTAGATTTGTCTAGTCTGGATGGAAACCAGCTCATCCTGACCAGTGCTGCTGTAAATATTAATTCACAAAAGCATGCCAATCCATTGGGACGTTGGGATATTGAAGTAGAACACACAAAAAGTTAAAGCGAAAGTCAAAAGCTCTCATATTAAAATGGTAAGACCCAGTTCCCTGTGCTCATCAACTCATCTCAGCATGCCAATTTCCAGCACGGACCAATAAAAATAGATGGGGATTTTCAATCAGTCTGTATTAGACAGAGTCCACCTGGGGTGTAGCGGCCTAGCTGGGGAATTGGAGAGAATAACTATGCTGGAAAACCTGAGAGGACTACTTTTAATACAAGACTTGACAAGGTTTGATAAACTTAGAAACTGCACCTGAGATGAAAGACGGCCCCCTGCTGAGCACATCTACTGAAGTAACGGCGCCACAAACATTTCAAACTTACCATCATAAAGCAACCTGCTGGGTGAATTGGTGCTCAGCCATTAGGAGGAAGAAGCCGTAACTTACCAGTCATCAGATGGTAGGTGAGGCTCAAACCTCTCCCTAGTTTAATTTGCTAGTAACCCTCTTAATTGCTGGCTTGAGTTCCTGTTTTTTAGGGCATGTGATTCTTGATGCCTCATCAATTCAACACCTCCCAAGCTGTGAAAAATTGATTACAGAATGCTTGGAAGGGGTTTTCAAAGCAGATTCAAAGTTTTAGGGGGGGAGAATCAATTAAATATATTATTGAAATGTTCTTGAAAATTCTAATCCAATCATCTTAAAATCACTGCCAATGCAATCATCATATTCTATCATGATAGCGTAGGGCTCTGACTTAATCAAAATACCACAATAACAACAACAGATAAGCTGTGTCTCAATTCAGGAGCCACATTTTTTTTTTTTTTACTTCAGATGTGTTTTATGTGCTGAGAAATGCAGTTTTTCATTTTCCCACGCAGGAAAGTACTATTTACCCTACCAACATCTGGTTATTTCATACCAATAATGAAGGCATTTCCAAGAGTGGTACGGGTCATTCAACAACATCATAATACATCATTTAATTCATCATGAAGAATAACTTTGATGAAATCTGACAACTTTAGCCGCCTATGATTACTGGACAGAGTAACGTGATATGTACCAGTCGCACATTTCAATATTAATTCATTAAAATGAGCCGATCAGTCAAATTCCATTTCACTCGATTAATCTATAGTTGACAATGCAGGATAAATAATGTGTCCTGCATCTCTCGGGGATCGGGGTGAAAACAGCCGGTGACGCAAACCATGAAATCCTAGATTGTTTCATCAGCGCTCGGTTCAGCTTTCACGGTCTACGAGATCTGCGGCCTAAGAAGGATGCGGTCCCGGAATGGAGACATAATTATAGACACAAATCACACAGGAGAGCATTAATGTGAAATGTGAACAGCGTGGGGAAAACACAGGAATGACAGACAACCAGAGAGCATGTCGGATATCTCTCTACCCCCCCAAGTTATAAAATAAAGTGGTCCGACTCTTGACAAGTTCATTTACTGCAGTTGACAGCATTATCTCCTATGGGCTGAAATATGCACGGAGTCATGTGCTGACATGCAAACATATTCCTCTTCATATCGTAAAAAGCTAGCATACATGCTCATCTTCCTTTACTCTCACAACACACACACACACACACACGCACACACGCACAGCTGCAAATTTCATAAAGTCTGCTTCTGTCCAATTATCGCCTCCCACATCCAGCCTTGTTTCCCTCCCTCTCCATCCATCTCTCGACTTCTTATCCTCTCGGAGGATTTGAGGAGAGGCACAAATTAGACAAAATGCAATTTTCAATTACAGGCCGAGCAGATACGATTTACAGGAGTGTCGGGGGGTCTCCGCTCGGAACACCTGAGCCCCCATAAAAACAACTTTGGCGCAGGTACACAGTAATTAGTCAATTCATTCTCACGAGGCAAAAAAGCTTTATGTTGTCAAGTGTTGTTGAGCTTAAATGGTTCTGCTGATATTTCCCACCCAAAAAAGTAGGGCAGCAGTGTGAGTGTGATGAAGATGAAAAGGCAAGAACTCACGCAAATATCAGTAATGTGTGGAAATCACACTCACGCTGGCAGATTGAGTACAGTTGGAGCTAATTGCTCAAAACTATTGAGTATATATGAATACATGATCAAAGCATCTTCCCAGGTAACCATTAAGAAGCAGATTCACAAGATAAAAAGGAGAGTCCAGGTGAAAGATAAATCCAATCTAGGGAGGAAAAATTATCTAAACTTACCACCACAACACAACTCTTGAATCAACCGCAAAGTGCTCTAAAGTTTCATCTCACTTAAAACAAAAATATGATGGTGACCTCTAATGGGGTAACGATTTGAGGAGACACTGTTTTGTTTCTCCATTTGCAAGAATAGGACCTCATTTTAGTGAATCAAATCAAATATTTTGACAGCAAGAAATGAGACTGAGGTCTTTCTCTCTTAACTCAGGAAGACTTACTGGAAATATTGCTCACATTTAATGTGGAGACACACAGTCACAGACAGATGAAAAACAAGATACGTAGCTTCTTCTGAATCATCTGCCGTCATTTATGTGGTAGCCTTCGCCCTTTAAAGCATCACCCCTGTCGCAGTCTCCCCTCAGGCTAAAACAACACCTTGATTTTTATTAATTTATTTTTTCAACAAATCTGACGTCTTCACCGGCACATCTGCGGGGACCGCAGTCTGAGTCATGACAGCGCAGCCAGGGTGGAGCTTCCTTTTT
>CAESWR010000029.1:700988-715546 GCA_903171835.1 Mullus surmuletus | reverse complement strand
GATATGCAAGTATTTGCACAGTTCAAAGTATGAAACATCGGCGCTGTCAGCGAGCGCTATATTTCCATCATGCCTCAATTGGGTCCATGCTGAGAAGAAAAAAAAAAGCACAAATAAAGATATATATTGTGGAGTTATGATGCCCCCCTCAGAGGAGAAAGTTTTTCTTTCCACACACAGAGAGAAAGATTTCGCTCACATTTCTGGGAAATTGGCCTCGTAACACACACATGGCATGCAGAGCGAGGACTCGGCAACATAACAGGTGTCGGATTTACATTTATGAGACGTAAAGGAGGGCAGCGGTAGAAAGTGCAGATGGGAAAGTAAGTTGGCAAGGGGGATTGGGGCGGGGGGTGGGGGGGGGGCTAGGCTTCGCGCGGTGCTATTCCACAGACCGTATGTGGTTGCGATCTTGGGGATAAAGGTGTCAGCTGATGCGGGAAGTCTCCCTTGGAGTGTGCCGTCGCTTCAACCTGGAAACAAATCCTGTCAGGAGAAACCTCTAATGTCAATCTTAATGAGATACCTGATCCGAGAGGACGCCGTGTGTGCGAACCGCGGCACCGCAAAGTCAGCAGGATTTCCGTCTCGGCAGAAGTAATGACAAAAAAAAACAGCATGGATTTTACACAATATCACCGGGAATGACATATTTAGGCTTTTTTTTCCCCCTTCAAATTGTCAAATGCTAATGCACGTAAGCATCAGATGTGTGGGACGTTTGGATTTTCTCCCACTCTTGCTTGCAGAGAAGGAAAATCACAAATCATATAAGATCCACCCACGGATTTTCTATTACATGTAACATTGTTCACGCCTTTTCAATTTATCTTTTCTTTTCTTAAATCAGGGAAAGAAATAGGTTGTTTATCAAGGTGCTGCCCAGAGGTTTGCATGCAAACAGAGAAACAGACTGGCGGCTCATTCCAGAGGTGTTGTTGACTGGTCAAATAGCCCGTGGCACTGAAATTGTTTCTGTGGAAGAAAGAGAAAAATATATATGTGGACACAAAAACAAAAACGTGTCTGCACCATTATGCTAGAAACCTGGCTCGCTGACCTGTGACACTTTTTTTCTTTTTCGACGGACGCCATAATCCATTCACTGCTCTCAGGAGCCGCGCTTCATCAGACCGGGCGGCGTTTTCCCCCGCGTCTTCCACAGCCTGAAAATACTCATTCCACAGTCGGCTGGTGTTGTTTTTTCCCCCCTTTTAGTGCGTGAAACCTCTTGAACTGTGCAAACCGCCATACCATAATTGTGTTGAGTTGCAACCTGGTTCTTCTTCGCTTATTTCGGGGGTAAATGGTCACACCGGACGCTCGGCGGACCAGCTGCAGACCGCCGTGAACCTCCTCTGACCTCCTACTATTAATGAGCCGTTTCCGACCACTGTCCCACCGTTACCTTGTTACCCTTTAGGGACTCCAGAGCTGTGCTGAGATTGGAGGGGGAGAAAAAAAACTGTATCAGCACTTTACACCCTCGGACCACCCCGACAACCACAATTACACCGTGCTGAAAAGCGCACGGATCTTATTTTGCTGATTCTCTCACGCACTCCAGAGTCTTAAAGGCGGCTCAAAGCTTTTGGAAAATCCTTTATCTGCATTGATTGGAGATTTCACGGGTCAAATTAAACGGGGTATTATGCTTTTTTTCAACTTGGATTTACCTGATCTGCCTGTTTCGAGGAAAATGGAACATACTGTATTATCAGTATCCGTAACATATTGCCTTTGAGTACCACGGGAATATGCAGTAATCCAAACTAGCCCTGAGATAGATAGCAACTATAAGCATTATTGAACCCAGGCACTTACAGTTTTTTAACTTTGTATTTACTTGGCATGAGAATTCTAAACCTTGTGTATTTCGTTAAAGTGAGTAAGTCGCTTTTGGGGGAAAATATGACTGTTTTCCCTGATTTGCAGTGAGTCAGAAACAAACACTGCAAACGCCAGAGGAAGGAGCGTCTTCATGCATTTGGTTTTCATTGTTTTATGATTCCTATTAGCCCCCAATCTATTGACCCCCAGTCTTCCTGTCTCACTAGGAATAAAACAAAACCAAACCCCAAAAGCAAATGTAAATAACTATTAGTGCATGTCACACAGCAGTATTAGGCTGTCTTAGACCGCCTAATGGCGCCAATAACATGATCATGACTCCACGGGCATCCAGAAATTGAGCTAAATTAAGCATTTGAGCCGATCATAGGGGTGGTCTTGCGTCTCACGCGCTGACAACCCTCCGCCGCAAATTCCCTCTTAAAGATTCTTCCTTCTGTTTGCGCGTGCCGCCTCTCACGCCCCCTCCCCCCCACCCCCAAGTTACTTAAATGTAAATGAATCCTTGATGGAACGGCTGTCACATTTCAGATATGTTTTGAACATGTTCTTTAGAAAGCACATCCTTTTTATGTCCATAATAATAATAATAATCCTCCACAATCTTCCACTTTTTTTCTTCCTTTTTTTTCCTGCAAAACCCTGCCAGGAGAGATGGCACGCTCAGAGATGAGCCAACAGAAGTCTACAGATGTTTGAGGAGGATGTTTATGAGCCATAGGCGTGTTGCAGCCTCATTTTGTTCCCGGCTAATCCATGCGGAGAATTCCAGGCTTAGAGCCCTCACTTCTGACACTACAAAGGGCACGTGTTTGCAGAACAGTATTGCTCATCTCCGTTGGGCTTCGTAGTTAGCGGGTGGAAATGCATACACACACACATACCTTTACAATTTGGGGGGGGGAAAAAAACAGAACCCTGCAAATTCTTTCTTGCTCTCTTTAACGCTTGCAGTGAAGGGCGCTCGCTAAGCCAGCGGAGTAATCAGCAGACTTAGTCAGGAGAGGAAGACCCGCTGTGAGAGCGGCTTTGTCAAAATAACCGTAGAATGCGCGCAAACTTATCCTCCTAAAACATCATTATGCAAAAACGCAATGAGTCTCTGTGCAGTTTTGGAGCTAAACACTTGGCGATGTATCAGCAATCTCTGAAGCTCTTCAGGAATCCAATGACAACACGGCATCAATCACTGCTCTGCACTTTTTTCCGAGAAACTCTTTGCACCTAATTGACGAAAGTGATGCAGATGTTTTTTTTTTCTTTCTTGATGCCCTCTGCCATTTTAGAATATGTCCGACATGGTTCACGATCCAAACACATTGATTTCCCCATTTTGCCTCACAGATTAAACTCTCTGGGGGAGTTTTCGGCTTCAAAGCGCAACGACAGATTAATTTAAACACAGAGAAAACTGAGGGCGACCACGGGGCGTTTTCACAAACCATTAAATCACAAACAGAACGGACGGTTAAAGCTCGCCGACGAGCGCAGGCACACGCACACGCGAATGAGGAAAAAAAACGCGTGCACAAAGAGCCCCGTGGATGGGCGGGTTAAACAGAATGAAATTAGACAGAGTCTGGGTTCTTTTAAAATCCCATCTGGGATTCAGTCAAGCAGTCATGACACCAAATTAGCATTTACGGCGAGGAGCAATTACCGAGAGAAAAGCTAACTGCGCTCAGCGTTCTGCAACCGTACCTGCCTTTAAAACCTGGGACACCGTCTCTTTCGCTCTCTCTCACACACACACACAACAACACATGCACACACACACACACATAAAGCCCGTACACACAGTTGCGTGCTCAAAGGCAAGCACTCCTACATTTGTTCTCCGCGCAATCAGTTGCACACTCTGTTTCCCATTTATCACCACCTTTTCTTTGGTCCCCCAACACACACACACACACACACACACACACACACACACACACACACACACATACGTGTACTCATGATCCCGCTATGACATCAATTTTATGAAGCGTGCGACCGAAAGCAAAGTGAATGGGGAGCAAGATAAGGAAGGAGGGAAGGAGGCGGGATGGGAGGAATTAGAGTGAATAAGCGGCAAATGATTTGAGGGGTGGGGTGGGGGTGATGGGGGGGGTAAGATGTGTGCGAGAAATTCATTTTATGCATTACGCGCTAAGCCAGGGCTCCTCAGCCACGGGCTTTTCTTTTTGGTCCCTTATGCATTTGGAACAATATGGGGTCACCCTCCCATAGACACTAAGCCCCCAGAATCTCTCTCCATGTCCCTCGCCGCCTTTGTCTGTCCGCTGCTGAGACAGCATGTAGCCCTCCACCAGGAAATGGTGGGGTATTACCAAGTATTAAGAAAGCGTCGGAGTGGGAATTGGAAGCGATAAGAAATGAAAGTTTACATACAGGACCGCTATCTTTGAAGCTTTTCACTGAGTAAGGGATTAGTGAAATTGGGGGTTGGGGTGGGGGGGGGGGTGGGCATGATGTGGACATGTATCAAACCTCCTCCCGAGATATAACTAATGAAATGTTTTACAGCGATTTCAATCAATCTAATTAAGCGAAGTGGTGTGGTTTAATATAATGAAAATTAAAATTGAGCAGAGAGACTTTCCGCCAAATTGTTGTAATTTAAAGTTGGTGGGGGCTGTGATTCACAAAGAGAGCTCGCTATCGTCCCGGAGCAGGGGAGAGAGATAACGCGGCGGCAGCCGCCGAGGTCCATCATTATGGGAGTGCGTGTGTGTGTGTGGGCAGCATAGACCCATCTTGGTGTCACGAACCATGTGTGCCTTCGAATGCACGTAAGATTCGCTTTAAATATTAAAGGGTTCGTTCTGGCCGCGGCGAACTCTGATAATTCGACCCGGGCTGTGATTATCGCGATGCCTGCACTGCCAGCGTTGACCTTTACTTGACCTCAGCCGCATTGGCGCCGTTTACCAGTTTGCATGTGGCAAATTACACACTTATCACAACTTTTGTATATACAGGCGTCCGTTGCAGGTGTGTTATATCTCATCAAAACAACTCAAAAAAGGCCTCAGACTGATGGATTTTTCGGAAAAAGCAATGGATATTAAGTTGCCTTCATAACTGACGAAACGATCTCACCTCAAGGTCGACGCTCCATAGCTCGCCAGATGGCGTGCCCAGTTGTTGCGGAATTCTAAATCTTCAAATTTCCATTCTTCCGCGACCATTTTGAACCCACAGCTGAATCTGCCACTGAAAGCATCATTAAATAGGCACCTTTTTTGAGTAGACATAACTTGTTATTGAGCAATGTGTCGTTTTTGCTGTTGTTGTTTTTTTAAGCATCAGGCGGAAATTAATATCCACTTCCACTGCGATTCCTCTGAAAAATATCTCAAACAGCTCCAATGTGTTCACCAGCTTCTCGCCGTCTTTGCCCGTCTGCTGTTTTGAGCCGGGCAGGAAGCATGCGGTAGGTTTTTTGCCTGTAAACAGCTGCCTCCCGCTGCTGGTAATGATGCTGCAAAGTGCAACAACTGATTTACAAAACAATCTCATCTCACCTGCAGCGCCGACTCGCACACGACTGCCGGGGATCCTAAACATTAGTCCAGTCCGTGCATATGCATCCATTTGGTTTCTTTTCAGTAGCTCCTGATAATAACACTCACACACACACGTGGAGGAAATAAACTGCTGGGTGAAGACATCAGACCCGCGCACGCAGCATCTCTTTATTCCAGCTGTGCTGATCCGTCACTGTAGTTTAAGAGGTAAGCCGCTTTCAACCTGCAAACTTATCAAGAAGTTTACCTGCAGGATTTGAGAGAAAAGTCCAGATAATTCAGGTCAAAAATGGAAATGAATTGTTCCCGCTTGAGCAGATTTTACACAGTTTACAGTGTGCTTAGTGGGGGAGTTGGTGACCATCATGTGGCAACATTTGATGTGTGTTTATGCCAAAGCACACACTTCCTGCACCGCCCCTCGCAGTGGTTCACGTGAGGTGAAAATTCTCGGAAGCTCGTGAGAAAATATTAAGTCGGCATCCTCTTGGTCTGTTTTGGAATATATTTAACACCAGAAACGCTTTGATCCTGCAGACTCAAAGTATGATGGAAACACACGCGTCAGTTCCCCCCCGAAAAAAGTTCAACCTTTTCAAAACTGTTTGGTGCAGACGGGAAATCTGGCAGAGACAGCTGCATCATCAGCTTTGTGCCGACGCTTGAACATTTAAAAAAAAAAAAACAACATACACACACACTGCTGCTGCCGCACCTTGAAAACAAAGTCGGATTTCGCACTTTCCGGGCGTGGACCCTGGCGGTTTGGAAGGCAGCGCGCTAGTGAAGAGCGTATTCACGGTGAATTCTCTGGTGGTTGTGGTGGTGTCTGCAAAGTTTTGGGCAGCCTTTTGACGAACGCTTGGAAGACCTGTTACTCGGCGAGCGATGAAACACGAGCAAACATCAATGTATATTTGTTTTTATCCGTGTGCTTTAATATATGCAGGTGGGTGCTGAAGAGATTTGTGTGCTAGACGGCCCGGGAATATTAAAGATCTGGAAGGGTTTTGCTGAAAACTAAGGCAGAGCATTTCCTGTTATTTGATGCAGAGGTGGCAAGTAAAAGCAAAAATTTAAAAAAGTGCCAGAACTTTTGCATCCAAATGTCTCTCTCTGTCGTTTTCCTACGGTGGCCGAGGGCTGCAAATCTGCTGAAAACACAAAAATGCTGCAAACACAAGAAAGAAAGGCTGCAAATTCAGGAAACAAAATGGAAGTGCGCCAGACCACTACGGGCACCATACCGTGGGATGAACCAATCCTGTCTTGACTAAAACAGAGAAAATACATGTGTGATAATACATGTGTGTTTAAAGAGGGTCCGATCCCACAGGATTGGTCCATCCCTCAGTTTGGTGCCCCCTAGTGGCCTGGCGCACTTCCATTTTGTTACATTTGCAGCGTTGTTGAGTTTGCAGCGTTCCTGTTCTTACAGCGTGTTTGCAGCCCTCGGCCACTGTATTTTTCCCCGCCCTCTGCTGCTCATCCCGGCCTCTGCTCCACCTCCACAAACCCAGTAATGACCCCCCCCACCAACCCACTCGCCCCGACCTCGCTCCATCTCGTGCGAGGATCCCGGTGCGACCAAGGGTGACCTTTTAAACCTCACTTTGCCACAAAGCGATTTCGGGAGATTTACAACATCTGTCAAATCCAGCCTTTTCTCACCGGGGATTCGGCTCAAGTCCTTGTCCCGCGCCCCAGTCATTTTCTGACTAGACCCCCTGTCGGCCCTTCTCCCCGCACGCCTACTCTCGGCCCGCCGAATTCACCCGCCGCGGCGCAATCTATTTCTCCTTGCCGCCCCGGTGCTGACGACAATATAAAGGATCCGACAGGGACCGTACCCCCTGCCTCCGGGCGATGGTTCAACCTTATATTCCAGCTTTGCACTCTGTAGTTAATAGGTACTCAGGATTCTCTTCCCCGTGGCGAACAGGCTATCACTGCGCTCTGGACTATTCTCCCTCCCAGGCCCTTCGGTGGTGAAATGATCCTCCTGTCAGCTGCGAGACAGCAGAATCACTCCTTATCATCTATTGTATAATGAAAACTTCAGGCTACAACTCACCTCAGACTCTGTGCAGCCCTTGCTTTGCCCCCCCCCACCCCCCCCACATTATTCACGGCTAACATGGCTAAAAAAAGCACGCGGGCACGCACTGTGGTTAATGACGCCCTTTTCACACTGCACCAAAATCCAGTGTTTGGTTTTGTCGCGCATTTCGACCCGCGTCAAATTACCCTCCAAGCGACCTGGGAGTTTAGAGGTTCGGCCCATGTCGTCCTGTTAATATACCCGACGACGGCTGCTTTGATCGTTTTTTCCGTCCTTTTTCGAGTAAATCAGCCACATAGAAGTGGCCTGGGAGAAGCAGCTAAGGTCCGGCAAAGGGTCCGATACCGGCACCGCACGATCACCGGGTCGTCTGTGCGTGGCCGGCGTCTGCCTCCTCATTTGTGTTCATCAGACACGTGTTGATAGCCACGATCTTTCTCTACTTCCTGTGTTTTGCGCTTCTGCATGAAGACGTACGACCTCCCGCAGCTCTCACAGCGGGAGGTCGGAGGTCAGACCCGCGACTGCTGGCAGCATGAAAGCCGAGCAAAGGCGGGTTTGATCCTGGTTAGAAAATCCCGCAATCGACGCGCTCATTTCAGTGTGAAAGCTGTATAACACTGCATATGTTTTAACTCGGTGCCCTTTGACATCAACATTGTTTGCTTTGTTCGAAATGCAGCAACCGTCCTCCAACACACACACACATGCAGATACACGCCAGCACCTTTATGGCTGGCTATTTTTAAGTAGCAGGCTTCCTAACTCAGTGGGGGTCTCAGATAAAAGGGGCTTGAATATCAACGCAAGCCCTTTTCTTATTCATTACTTCATGAGTGCCTCATATACATAGAATATATATGACTCTTGTGCGGATCGCAGGTCGCCAATATGATGTAGCGCGAATCTTTTATTCATATTCATGCACATGATATTGTGTCAGTCAGTCCCCTCTCAACATGTGCCATCGCCGTTGCTTAAGAATAAATGAGGGGAAGCGCGTGGGGGAAGCCTGGCGGACACACGCCGCGCCGTGGTTTCCGTCCGCCGCGGAGGCTGGGGGCCTGCTTTTATTTCCCGAACGGTGGCCCAGATTAGGTTAAAAAGCTTTGCGCACTCGACAGCGCGCCACCGTGTCGGCGTGCGGTTTGCCGGTGCCACTGGAGAATGAGACGGAGTTAAATAAGAGGAGGCATTCGCATCCATCCAAGTCTCTTCCCATCGCCGGAGATGACAGGCAAAATGCTGACACCGTCGTCTCCCCAAATTGAATTTGAGATATAATATATTCCCGTTTTAATACGAGTGGTAAATCATGTGCGAGTATCCCGCTCACTTTCCTCTCTCACTCCCTCTCCTGATCAATGGGTGTGTGGACAGATGGATGAGCGGAGAGCTTAAATGCAATTTGCGACAACGTGTGCTTTTTATCTGTCACCTGTGTACACAACAAAATTCGGTGAAAGCCCGTCTCCTGCCCCCAAATCCCGCCTCCCTGCTTCACTTTGCAAAACCTCCTTTCGTAAGTCGACCACACACGCACACACACGCAGACACACACACACACACACAAAAGTAACTAAGTGTCACACTTTGCGTCGCAGTTTCTTTTCAAACTTTTCTCTTCAATGCGCGTCACAGACTCGTCGACTGCAACCTAACAGCTGCACTCGGCGCCGTGTGACTGTGAGGAACTCATCAGTATTTCAACCTGGAAATAAAAAACAATGAAAAAAACAATGAAAAAAACATTGCAGAGAAGACAAAACTTTGCAAACTCCTTTTCTGCCGGTGTCACTTTAAAATAGACTCTTGCATGTGAATTATTGAGGGCATGTGTGATGAAATTGAAGTTGGGGCAACAATTTTTGCATTGCTTTGAATCGCTGTTGTCAGCCTTTTTTTTTTTTCCTTCCAAAGAGCAAGAAAGAAAAAAGTTAAGGGGAAGAATGTAGGAAAAAATGTGCTAAATTGGTCATTCAGGGATTTATTCGGTTGGGTTATGCATTGGTGCCTGACTTACCGTAGGTCAGTCGGTGAATAACAACTGCCAAAACGGTTCCACAAAGGCTGAGCTTTCAGCGTTTTGTGTTGTGTGAGGGTTCGAGTGGCTTAACAACAGCACAAGCAGGACAACAGCCTTGAGCTGATAATACGTTGTCTGCTCCGCCATCACTCAAACTGACATGCGGGTGTTTAAAATTGTTTGACTAGCTCATTTGCTCAGAATTGGCCCATTTATCACAATTCCCATAGGCTCTGAGAAGCTATAAATAACAGAGGAAAAAAATACGGAGGTGTGCGAAAATGCGCCGAATAAATTACACTTTTCAATTCCGTCATTATTTCTATGTACTTTTCAAGTTCAACAGGAAAATCGGTAAAGCCTGGGAGCTTGTGGAGGCATTAGGTGTTCAAATTCTAAAATCAATCCATTTGACAACGTATATTAATGTCCTCTACTTGAGGATTTTCAGATGAGGAATAAAAATGACCCCTTTCAGTAACGTGTCAGATTCAAATTCTCTCCTTCTGGCAAATGTTTTCTCCAGCTTTCTACGCTGGCGTAGAAATACAGTGTTGTGAGTTTGAATAATCGGCAGTCTCTCAAACATACAGGCCCCTCAAGATAATGCCCCCCCCCCCTCCCCTTCTCACACACACACGCACGCACACACACAGTGGGATTGTGCGTCAATTCGGTGAGATAATTGCTTGAGGCCGAGTGAGGAGTTGAGCAGAAAGAGGCAGCGATGGGATACGGCCCGCAGTCTTACCTGGCATTCATTCCTCTGAATAGAGCTTATGGAGACATTAGGCAAAAGTCATTAAGTACAGCGGAGACAAAGAGAGCTGGTGGGGGGTGGGAGGTGGGTGGGATGGCGGTGGGGGGGGCAATCCAACTCACTGAGCTGAACGAGCGAAAAAAGAGCGAAAAAAAAAAAGAAAACCACAAAGGCAGCGGGCCCATGAGGAGAACCGTGCCTGCCTGAATGTGCGAATGCCCCGTGGCCTTATGTGCGTGTCTGTGCACTTAAGAGGAAACAAAAGAGTTTGTGCTCGCACATTTGCATGGCTAATTTGAATCCATGACTCAAATCTTTCTGCTGTTTCTTTCGTTTTTGTTTACGCCGTGGCGCGGAGCGAAGCGGGCGGGCGGCGCTGTCAGGGATGAGATTGGCTTTGACTGATGCGAGCCGCGCGCGTTCTCATACTTTCGGCTCTCCCCATCTGTGGGCAAAGAGGCAAACAATGCGAGAACACGGGATTCTCATGAAATATGTCTGCCCTCGCGCGCTCTGACAGCACGTCATGGTTCATCGCGAATGCAGTTTTTAAAGAAGAAAGAAGAAACGGTTCTATCTTTGCAAAATGTCAACATATGCCAAAAAAAACATTTGCATTTTCTTTCATATTCAAATCTGTTTTCCTATGATATGCGGTTGAAGGAGAAAAATGGCAGGATAAAAAACATCTCGGGAAAATGTAACATTGAGATCTATGTCCCTGCGTTGAGTGTAACCTCTGCTTTGATGCATGTATTTCATTATGCTCACATGTGGCCATCAGTGTGTGCACGACTGCAAATGATTTAGATTTATACGGATGGAATCAGAACACCCGGAGGTGCCATCTCTCAAAACTTGCTTCCACTTTCCATCTCTTTCTTGCTCACTTTTTCCATATTTTAAGCCTGACTTGGTTTAATTTGAAAATAGCTGAAGTATTGGTTAGTAAAATGGTTTTGTACGCCTGTGTGTGTGTGTGGGTGTCTAGCTGGTACAAAATGAACAAGACTTAAGAAGCATTTATCATGATTAGTCTTTCATCAGTGGACCAGAAGAGGCCTTTAATATCATTGACAGTCATTCCCTGCTTTTTCCATCTTCATTTTTTATCCCGCCATTCCCTCAGTCGCTCAGCTCGGCTTTCCGCAGGCTGTTTCCATCAAAGAAGCTCAATAATCAGCAGATGTACAACCCACCCCCCAAACACACAACCCCCAATCACCTCAGTCCAATAACAACACTCATTAGCTTGACCTTGCTTTCTGTGCGGTGCGGCTGCTGCCTATATAACGCAGCATAGACTCGGTTCATGTTCAACAGAGTGACTTCCATTGAGATTGATGGATATAAATCCGTCACCAATGCGACTTTTCGAGAAATAGCAGTGTCAAAACAAACCATCCAAGAGCGGTGCCCAATGCTGCCATGCGCTCTGGTTTTTAATCCATAAATCATCACAGTGGAGGCGAGGAGACAAAACAAATCGCCCGGATTTTAATACGAATCATCATCGCCGTCAGGAGGAGAGGAAGGTGCACAGACCTGGCAGCGGCGCTCACAAGCTCGGCGAAGGAGAGAAGGTGGAAGGTGGAATTTCCATCCGGCAGTCTCTTTGCGTTCCAAGCCGAGAAAGCCCTTTAACACTCCACCAAAGATGGTGGGTGGAAAAGGATCAATAAACAAAGATTTTCACAGCAGGCACCACCCCCCCCACCACCGCCCCCCTCCAAAAAAATAACCCAAAAAATGAGGTAGGGGTCCAAAAGGTTGATCCAGAGCATAGGAAAATGTGTCAGAATAACAGTGGGACGTCACAAACAAGGGAACTGAGATGAACACAGGTGCAAATCATTAAGGGGCGGAGCAATCAACACAGGTGAGCCAATCAGCACAGTTCTTGGGACCTTAAGACATTGAAAAAAAAGGACAGAAAATGACCAAAACAAAACTGACATGTTTCTCTGTATGTCACAGACGTTAGGGCCAGTTGACAATATATCGATATACTGTATGTGGATATAAACGCTTGACTCAATGCAAATCGGTCATATATGTTCAGGGTTCAAATTACACAGTGGCTTTCGGGGTAATTGCATGGTAATACCGGGGTAGTTGCGGGGTAATTGCATGGTAATACCGGGGTAGTTGCGGGGCAATTGCGGGGTAGTACTGGGGTAATTGCGTGGTAACATGGTGGTAATTGCCGGGTAATTGCAGAGTAATACCGGGGTATTTGTGGGGTAATACCGGGGTAATTGCAGGATAATACCGGGGGAATTGCAATTACCTCGTGATTACCCCGGTACTACCCCACTATTACCCCGGTACTACCCTGGTATTACCGGGCCGTATTAGTGAAACGTTGAAAAGTTGGACTCGCACATGCTGCTGTAAACAGGGAAGTAAGGTGGAAGGTTGTTGACGTCAACTCAGTGATCGGTCAGAGTTGCGGGAAACTTGATTCGTGATTTGCTAAAATTGCAACACCGCCCTGCATTCGCAGGGTTTGGTTGAGTTAGCGATGATGTTGCAAATCACAACATCGCAAAATCCTGGAGAGTGCGATATGTCCACCCAAGGTACTTTTCGAGTAGCTTTCCATGTCTGACGCTGCAACGGGGAGTAAAAACTCCAAAGATGGAGGAAAAAGGAGAGAAATATATGAAGATAGATGAGAATCACCGCAATTGGACAGCTGAATCATCAGTATAGGGGAGGAAATTAGCGATGTTTACCTCCACGACTGACTGCAGAAAGACAATCAGTGCTTTAAAGAGTCTCCCCCTCCTGTGGGATCCACCTCCTGTTTATCACTACATCTGTTCTGAGGTTGAGAAACACACACCGAGCTCAAGCGGCAGGACGGAGCCACAAAAAGCCGTCGATCCCAGACTCCCTCCCCACGTCGTTCCCGGGGAACAGCAGTAGCTACCAGCGCTGAGCCCTTTATGTGTCTTTTAACTACACCCTATCTGTCTCGTTTCCTTTGATCTCCGGCGAGACAAAAGGGGGGTGGCGGCGCGACACTCCTCGGTCGCTCCCATACCTTTTTCTTGGAGGGCTGAGAAAATCGAGTGCGGTGTTAAATCTGATCCTGTCAGTGCAGTTGACGGCTAAAGGGGACTCTGTAAGAGGCTTTATTCCTGCCGCCGAGCTGTTGTCTGAGGAACTTTAAAAGCCGGAGGAGAGGCAGAGAAAGTATGTCTGATCGAACCCTCTTTTCTCTGCGTGGCGGGAAAAGAGCATCAATTCTTGTTTGATTTTACTTAGCAGCGTCGGGATTATGACAACAAAAGACGTCGCCGCACGCACTCGCTGCATCAGTAATGATATATGACCCGATCACACCTGCACACACACTATTTTCCCCCTCCGTCCTCCTTTTACTCTTTATTTTCACGCGTCCTTCCTCCATCCTTGCAAAGCGCTCCACTTTGTTTACCATTTGTTTAGAGGAATGCTCGGCTGAAGCTTGGTGGTCACTGTGTGTGTGTGTGTGTGAGTGTGTGCATCCCGGGTCTCATTGGGGGGAGCCGTTACAGGCTGGGTGACAGATTGTCCAGACAATTGCTTTTAACAAGCTGGAGAGAAAGTAGGGCAAAAATACTAATGTCTCGCCTCACCGATCCATTCCACCTCAATACATATTTTCTTTCGCTCGCTCTCTATGATTTATAAGTCGACGTGTCATCCTCCGCCCGTCTCACACGCACACACACAATGCTTCTTTGAGCATACGGACACACAGGCCCAAAAAAAAAACGCTCTGCTTTGTGATTCCCTGGCTTTATTTGCGTCAAAATTGATAGTGAAAAATGCGAGGGGAGACATGTGGTTACATCTTCATTTGAGGAATATTTCTGAACCTTGCCGCAGGATGAGGCGGCACAATCAATGACACAGCAAATGAACTTATTTGTCCGCGCATGCAACGCGGTCTGGAAGCTGACCTCAAGCAGGAAGAAACGAGCAGCAAAGACAGGAAAAAAGAATAGATAAAAATTGCTGGCAGTCTTTTTTTTGAACAGGCGTATTGTAAAACGGTCCATGAGTATATTTTTTCTTGCTTGTTCTACCTGGCAAAACAGGAAAATTAGATATTGACTGCATTCTTTTTCATTTCAATGCGAGCAGACACGGCACTGGAAGCCGCGGCCTTAAACAAACCGAAAAAACACAAACGCACAAACTGGGAGGACAAGGGTGTTAGGCTGGACTCCTAAAATATTGGTGACCATCTATTTTAGACCTATTGCAGCTGAGATTAGAGTCAGTGTTTAGCGAAGGGGGGGCTGGAGAGAGATGAAATCAAGTCTCACA
>CAESWR010000029.1:644473-659754 GCA_903171835.1 Mullus surmuletus | reverse complement strand
TTTTGCTCGTTGTTAGAGTAGGAGCATCTTTTTGAGAATAACATCAGCATAAGCACCGTTAAGTGCCATGAGATCAGAGGA
Source organism: Mullus surmuletus (assembly GCA_903171835.1). NCBI lineage: Eukaryota > Metazoa > Chordata > Actinopteri > Syngnathiformes > Mullidae > Mullus > Mullus surmuletus. The sequence goes on along the minus strand of CAESWR010000029.1, from coordinate 659,673 downwards.
TTCAGAGTATCAAAGCATTTTTGTCTCTCGGTCCTGTGTTAACAAGATATCTGTTTTACTGTTAACTGCTTTCAGCCGTATACATTGCGAATGGATCCTGCTCAAACTAAAACTTTTCATTTTAATTTCTATTTCAAAGATTTTCATTTTAATCTGATTCTTTAATTGGACCCTGCATCAGGAAATGCATTTTATAGATCCACTGTAGACACTTATGTGACGACTTTGACAGAAAGCTGCTGATATAATGCTCGAATAGCCGATGCTCCACAGACGGTGACATTTTTTCTCACAATGGTAATACATTTCTCCTGTTTATTTTGATTTCTTTTCTTTAAAAACTTTTTATAACGGCACATGCTGAAAGCCAAGGACAACAGCAGAAGGGGGGAATGAGGTTTTTCAGAGCTTTATGGCTGCCAGGACATGAAAAGACAGACGCCACCTTAGACAGATAATAACCAATGTTTCTTTCATGTGTTTGTTTGGTTTTTATTTTAATTTTTGTTGCTGTCCTGTTTGTCCTATTATGGTGTTTAGAATGCCTGTGGCGACATAGAGACCCGTGCAATTTTCCGTGTCTTTGCGCAAGTGTGGAGTCGTAATTTTGGCGGATACTTGATGGGGGCTGTCCTGCACAACGTGAAGGTCGCGTCGCAGTCGAGTTGATGATAATTGGTTTCACCTGCGCTGCCTGCTCTGCTGCTGCCTCGCGCAGTGTCTTGTGGTATCTGTTGTTATGGAAACGATCACCTCCTAACCTCATTTGTGATGGTTGTATCATTGCCAATATTCTGTCAGGCTTTTGGAACTCTGAAAAAAGAAGAGGAAATTTACCATAATTGATTCAGGATGGGAACCGTACAAAATAAGACGATGAAAGTTAAGTATAACTTCTTGTCTTCATTATGTCGGCCTTTCCATGTGTAAAACTACACCGTAGAAGCCCCTCAGGCTTCACTTTTGCATCAATCAGATTATGAATGAATAAATAAATGATTAAGGACTGATAAAATACAGGTTTTGTAGAATCAAGGGTTGGTACCATCAGCTCTTTTGTGTGAGCTTTCAAACTTGCCCGCCATCAAAGCAACCCTGTTGACAACCGCAGAGGAACAGCCTGATAGACAGAGCCACCAGAATCCAGGTGTCTCCACAGCGCCAGAAATGAGATTTCTCATTCATCATTGATGGCTGGTTAAAAAAGATAAATAAATAAAAGAAACCTTTAACAAAAAAAATAAAAAGCGGAAGCAGACTGTACACACTTGAGCTTTTCCTCTGATTAAGTAGCACAGATGAACAGGCGAGACACGGGGGAATTAATCCTCAACCGTTAGATGCATGCAATTCCAGAAGTAGCGGCCATATAGCGCTACCGCCTACTTTCTTGTTGTTACTGTCAAGTTATTCTTTGTCCAGTGCCAAGTATTCCCACAGTCTGCACCTGAGCTGTGGACATATTTTCATATGGCAGTAAATATACAGTAGATGCCCTGAGTGTGGTACGGGATAGTGAAACAGCTACTGGTTGTACTGACGGAGGGGAATAACGTGAAAGTCCTGCAGAAATGTCCCCTTTTTTTTTTTTGGTGTCCCTTTTTTGCATTGTTGTTTTGTTGCAGAACCTAGGCTCTTAGAGACTCAAATAAGTTGCAAATCCGGTGGCTGCAAGTGTAGCACCTTTCCGCTGAGGTTGTGTTTGCTAAATAATGTACCAAGTCGGCCCATCATAAATAATAAATCACCGCTCCTCCATTGTCTCCCCCCCCCCCCCACACCTTACAATGATTAAAATGCCCTCCACCCATCACCTCATCTGTTCTCTTATTTTATGTCTTTCATCATCTCCCTCTCTCTGTCTGTTCTGCTTTCGCTCACTTTAGTGTGGATTCATATCTGGTCTTTCCCCGCTAGACCCAGCCCTTAAAATCCACACAGCCGATCCAAAAGCCTCACCAAAGTGGTTGAGATGCGAGCTTATTGCATTATTACCATCATAATCACAGCAAACATAACTTTATTTTATTGCTTCAGAGAAGAAACTTTTGTTTCTCAATGACGCTTTGACTTTTTCTTCAAACTTTTCTTTTGGGAAAGCAGCCCGCTCGCCACCGCACAGTGCGACCTCTATCTTTTTCCACTCTCACCACCAAACTTTTTCCCCTCTAATTTCACCTCGATTCCTCTGCTCCCTTCCTCTGTTTTCCACCTCCTCTGGTTTCTTGGTCACCTGCCGCGCTGAGGATAGCAAACACAACAACGAGAAAAACCCCGCCGAAGAATATTCGCAATCTGTCACATTCACGTCCGCACTCGCCCCTCCCTCAGACACATGCGCACACACAGTTACACACCAGCCGCAGATTCAAACCGCTGAGCGTGGTAACAAAGAGCTACAGGAGAAGCGAAATAGAAAAATCGTCAGCAGGAGTGGTCTGAAATGAATGACAGCTCAGAGGCACACGCATAGAACAAAGCCCCCTGCATTGTCTATTTTTGCACCTCCAATCCCCTGCTCCGTTATATATCATGCACATTTTAATACTTGGCAATACCCCTTCGCAAATAAGACTTTGTATAGATAAAGAGGGATCGAGAGACCATGTAGGTGGGGGGGCGAGTTAGCGGGATGGGTTGAGAGCAAGAAAATAAGGGAGAAAGGGTTGTGCAAAGAGAGGGAGCAGAAACTGTCAGACAGAAATACATTTTAAGGGTTTCCTGGATCCCAAAAGGTATCAGTATATTGGTTTCGTGTGTTTCTGCCTATAGTCCTAGTTGCATTTCACTTCAGGGATGAGAAATATCACAGCATGTAAGGCTCAGGCTTTTATGACTGCAAACTTTCTTTTTTTGTGCCTGGTCACTTTAGCTCTGTTTTATGTCTGCATTTATGAACTCAAAGCTTTTTGGCGTCCACGTGGTTTACAGCAAAGAATATCCTCTCGATGAATGCTGAGATTTTGCAAAAAGTGCTTCCGATGCATTTATTTTTCCACCAAAATGTTTTTTTTGTACACTGAAATTGGGTGCTTTTCTGGTTTCTCAAAATCACAGCCCACATTTTTTAATTTGTTTCTCCATAATCATCTTCAAAACTCTGAGAAACAACAGAAATCTGTGTCTTTCAGTCCCTCTTTCAAAGCGAGTGCCCGGAGGACTTTCCTGCACTGCTTGAGCAGAGACGGATGGAATTTGCGGCTGAGATGACAAAGAGCTGCAGATGTTACAGAGAGAAGCGACGTGTGTCACAACAAAAGGGGTAAAGATTTACGTGTCCACTGGGGTGTAATTTTTCCATGCAGTGCCGCTTGACACCAGAATGGGCACCAATTGTACGCTTACCATCTGAAGACAAAGCCAGATGTTAACGGGCGTTGGGAGGTGTTTCTGTCCTGTGCAGAAGAGGTTTAATCCTGCATTCGGTGTAAAATGGAGACATGGCCCAGTCAGATGGTGCCAGAACATGGTGATTTTAACACATGTGGGAGGTTATTTTCGTCTAGATCTGTCTGAATTGTTGACGGATTGTAAGTACTGCTGAAGGGGTGGAGCTTGAGCCACCCTTATTCTCAAAGAATTTTGGATACCAATTGAGTCCCCTTCTACTTCTCTCCCGACTGAAAAAGTATTTAAAAAAACAAATTTAACATCCACACATGGGCTACTGTGCCGCACACAGTGTTAATAATATATGCATGCACTGTAGTCCTCACTGACATCCTTATAAGATCCTTTACATTGAGCTAAAACTGGGATCTTGTTTAGAGAATTGGATGAAATGACATCATTGCCTTGTCTTTTGGAAAGATTTAACAGAAACACACTCTGATGTCATGAATAAAGCATCCACATTTCAACAATGCGGCATGTTCTATGTTTTGTAGCCCAAAGCTATTAAACATTCCCTCTCCTCCTTTCTCTGCAGGCTGTCTAATGAGCCAGTTTTTGAAGTGTCTTTCCCTCCGCGTATGTGTACGTGTGTGTGTGCGTGTTATCGAGCTTTCAGAGATGTATGTGTTTATCTCACCACATTTTTCTGCATCAGTGTATGTCTTCCTGTTTCTGTTAAGACGCACGTGTGGTGTTTGCGTCATGCGATTGGGTGTTTATTTGCATCCAGCGCTGGGGGTTTTTCGGGTTGTATTCTCATCTTATTGCTTGTTAGAACAAATTGACGGTGTGACGCTGTCATGCGTGGACACAATTTTCAGCGGCGTAATCAAGATCAGATCGATTTTATTCAAATAAAGCCCGAGGTTGCTGTGAGCCACATTCACGCCTGAAGGGCTTGGAAATAATGAAGCAGAGCTCATGAGCAGAGCGGGTGAGCCTTTGTGTGTTTTGGAGACAGTTTCCTTAAAGCCAAAGAATGGGGGGGAACAAACTATTTAGCGTGCCATATGGTGGAATATGCTTATCCCCTGTAACAAAGTAGAGATATTAATTTTTGAATTATCTATTCTACCATGCAGTCGTATCTTTCATTAATGAACCTTTAAATGGCCTCCGCGGTGTGAACAAGTTTGTTTTTATGGTTATCGGTGTTCATTTTAAATTCTTCTTCCAGAGCACTGAGCCATTGCAGCAGTTTGTCCCATTGAAATTGTTCTCCAGTACTTTCTGGCAACATATAATTCCTAATCACTGATTTAAACAGAAATGAAAATGCGCAGTCCTCATTGGGGATTGTCCATTAGCAGAGTGGTAGCATGCAAAGTTCTGGAACCAGCTTCTTTAAAAAGTTATTTTCAGGTACAGAAACTCTCTGCATACATACGCATGCATGTTTTCCTGCATCAGAAAAACAAAAAAACTACATGAGCGCTGCTGGAAGATAATCTTGGTGCACAGATAATATTGTTTACTTTATTTCTCTTGGACGATTTGCCCTCTTGGAGCTTATGGTATGTGCCACTGTTGTTAAGACTGGATGCACTATTGAATTGATTGGATGGAGTGGCAGTGGCAGGAGGAACGGCATGGTGGCTCCAGCTGGCTCCGCAACAGTTTGCCGAGTCCCAGAACCACTCTCGGTGCTAAACAAGCTGGACTGACCCATACCCACTCACTCCTCAGCATCACCCGTTCCTTTCCAAACTTGTTATCCTGTCTCCATGGGAGGGAGTTGCACTTTAAACTGAGTCCGGCAAGTTATTTGTGCCAGATGTTTTACTTACATGCACTTATAGATATATTACGAAATGTCAATCTGGACTTTTTAAAAGCTGTAATGCTCCTTGTTTAGGCAGCATTATGGGATAAACTGCAACCACCAGTGACCCAAAACCGGTATTACAGAAACCTTTAAAAACCTCTCGGGATGTGCTAATGAATAAAATCATGAAGGAAAAGTCAAAAACACCCTTGTTGAGGGGCATACTGTATTATACTGCTATCCACTCTACAGGGGCCTGAGTGTACACAGTGGCAAGCTTACAGTAATTTCACATTCATGTCACAAGGGAAAGCAATTCACTAATTCCAACTACAAACAGATGGTGTTAATGATGTCAAAGCCAAAGTCTGCCTTTCAAAATAAGTCTGCATTATTCAATTTATGAAATGTTTGAACATGTGCAGATCTCTTTGTAGCCTTTATCTCTTTCCCTCTTTCTTTTTTTTTTACTTTCCATAATCCATCTTTGATGTGATCTTGCTTCCTTGATTTCTGGTGTCTCATTATCCTTGTTTGCATAACTTTAATCAAATTTCAGTATTTCTGCACTCGCTGTTGTCAGAGTTGTAAGCCCCAAATCTCTCCACAACTTCAAAGGGTGTCTGTGTCTGTGAACCCACAAAGGCCTGTCTAAACCCCGGCTTTATCAGTGTCTGTCTACCCGCTCTTTTCCCTCTCATTCTTTCAACCCTCCTCCTCTTTCGCGCTTCTTCGTTCGCTTTCTTCTCCTCGATTCTGTCTTTTTTTTTTTTCTCGACGTGACCACCTCATCTGTCCTCCAACCTGTTATTTTCACCGTGTTTCTGGGCGTTCCTTCCATGTTGTGCGTGTGTGTGTGCATGTGTGTCAATTCATGCATTTATCCATTTCCCAAATCCTCAGTTCTCTTTTCTTTTTTTCAGAGTGCTTCAGTTTAAACCTATGTGAACCGTTGCCATGGCGCTCAGCCTGTCAGGCCAAGGTTGATGGGCAGAAAGATAGTTGTATGCGTGTGTGTATGTGTGTGAGTGTGTTAAGATGATTGGGTGAGAGCAGAGCAGGGCGAGTGCTGATTGAAGCTCGGAATAACATTAAGGCAAACCTTTCTTTTCTCTGACTCTGTCTCCTTCGCTCCCTTTGGCATTCTGTCACTCACCGGCTGCCTCCTCTGTCTCATCACTTAGACCCCGTCTCTGTTTCTCCTCTGTTTGTCTGACTCCCTAATTCTTTGTCTTTTTTTCCGCACTCATCTATTTCTGTCTCTCAAAATATATATTTTGTATGTTTGCCATGGAGAATCTTAAACAAAGATGTGGAGAAAATACCTCCAACATCAGTCGACAATAATTTGCCTGTTTGTGCCTGTGGCTGGGTGGGTGTGTCTCCTGTTTAACTGTATCTGTGAGGGCATATTTGCTCATGTGTCTGGGTGTGTTTGGTTCTCTGACTATGGGAAATTATTTCCCTTTGCTTGTTACAAATTGAAAACAAACGCAGAGTTATTGCCAGTAGCTTTGGTGGTTTGCGCCTCCTCTGAATTCTCACCCTGCTATTAGCCGAACCATTGCTTATTGGGCACTCAAATCCCATTCTGAGTACCCTGTAAGTCAGTCCAGTCTCTCATTTTTCATCACAGTTCTTTGTCTTAAGCTCTTTGTCTGAGATATGGTGACTGACATCAGTGTTCGGATGCAAATGGAGAAAATAATACATGCCAGCACTCATTTATCTCATCTTAGATTGGTGATGATCTGATGTTGGTACCTTTTGCTTAGAACTGATGGGGGTCAGGCTTATTTAATTGATGCTTCATATTAAAGATCTAAATTCTGTTTTCAGCACCCATCAGAATGTTCAAGTTGACCTGCAAATGGGCACGAAACAGCGGTTGCAAATCATCCGGAGCATGGAGTTTAAAAATGACCTTGAGGGCACATCCGTCGAACTGAATAAGGTCAACAACGTTGCACAAAGCCTCAACGGCATATTTCAGTGTCCCAGAGTCCTCGGCAGCAGAGCTCGGAGTGAAGAAAGTGTCCGACGTCAGGCTTAGCCCATGTTCAGATCTGTAAACTATTCATAGGTTTCCATTAGATGGGCCCTCCGCTGATTGTTGAATATTTTTTGAATTGTCATTAAATTGTAAAGAGCAGAAGAGTCCCCTCCCTGCAGAAGCTGGTAGTGGTGGATGGATGGCAGTCGGTGGTGGAGATGCATGTGGTGTTTCCAAACAAAAGTGTAGGAACAAGATGTCATGGTTGTAGATGATGAATAATTGTCTAACTTTCAAATTCTAAATTTAATTCCACCCCACAGGATCCTCCATTGGTTTCGTATCTATAGTTTGCCACTCTCCTCTCTCCTCCTCTCTATTGTTTCAACTCTAACCTTTTCTGCAGATTTCCTCCAAGCCCCCTACACACACACACACACACATACTGCCCGTCACTCCATTTTGTCCTCTTTGCTTGTGAAATTTGCAATAGGCACTCAACGTTGGAAGAAGGCTAAGTGGATGTGAGGGTGAACATTCATGACCTCTGAGCAAAAAGGGTGCACATCCCTTTTGCTGTCAATGCGTTTCATGTGCGTGTTTGTTTATTCCCGCGTGCTGGTGCGATTCTCGACATCCCGTGTGAACATCCCTCCAGGGCTAATGGAAAGGGTTGCACAGAGTCCAGGTCTGAGCTCCTACTGTAGTCACTCTGAGTAAATGGGCTCCCGTTGTTAACAGGTTTCTACTGTTGTCGGGAGACTCGGGCAACAGAGGTCAGCCATGGAGCAGGCCAGTATTCTTACTTTGTCTCCATCTTCTCCTGCAAGACTCCCTTTTGTTTAGTTTATTGCTCTGCTTTTCTGTCTCCAATTCCATCTGTTCATTCTCATCTTGCTTTGCTTAGGTGTTCAGTTGTGTAACTTTAAAATTATTTATATTAGAAATGTTTTTCATGGTTTTGGTCTTCCTGTCAAATCCCTGAGGTTCTTTGCAGACTTCACAAAATGACACCATTTTTCATTTTGTGTATCTAACCATGACAACAGAAGAGAGATGAAATAGCTGAAATATGGCTGGAAAGAATGATGGATGGATGGATAGAAAGAAAGGGGAAGAAACAAGACTGTCAGTAGAACTTGGTCAAATCATGGTATCTATCTCTGCAGAATGACCTACTGAACGAGCGGATTAAGCCCATCATCTGCATTCTGGGTTTGGGCTTAAGTTCTGCGCACAAACACACACATACACACACACGCACGTGCTTACACGCAGCCAGCTGTCATCCCCTCCCCCACATATCATTTGTAGTCACAAAACCGAAATGGATAGACAAGGTTAAGCTATGTTAACATCCCCATTCACGAGTGGCCATTTCAAATGTGTGTTTTTAGCATAAAGGAACATGAGACAAAAGGTTAATTGTGGCTGTAAGCCATCATGTCAAAGGAAATTATGGTGATATGCCCTCGTCTTTAGGCTCTTGGTGCAATGGGCTAAATTATCTATGAATTAAACTTATACAAGTATACACTTGTCAGAGTCAGTCATGTTTAATCATTAAACAAGCTTTCTGTTGCTTATGGAAAACAATAGAAAGTTTAGAGGTAAATAGATACATACACCGGAATGTAATAATTTGGCTCTGTGATTCTCTGTCTGTGACCATGTTGATGATAAGAGAAATTGTGTTGTTATCGTTTTGATACTCAGGGCAATGATAGCTTGGTGTTTATTTCTGTTGATGGCTCACAGACAATTGTAGGGAATAAATCCACAGCATTCTTTGTGGCGTCATAATTAATTTTTCATACGCCTCAACTTTGACTAGTATTTGGCCTGGAGCATAAAATCTGTGCACGAGGATCTTTTTTAAATGAGGCCGACTGTCGTCACTGGGAGCTATAATTGGGGGTACGACACTTGCAAAGTGCAAGTTTGTGTGAGACATCTCAATCATGAAGATCAGCTCTGCAGTACTCATTCTCATTCTTATGGTGTGCCTCAGTGGATATTCTCAGTGAAATTGTGGAGGTATCCATATCAAGTCTTTTTTAAGTTTTTGTAGGCACATTAAACAACATTTGTGTGTTCAGGCCTTTGCATATGCTCCTACTGCGTGGCAGACTGAATGTGCCATGTAAGCAAAGCAGCAGGCGTGTGACAGTGGCCTTGCTTTGAAAGTTGTTCAGACACTACTGTGTCTGGCGGTGCGGTGGAACTGCTCCTGATGTTCCATATCAAAGGGAAGGCTGGCATGCATGCTGTTTCCTGTCACAAAGTTGTGCTGGTATGGAAGACATGCCAACAGGAGGAGGGAGGGAAAGAACCTCAAAAACTAAAGCCCTATATGAAAATAAACCACACTACATGGACTGGAAATAAAAGAATGATTCTGCATTTATTCATGTGGAAAAATTGATTATCCAGTAACGCATACAGTAAATGTTTGTTCCAAAAATATTTGGGATCAGTGCGTCGTGATCACCACCTCTGCATCTGCATGCCATATTTTCATATACATTTTTATCCAGACCACAGTTAAAAAATATCTTGTAATGATCATTTTTGTGTAATGGCAGACAGATAAACACTTTGGGCCATTGGATTGCACATAGCACCAAATAAAACATTGCATGCTAACTTATATGACCAATTGTGTAGCCCCTCTCTGTCAGCAAGTTATCATTTAAGCATTGCAAACATCTCATAAAATCAAAATTTTCCTCATGCAGTAAATGCTCCACGAATTGACTTTGATGTGCTCCACCCAGGTGGGAGAGAAGGTTTACCAAATGCTGACTTGATGACTTGTGTCAAGTCATTCACATCGACTGCCACTGCAGGTTTTTGCTGCATCCTGCTTCCATCAGAAGGTTATTACTCATTCGCACACTGTCTGTCTCTGGCTGCCTTATATGCCCTCCATCCTCTGTGCCACCCACAGGCCTCCTCTAATCCCCCAGCAGGCCCACTCTCCCTGGGACAGGATTAGAGGCCTCTCCTCTACACTCGGTGAGGCTTGGGGCTATTTCTCTGTAAGTGCGTGAGAACATGTCCCTGCGCTGGTGCATCTGCTTGCATGCGTGCGTGTGTGTGTATGTACGCCCAGGAAAAAAGTAATATTGGACAATGAGCTAGAGGTACAAGGAGGTAGGATTGAATGGGATGGAGAGACGGGGGGTAGAGGTATGGAGGTATAAATCATTGAAGCACCATGTGTCAGACGAAGGACAAAAGCATCTCCCACAGCCCACTGGGGCGCAAACGGAAGGAGCCTGATGTGAGGGATGCAAAGTGTGAAGATAAGAGGAGGCCACAAAGATGTGTGGAAGGAATTGTGTTGTGATAATGAAAGTAGTATACGTAATATGAGCATTGAGCCGAGGCAAGAGATGGATAGACGATATAGATATGGTGGGCTTGGAGTGTGTTTAAACAGACTCAAAACCAGGGTGCCCTATAGTGTTATTGGCCAGTCAGATGATGAGGGAATCATTAAAACAGATGTGCAGTGAAATTACATTTCTGTGATCTCAGACTGTGCCAGAACTTTGTCATGTTCTAAGTTCATAAGATTTTTGACATTTTGGTTTTCTCACCTCTGAACATCGTGATGCAACAAAGAGGCTGTTTGAGCAATAGCATAGCACTTCCCAGAGAGTCTGAGCGGAGCTTCGTTTGTTCCCGGGGTTTGAGATGCTGAGAGGTTTATTTATTATACACCCTGTCTCCCATTCTCCAAAGAAGATTTTCAGGACGCCCTTTGATCTCATGGTACTTGTGCTGTTTGTCTTTACCTACACTTGTTTTTCGTGACAGACAACAGGAAACTCTGCTCTTGGCAGTCATAGCGGAAAATGTGTTTAACAATCAGAAGGGGGAGTGTAAACAAATGCATACAGAGCGATGCCTGTCGTTTGTCATTGAAAATATGTGTTTTGTAGTGAATTGCAAAATCAGTCAGCCATAAGTTGAGGTTTACAATCTTTACCAGCAAACGATGGATTGTCTTTTTTAATGACACGTTTCTGTTCCACAGTTGTTCAAGTACAAATGCATTTGTTTATTAGTGAATAATCAGTGATGTCTGACTTGATCTGATCAATTAGTTTTCCTGATAAATAATAATGTAACCAAGAGGATCGGTGCCATTTGCTCCGCATTTACACCATTGCCAGCTGTACAAGTGTAACATTTTCCTCTAAAGTCATAATGGTTCAGGGACCAGTCCTTTTTATACCAATGATGATTAGCATTGATCTTTACCATTAGCAAATGAACGGATGCCAGGAAATGCCTCCACTCACCGAGGGATGTTTAATTTAAATTACTGTCTCCCTCAGATTTTATTAACCATCTTCTTTAAAAAAATAAAAAAACATTGGATACAAACCCCTGTTTAGTTCTGACGCATACAGCACAGTGATTTATTGAAATGCTCACAGACGAGCTGTCAAAGAGCACAGTCTGTTTACCTGCACGTTGATGTATGTAGAGAAGTCTGCATCTAGCTTTGAGAAACCACATCCGACTCTGTTTACATGTTGGCGCGCCGTTATGTGCTCTTGTCAAGTGTCACCATGAAGGAAATTTGGAAACATAACGGAGGCGGGGGGATGCATACTTCTGGGCTTGAACGCTCAACTCACTGTGTGCAAGTGTGGTTGTCAGTGATTGCATAGTCTATTCTCATTATTCTCTCCTTTTTTGTCCCTCCCCTCTGTCTCCATTACTCTCCTTCTGCATTCTTCCTCTCTCTCCATTCTCAGTAGTTACGCCGTGCTCTCCATTTCTCTTCCCCCTCCTTCCTGTCTCTATCCATCTTTTTGCGTGAAGGAACACGACCTGAGTCAGCAGTCTTTGCTCCCGGTGTTTGGAAGCCTCTCGCCTCCCATGCTGCTCTGTCTCATGCTCCTGGATCTGTTACAGGAAGTGAATCACGCTGGTCATTGAGCAGCCCTGAGTTATCATGTTTCAGATAATGTTGTCCGGACTCTCTCGTCTTTTATTTATCACAGCCTGCATTCTAAATGTCTTCGTCTCTCCAGGCGGCCGGTGGGCACGAACGCAGATTACATGGCACGACATGAAACACACATCTAGATGTCCCGTAGAGAGCGCAGGTGCCGCTTTTGCTGTCCAACTGCGTGGTGTAATTGGGAGCCTCATGTTCCACTTCACTGTCCAGAATCTTGATCAAGGCAATTTAAACAGTGACACCCCTAAAACTAACTGTTGTGGTGTTTGGCAAACTGTTTATGAAGTGCTTCAACAGGATACCACTTTAAATGATTACCCTCCTAGACTGGTGCTTCCTGAACATGTTGTAACTAGTAAAACTTAATGCTTTACTATCATGCCTTCATGCGTGTTTTACATCTGCCGTGCTGCCATGTAAGACCCTAGATAATGATCTTTTTTTCTTTTAAATTATATATGGCATATTATGCTGTGACCCAGTGGAACAGCACGGCAGGGAAATCGAGGAAAAGTATTCCTCTGTCTGCCCAGATGGAAATAATGTGTATCTACTTGTGCTGGCTGATGGTTAGCATTTGAGATTTCTCTTCTAGAAGGGTTCTTTTATTATGTTCAGTGCAGGAGCCTTTATGTTATTTGTTCGGTTGCCTCAAAGGAAATCCAAGGCCATCTGAAGCAATTTCTCTCTCTGTGTCTGCTGTGCACTCATTATACCTGTGAGCTTTTCAAAGTATGGGTTCTGCTTTTTTTTGCTATGCGTGATGGGACACATAGGCAGCTTAACTTATAAGTGCTCCACAAACTTGTGTATGGAAGAATTTTCCTCTCTCTTAGAGCACCGTGTGCCAATATAATCATCATTATCATCATCGTCGCATATGTTTTTTTTACTGATCTTTTTGTCCCTGGCTTTGTGGGGGCAACACGGGAGTGAGGTGATGATCATTTAGGCAGCACCTCTCGAGCCTGACTGCATGCTTTAAGAGCCAGCATAATTTACGATCTGGTATCTCCCTTTTTGCATACACACACATGCACACGCAGAGCACACACATTGGCAAAGATTAAACCTGCATGAAAATGAAGACCATAATCTCTGTGTGGTCTGGAACTAATCACCAATGTAACGAAAACCAGAGCAGACAAACTAATACAGGAGTGTGTGCACAGACCTCCATTTGTGCACGGCCATTAGTGTGCATGAGCTCAGAATGCTGAATGAGGGTCTGCAAATCTTGTGTGCGTGTGGAGTAAGTTCTATTACCTCCCCGCCAACAGAATGTGTAATTGGCAAAGATGAGCGTGGACGTGACCCACTTGACCAGAATCCGGCCCGAGGCGCGCAGTGTCACAGTTCAGAGTGTAGCCACCTAGACTTTGAACCCAGAAGACCGGTTAAGCAAAGGCAGCAACAGGTTCTGAATTCAACAGGGGGAAATGTGCTGTTTGAAAACTGAATGGGCTGAATGCAAAGGAGTAGAATTTGAAGAGGAAATTAGACAGCAGGTGGAGAGGCGACCTAATGGTGAGCAAGAAAGTGAACACTACTCTTGAGAGGAACTGAGTGCACATGAGAAAGAGACTGAAAAACACAGGGAGTGAGAGAAGAATTGAGAATGAGGTAGCCCTGAAAGAAATGTCATTTTTTGTGTGGTCTGGCAGCCACATCAGGTGGTCTTTCAGAGGAAAGATTGTGATGTTGGGTTTTAAATTAGAAGTGAGGTGTCACCTGCGGGGCTGGAGGAGAAACACCTTCTCTCAGGAGCACTTTATTAGAAGAAAGCCGGCACCGCCTGCTGATTAGATGGTGGTGGACTACACCATCTATATCACACATGCCAGCATGTGTATGCATTAGACTTGCATGATGTCAAGAGATTTTATTGAGCCCAGGCATTATGTGAGCCATAATGGCTTAGATATGGGTCTTTAAGTGTGGGTCTCTGTTTTAAAACATTTTTTATTTTCATTTCAAGTTGTCTATTTGCAGAACACTATTAATCTGATGTATTTTGGTAGGGTTTTTTTTGTGCATGACTGTGGGCTGGTTCATGGGCTGGTCATTGCCCTCCATTGCTCTCTTTCCCCTCATGACTTGCACAACATCATGTACATCATTCTATTAAGCACTTGTTTTTGGAAATGCCGGTCTTTGCTCAAGTCAAACTTGCAAGACAACTCTGACAAGATTATTCAAGCGGACAAGGAGCGGCAGGGGATGGACACAGGAAATGCATGGAGCAGCATTAGCTGGGAGGGTTGGGGATGGGGGGTAGATGATGCGGTCAGATTTGTTTGACATCAGCTCTGATGTTCATCTGTACACACTTAAGCACTGAGATTTGCCTTGAAACAGGACAGTCTCACTGCGCAAGAGGCACTTTGCTGCTGTCTCAGAACAGCTTTAGGATATGTGGACATCCACTCACATGCACATGAAAACATAATCACCATAAACATATTGCTTGGTTAACTTGTGCTCGGGAGCTGCCATAAAAGTTTAAGATGGCAGTAGTCCTGTGCTTGCTCCTTCATGTGTTAAATAACTCACTTTACTGGAGTGGATCGTCTTAATTAATGTTCACTTTCTTGTGTAAAATGCTGAAAGTTTTGTGTTTGGGCTGCAAAAAAAAGAAAAGCATGAGGAGGAATATGGAGTCCAAATTTGCAGCATTTGACAAAATCAATATGTGAGAAGCATGATGGAAAAACACTGCTGGTGATAATTGCTGGAGAAAAAAATGTCAAATGAAATTGGCTTAAAAAATGGTCCCTTGGGAACTGATTAAAATGCATCAAATGCTCATGGAAATGAGTGAGAAAAAGTGGCAGAAGACACCATAAAAAGTAGCCAAGGAAGAAAAAAAGAGCGATAAGGGAAAAGCAAAAGAAAAGAAACTGAATGGAAGTGACTTAGATGTAATGGAATTAACCCCTAACGAGGGCACACTTGTTTGCAGGAAGTCTATTCATTGTGTATGTATTTTAATTTGAAGGTGCTAATGTAAAATGTATCACATTTAATTGCACTTTTTCAAGACATACCACATTTGAAAATGGGGG
>CAESWR010000029.1:575970-590407 GCA_903171835.1 Mullus surmuletus | reverse complement strand
AAATTTCCCGTCCTTGCTACAAAATCTGTTTTCCGACAAGTCAAAAGAGCAGAATTTCAAAGATTGTCTATTCCTCTCTGGGGCAGAGCAGGCAGGGATGTGTGATGTGAAAAGGAGGATGTCTTAGATGGCTCCATCAGTGGGAATGTGTGCAACTGATAAGGTATTTGTATTCTATGCTACAATATATGTACATGTGAACTTGTGTGGGTGAAAATGTGTATGAACGTCTGCTTTGATCTCTGAGTTCTGTTATTATATTTTATTTGTGAGCTCGATTCCCCATGTGTTTGCATGCATGTGTGTGTGTATGTGTGCACGCCCCTGCTCTCGCTGATGTGTGGTGCAATAATAGAAGCTGTCCTGCAGCACACAGTCTGGTGTTTGCAGCCGGAAAGCTGTCATAAACAATCTGCTCCAGCGTCAGTTAAACAGCAAGCGTGGGAGCATCGGGTGCTCTATAGGCTACAGCCAGGCTCGCGCTCTCTAAATAGACCAACCCATCTGCCTAATGCTCTGGAATCAAAATGAGCAATGGATATCCCGTGTGACATTGCCATAGTTTATGCGACAACAGTGTGGCAAGTGACACTGACCGGTGGCTCCGTGAGGTGTTGAGGCTTGACACTGAGTGAAGCTGATGTCATGCTGCACTGTGGAAACGGGCAGAGATGTGTTGTGGAAGGAAGAAAATACAGCTTCCCCTGGCTACACTGAATTTAAACATGAGTGCCATATTTGGTGGAATTCTACTTTGGCTTGCCAGCTACCCAGTAAATAGTCCGTATGGCTGCCAGGGTTGGCTGAGGGTCCTTTGAATGTTTAAAAGAAAACGATGTCAAGTACGTCCATCAAGGGAAATGATCACTTAATCACCATTTTTCTTGCAATGCAGAACAACATCAAAACTTTCTGACAATGGCGTCATCTGACCTGGGCTGTATGACTCAAAGCAGGTACAATCGAATTCCAAACTTCCGAGACAAGCTGAGGGGAAACATCGCCCTTGGTGGGACGTTCAACGACACTTAAGCCAAGCAGGGTGACACTTCATCGCCGGTTGAGAGCCACGTGATGGAGAGCTGAGGTCAATAACAACAACAAAAAGGCAAATTCATCCAAATGGGCAAATTCGAGTTTGGGAAAAAGTCTGAATAAAACAGGCTGCAGCTCGAAATCGGGCAGGCAGACAGGTGCTGGAGCACAGCAGGAGCCGCACAATGGACAATCTGGTGGGCAGCAACCGGAGCTGGCGAGTGTGTGGACTCTGGGACTAATGTGGGGATGAAAAATATGCAAGCAAGTGTGTGAGGGGATCAGGTGACTGGGAATGGTGGGAGACTCTGGAATTACTGCAGGGCAGGTGGCAGCGGTGGGATCCGGACTGACAGGCGGCTTTAGTGACTGATGACGACGCACGCAGAATATGAGAATGGGAAATGAAGAATGAATCATGCATATATTGTAACGATCCTCTGACCTTATGTCGAGTGTCGCCATCAAGTTTCCCACTGGTAAAAGAACAAATATTGAAATCTCATCGGCACAGAGCACCGGGTTACACATTTCCAGTGAAATATGGCTCTGCAGCCTGCCTCTAAGCTCGAGCTGTGAGGGGAAAAAGTGCTCTGGCTGCATTAGGAGCCACATCTCTCTCATTTTCTGCTCCCTTTTTTTCCTCCTCAGTGCGCCCGGCTTATTTTACCTCCACTCCAAGCGAGCCACAATAATATGCTTTAATATATCTGACATTTTTTAATCAATACTAATGTCTGGGCATATACATTTAGACCCACAGAGATCCCTGCTTGTTGCTGCGTCATGAATTAGTAAACCCCATCTGTCAGGAGATGTTGTACAGTGAAGGTGAGCGTGCAAGCAAGACATTTCGGTTCAGTTTGAATTTGGATGCACTCCATGCAGCTTGGTTCTATTACTTTCTCTTCAAACTTGCATTGATAAAGTTTGACACCTTTAAACAGGCATCATTGCATTCAACATTTTGCTTGACCTTTTGTGGGTTGATATTGAATATTGACAAAACCTGACCAATATGCATTTGAGCTGTGCGTGCAAAGGTTAAAATGCAAGAACTCACACAGGCAAATGTCATGACATGAGTAGTTGTGCTCAGTGTTTTGTATTCTTCGCCTAAAAAAAAAAAGGAGTATCTCATAATGAAAACAACCTCAAGTCTTGACCCACATTTGCAACCAGTGTTTCTTGGTAATTCGGCATCAGAATCTTTTTGAATAATATAAAATCCCCGAAATGAGAGGAGGAGTTTCCCTTTCACGACTCTTCCTCGAAGCTGCAGCTGTGGTCCCTGCATCTCAAAGGGACCACTGCCAGAGAAATCACTTGCACGCAGCCTCACCGCTTTGCCATCTGTCTCTAAGGAGCAGACTTCTGGTGGCTAGTATCGAAGACGGAAAAAATAACCACAGTAAGAGAAAATACTTACCATGAAAACAAAATTATATTGTTTGACTGTAACGAGAAAAAAAAAAGTTGGGATCTTAAAACCAAAACCTGAAAATAGTTGTTTAATGTGTCGAAACCAAACCAGATTTTGAGAGCATAGCTGTTCAAGATGGCTTTTCACTGTTGTTTTGGCTCAAGATTAGAGAAATCTTGTGTCCCCGGTGTTTGATTTTATTCACTCTGTCAATCCATTACAGCAGAGTGATAGCGCACAAAGTTTGCCTTTGAGGGAGGAAGGTGTAAGTTTGATCTAAAAGCATTTAGATTCTCTTGTGGCGTGAAGATTCAAGCTGCTGTTTGGTTTGCAATGCGCTCACCCTTCTCTATCTTTCCTCACTTTCTCCTTTAGTGAGGTGAAAGTACTCTTTTTGTCCCGCTGACAAGATAAACTGGTTGTCTTTTTGAAATTGCCTCTGTATAATTATTTTTCGCCGATATGTGTAAGAACAAGATAACCTCACAGCCCTCCTTCGCCTCCGTTAATTATTTTTCAAGTTGTTTTTTTTTTTTTTAAATCGTGCAATCAAGTTTAGTTTATTTGAGGTGAAAGAACTCCTTATGTCTTCGGATTGAAGATTCCTTCCAATGAAATACTAAATGAAATGCAGAACTTTCCCCACCGCTCACCGGGTTTGTTCGTTTTTCATTGCACATCTGCTCTTCACAGCTGGAATATCTGATAGATTGATTCAGATCCCGCGCGCCCTTTTGTTGTATAATTGTGGCTTCTTGAGTTGGATTTCTGCGAGCTCCCTCTCGAAGGAGCACAGGAGGTTAATCAGCAAGTTCCGCTTTTTTAAAAAACGCATTCCCTCCCGCCACGGAGAGATTCCTCCGACTCACCTCTGCATTCGAGTCATTTGAGATAGATGTCACATGGGCTTTCCTACCTTCTGCCCTGATGAGAAACCAACGCACGTTCTCCATTTCCCACACTGGAGAATGAGGGACCTAAAACTCTCATCTCACACTATTCCCATGACGGATGTTTATGACAAGGATGTGATCCACATATTACTACACACACACACACACCCGTGCACAGACACACACCCGGGCATTAACAGGCATGCATGGACACGCCCCCACTGGACAAAGTGATTGACAGTCCAAAAGAGATAATTCATTGTTATGGTTTTCCAAAGTAGCTGACATCCCCATTTCCAGCCTGCTGCCCTGTAGGGATTTATAATAGGATGCTTATCATTATGCAGCAGTGCCAAGGAAGATAGGCCGATTTAGTAAATTAAATTTGCTCAAAAAAGTGCCGCAAAAATCAAACAGCTGTCACGCAGCTCGGATTTCGATTGGTAAAGGGTGTCTTTCTTTCAAATTCTTAGTTTTTAGCACATTCCCCTTGCTAAAATGTTCATGCCCTCCTCTATTCTGTGAGTCCACTTTGATTAGACAAGTGAAGGTTTGGAGGAGGAAAAAATAGAACATTTTTAAGGATGGAAAGGAAACAGAAATCTTTATTCCTTGCTCTTTTAGAGATTTTGTCTGTACGTTGTATCTAAGAACTGCAAGCTCCCAAAGGCTCCCAAGAGTCTACATCCTGTACTTTACCTTTGTCATTCCCGACTTTCATTCTTAAAACATGCCCCCCTCATTCTCTCCCCTCTCTTCCACTGAAACATCATGTTGTGAATATTAAAAGGATGAGGGTGTGCAGACAGCATGAATGCTAAAAGCGAAGGAAAAGAAACGGTAAATTGTCTGACAGACATAAACCTTTTGTACAACACGTCCTTCACAAATCAGTATCAAGCACCACCAAGTGAATCGGCTAAGGTATGTTTATGAAGCATCATGTCAAACTCAACTGCCGTACTTTGCTTTGACAGTGCAGTGGCGCATTTGTCAGAACACACAATTGGTTGAATCTTTTAGTAATCGTGTAAATGTTTAAAATGCATACCCATCTTGTTTTCTCCACTGAAAAGTTACATTGTTTCACTCTATTTGTGACAGATGGGTTTCATCACTTTAGAATCTGAAATTATTCTTTTAAGGATTATTGGGACCTCACCAGTGTGGGTTTAAAGGGAAGTCTACTGGGTGGAAGGTGGGTAACATTGGTGAATGATTTTTTTAGGGGTACTCCTCTATCAGTGACACTTTTCTAGGACCAAAATCAAAACTGTTTATAATGCCATGTAAGGTACCTCAGCTGCCTATTTCCCAAAACACAATGCTGGGTTTCCTTCCTTTCCTCCATTTGCCTTAATTGATCCCTCATCAAATTAGACCACGTGAATCATTTAGCAAAATCTTTAAGGTAAACGTGAACAGTTGCCCTCAGCTAATCCATTCCTTACCTACATTTTGCAGAAGGTTCGCCCTCCACCTCCCTCCCCCAGCGCCCGCCGCTCAGCGTTTGCCGCGAATACGATCTGACCCAGCCTCTGTCTTTCTTCTCCGCAGTACCACTGCAGCTCCATCAATCACGCACATGCACGCTCGCACACACTGAGCAATTCAGACCTTATCGAGTGGAGACAAAGATGGCTCTGTGATAGACACACAGGGAGGAGTGTGGGTCGGCTACATACACATGCGCTTGCACACGCACGTTCCCCGACACAGATCACAGTCAATTGATAAAGCTGAGAAAGGCCCAGCAGGGAATCAATTATTTTCAAATGTGTTAACATTATTTGATTCAAGATTTATCCATCTAGATCCCTGCAGAATTAAAAGGAACAGAGCAGAGCATGCGGCGCGCTAGTGTGTATGTGATATATACTCGCCCGTCTGTCTCACAGTGTCTTGTGATTGCAGTGCAATATGAGAGGTAACGTGTAACACAAGGCACGTCTTTATTCAGGGGCGGCATCCTTCAAAGGACATGGTTGATGAGGTTGGACCTGAGTGATAGTATATGAGAGAATCTGGTCTACTGAGGATTTGAGGACCAACTGCTCTGATGCCAAAACTTAAAAGTGGAGCCCTCCGCTGCTTCTCTCCGTTTTGGTCTACAGTTATCACAAGAGTGAATCCTGAGATTGTTGGGACCCTCCAAATTCAGGAAAAATGAAGCATGTCTCAGTCGCCATGATGTGATCAGTCATCAAACGTGGTCTTTGAAGGACACTGCTGCTCAGGAGGAGTCCTCCTTCCTCACACGTGAATAAACACAAGCGCACACACTTGCACACAGCCATGTTTCTGTCACTTTAGAGGTCTTGCATTAATTCCCTGGACACTTAACCTCAACCTTACACTGAGTTGTCACTAAAATGAAGTGATTTATGCTTTTATGTTCCTCAAGGGAGGTGAGTGTTTACATGGAGAAGATCTGGTGCACTTGCATAGCAGCACCACCCCTGTTGATCTGCATTTACAATTGCTAATATTTCAGATCAGCGAGTGTGTTTCTTGACAAGGACTATTAGATCCACTCAAGCAATAACACACGCTTAATTATGGAGTGTCAAATGGCAATTCTATTTATATATAGTACATAAAGGATTAAAGTGTTACAAAGATTTGCATATGGCAGTTACTCATAGCCTTATGGTATTAGGCAAATCCGCAAAGAAACATTTATTACATTTGTGCCTTGACAATGAAAAATAGGTTCTTAGCATTGTTTGGGTAAAATAAATAACTTTTAGGCAGTGGATGTTGAGGCCATTAATTGCATACCCCTATGAGCATCACAGGGCTTTCATTTCATGCCTTTCCCACGTGGAGAATGCCGGGGAGAAAATTGCTCTTTCTTGCATAGTGGGACTAATTTCACATTAAAGGCAAAATATCTTAGGACAATATTGCCAGCAAATGATATGCCATGATGGTAATTAAAAAAAAATCACCGTGTCCTGACAGGGTATGACAGTGCGGCACAACATAAGCAATCCCGGCATTCATTTTTCTTATGCAAGGTTGAAAAGTATCTTATTGCTCCAAAGTTGGTGCCTTTTAATCATGAATCATGAGCGAGACTAACTTTAATTTACTTCTTTTTAATAATTTATCACCGTTTTTCATAGCTTCAAGCCCAAAACCCTTGTCCCATTTTATGGTGTGTGTTTTGCAAATTGCGTGGTTGTGCAGCCAATGAGCCGTGAGACGAACTACTCGTCGCACTTGTCCCCCGTCTGCTTGGTGTTTCAGTATTTATCATCTTTAATTACGCAAAAGTTGGACTGTTCCAGGTTAACGTTTTTGCTCCAAATGTATAGATCAGCGACAACTTTTAAACGGTCTCTCTTGTATGTGCTATACCCAATTTATTACTGGTTTTGTCCACCGGTTTGTAGAGGTAAATTTCATGTTTTGTTCTGGGTTTTAGTACAATGAAAGGACATTTGTTTGTGTGTGTGGTCTCAATGTTTTCGATGTTCTTCTTGTAGGACTTAGCAACTTAAAGATCTCGGTTGGGGGAAAAAAAATGAATAGATAGAGCGGTGAACTATGGCATGAAGAGGTGCAGGTGACAGGTGCTTACTGACTTTATAGCAAATGTCAAGCCTCGGTTGTCATTAAGGTAAACAACACCTTCAGCTGTGCTCTGCTGTCATGTGGAAAATGACACATGTCCTTTCTGCCTCGTGGGATCTATGATGAAAAAATAGACCGAGTGCAGAGGAGGCTGGAGATGAATTCACTTCACTTCCATCAGCCATCCCTTGCTAATCATGTTTCTGGAATCAATATAATATCAGGAGCATGGTCACCCGCCTCATCTCTTTTTTCCCCCCCTCCTCATATGCTTATATTTGGTTATCATTTCCCTTGTATTGTCTCCATCACCCTCCTCTCTGACCCTCTTTCATCCTCCTCCTCCCCCCATTCATCCCCCTCGCCTTCAACATCCCTCGCAATCAATCCATTTTCACCGCACCTTGCATCTGAAAATAATTATTGCTAAGATAGAAGACGGAGAGAGACGGTGATGGAGTGGGAGAAGATATTCATTGATGGCAAGCCGGACGGCGGTGTAGGTGAAAGAGAGCAAGGAAAAAATCAGGAGGCACCAGGGCGGGGAGGCACAGAGATGGAAAATGGTATTGATAAGATGTCGAAGGGAAAGAGGTTTCACGAATCAAAGGGAAGGTAAAAAGGGTACGAAAAGCTTAAAATGAAGACCTACAGATTTTTTTTGTCCCCCCGTCTGGACTCTGCAGTGTTTCAGAAACAAATTTAGCCGTCGTCTAATCCCCTGAATTGGCAGACGGCTGCCATAATCTCATCTCGAAGAAGCAGATACTGTTAACATCACTTGCTCCCGAAACATCAGTTAATACACGATAAGCAAACATGGTTAGCGTTTTATTGCCGCAGCACAAACAAAGCTAACCGCCATAAGCTGCGTTTTGTTTTGCCGGGCCATGAGCGATGCTAATTTCTGTTGACGCTGCCAGGTATTACTGACATGGAGAACAATGCTAAATCCCCGTTAGCGAACCCCAGCAGCTGCAGGGGCTTAGAGCTGCTCGAGTTTCCATTAGCCTTGCGGTATAAATGCACACACACACACACACGCACACACACGTGCACAAATACATTGTGTTGCATGTGCGCATACACCCCACAGCCCCATGATTCCCATTAACCTGTGGGAGCCCCTGCATGGCTGCGAGAAAGAATCCTAATTTGTCAGTCTGCTGTGGATCTCTGTGCTGAAGGTCGTTAGTAAATCAAGTTTGCCTCTTAATTACTCGTGGACTTCCTTTCCATGTGTGTGTATGTAGGTGTGCGCCTGCATCCCTTCTACTGTGAATGAAACGTAAAGCTCAAAAGTGCATTTTGTGTCTTCAGTGTGAAGCCACCTGTTGAGATTAAATTTGGATTAACAAAAACCAAAGATGGAAGATTAAATGTACCAAATTTATAATATATTTGCAAATTGCATTTTTATCCTCATTTCTCTCCTTCCTTCCCAACCTCTCCTTCATCTGTTCCTCCCTCTGGATGGATTCCAGCACATCTGGCGAAAACAGGAATTATCGATTATGGGATTATATGAGCTATCAAATTTGTACAGTGCTCCACGCTCCTCTGCTTCTCGCTCTCCTGCCAGATGAAAAGTAATCTCGAGCACCGGAGAGCACTTGTGGGGTGCGGCTAAATCACCAGCACCGAGTCTTAACACCTGCCGCTCCTCGATAATTATTCATTCGTCATTTCGTTTGAAGACAGCCGGGACGTGTGTCAGAGGTCAGGGGTGGTGATGGAGCAGCGTCCTCCAAGCCCTTGTGGAGTTTCAATGGTCTGCTCAAGGACACTTCAGCAGGCCAGACGCTTGATGACAGAGCAGCACCAGTCTGATCCTGACTGCGAAGGACAGTGTATTTATTAGTGGGCCATCATACTGTCAGCTTTGAGAATTGATATATGGTCAAAAAATGAAGTTGGTGGCTAGAAAAAACTGTGTGGGACGCAAGAATGGGATAATAATACCCAATTGGGTTTGGGATTTTGTTCCGTTTTGGCCAAGTTTGTGGATTGGCTAAAAGCAAAGGGCGATAAATCTCTTATTAAAACTTGCAATAAAGAGGAGACGTCTCCTGCGTGTCCTTCTCACTGACTGTCACACACTCTAGTTGTAATGACAAATGTGGTCGATTATTAGCTGCTGTGGAATTCTCACCTTGAGCAACGCACAATTAGGACTTGGGGCATCCATTCAGGTTCATAATATATCTTTTTCTTTTTTTAAGGTATTTTATTTTTATTAAAATGAATTGCAGGAATATGAAACCTCTCATGAAGTGTTTCTTTTTAATGTCAAGTTGAAATGAAAACTGCTTCTTAACCCATTACTGTTCTTTGCTTTATTACATCTCACAAAACGATTTCTGTTTCCTTGAAGGACCTTTTTGTTACACAGAATGATAATCCGAATACCAGTCTGCATATGGTATTAAAAAAAATAATAAAAAAAACTGACACTTTTTCATTGACCTTTAATAATTTCATGAAAAATGCAGCTTATGTATGTGTGTTGGTACTGGACAGACGCTTGGCCCCTATGTGCTTTTGGAAATAGATCCTTGAAGAGGTTCTCTCACTCACTCTCAACTCCATTTACTTCCCGTGTGTGCTGGCCTGTGTTTTTCCTGTCTGACAACTCCCGCCAACCTTCGCTTCACACCTCATCCCTGGCAAACTAGCCATATTGGATGCCAGCATGGGACTGTTTGCAAAGTAAGTTAATTGGGTTGGTGCATAACGTGCCTCCATAGTAGCACATGCATGTGTGTGATATCAGCCGAGTGAGTTATTCTCAGGTGTTTCAATGCTGTATTTTCACCTTCTCTCCTACATCTTTGTGTGCAACCATCTTTTGCCGCCGTTCAGGACATATTGTTTCGCAGCGTGACGAGTTTAGGGCTGACAAAGGGGTGGAAGGTGGTGGGGGGAGTGGTATTATGGGCTTCTGGTGCCAGATTGGCAGCAAATCAGTTTTATGGGCATGCAGAGGGGGCAGGGGGATGTTGATGATTTCTTACTGGCTTGAAATAACAGAGGCCGTTCGGACCACAACCAACAACCAGCGATTCACTAATTGGTCACAGTGAGCGAAGTGTAATCACACTGGACATGTTTTGTTATGCAGCATCTCTCTGTTTTCTTTTGTTCTTCAGTGCCCACAACCAGTTTCTGCACTAAAGGCTGGCATGCATCTGACGCACTGAAATGTATGTTCACGTACGAGTCGATGCAGCCTGGAAAATTAGGAGCACATCCCGTAAAAATCCACTCATTTGCACTTCTTCATGCACATTCGCAGGCAAACACACACACACCGGCAAATACAAATACATTTGTGTCCTGGTAAATTCGATTGGTGTAGGTCGTCCCTATTTATGACATACCAGAGACAATTTCACACATGGGATATCATGCTACAATTTTTCATTGCAACGGTACAGGGGAAATCGTGCGTGTGTGTGTGTGTGTGCATGCCCGTGTAACTGCTCAGATCCTTGCCTGGCTTGTATCCGCGAGTGTGTGCTTAACTTGATATTATAGTTGGGCAAAGTTCAATTTATGGATAGAGACTGGAAATATTCCACTATTAATAAGCAATACACCAGAAAGTACCACGTAATTAACTTTAAAGGTGTTCAGAGTGTCAACATAGATATAAACTAATTTCCCCCCAAGTGCTTTATTTTAAATCTTATTAGTATGCATTGGTATAATCCTTGACTGGAGGTGTTGGAAATATTATCATGCTGTGTAACAGGTTGTCTAACCCAACTCTCAGCAATTGTCTCAATGAACCAGTTGTTAATTGGGACCCAGCTGTGTAATTGTGTGCATACACAGGTATAGATTTTCTGTCCATTGCGCTTCCCGGTCATGATGGACTAAATTTATCCACCTAATTACCACTGACACAGGGTGGTAGCGGAATAATTCCTCAACCATGCAGCTCTATTGGATGAATGACCAGTGCAGCATGTTCATTTTCCAAATACTGTAAAGCCTCTCTAATTAGAAGATTGTTTATTTATTTTGCTGTAAAAGACACCATTAAATCAAGGCCAGTGGAGGGTGTATTGATAACAATGTTGAGGGGGTTTCAGTCCATTAATATCTTACTATGGGTTGACAATGTTGGTTCTCAATTGTTAAGGCTATAAATACTTTTTTCATCTACAAAAATATTTCTACCACTCATGCATTTGAGTTTCTCTTTAACGCCCCTTTGATACTAATAAACTGACTAACCATTAAACCCAACCCCACAAACCCCTGGATGGTCTCTGCCTGATGGTATTTTAATGGCCTCAGAAATGAAAGCCATTCCCACATGAGCGAGCATGGGAAATAATTAATAATCCACTGTTGAGCATGGCGCAACACCTTTACTATGGTGAAAGCACAATTGGCCACCACAGTCCTCTTCCTCCTCGGAGCATGAAAAAGCAATAGATTGTACCCGTGCTCGCTTGGGATTCTGGTAATATTGGTCATATATTGTGTTTTTGCTGGATCCGTTGCTCCACTGAATTTGCCGTTTTTTGCTTTGTTGCCGCGACCACTGGATACGGCGGCTTCTGTTGACTTTACGGGACACTGTGTTTTCCTTTTGTGGGTCTAATTTAATTATTTTTTATCTTCTTTCCATGTTTGTCTAATGGGTGGCGTCGCATTAATTTAGCAGGTAAATGTGTTGGAATCATTTTGGTTAGTACGGATGTTGCTCCCCCTGAATCGTTTGATTTCTTTGCTGAAATTGCTGATCTTTTGAACTCTCCTTCATGCAAAGAATTGAAGGCAGTCCCAGTCATTGATTGTGTAATGAGCTGCTGCCTTTGTAAATCAGGTGCTAATTGCATGCAGATTGTGGGTGCAAATTGAATGAAAGCCACAGCTCAGATTTGCCTTGCACCGCCATGTATAGCTCTAGCTCTCACCACGCCTACACCACTTATTATAATAGTTACTTAAGCCTGCCACATTGTCGCTAACGACCAGGCTTCAGGCCACACACAATCAGCATTATGCTCCTTTTTTTTCTCCCTATTATAATCTTTTTCTAACCTGGCATCCCGTGCGCTGCGCATACACAAGCCATTCTCATCCTGGCAAAGCTCACTGGAATTCTCGGCCGCCATTCCTGTATGCTCACACACACGCACACTTGCGCGCACACCGTCACGCACTCTTTCACGGGTGGAGTGCATCCGCGAGAGACGGGAGGGTTATGCTTCATGCGGCTCTGAACGGATCAGTCCTGGATGGGAGTTCACCGAATCAGGCAGGTATAACTGTTCTGACCCGGAGCCCCGTCGACAGGTCAAACTGCGGAACACGTGACCACGGGGCGTGCGACTGAGAGGGAAACACGATCCAGAGTGAAGCGGTGGTGAAGAAGCATTTTTTTTATGCCATCATAGCATCATTTATATGCAATAATCTCTGTGTAAATTGGCAGCATGTGTTAGTGAATGGTGAGCATCTGCAGCTAATCAGAGAAATAACCACTGTGGTGTTTGAATGTCCTTCATGTCACTTTGTGCATATTATCTGCCTGTGTGCATGCACTCAAACACTGTACTTACTGAGATATTACCTGGATGAGCCGTATATGGGAATGCTGGTGTCTCGATCAGTGGAAAGAGGGGGCCCTGTGTAAATGGAGAGGGTTGTTGGGGGGCTTCTATCGTCTAGCCTGAAAGCAGAATACAAACATACAAGAGTGAAGGGGAAGAACAGTCATTTACATCACGCTGCCAATAAAAAAGGAAGAGGAGAATTTGTCCTGAATAATCATTGACAAATTTATGAGACTCTGCTGTTTATGACTGAATCAGGCGCCGCCTTTGAGTGCAGTTTGCTTGTCCTCCCTCCTGCACCAACCGCTCCATAAACCACATAATTTCGAGTAGGTCAGAAAGCTTCTGGTAAAAACAATCTTCAGGCGTGTGCTTCATGTTTGTGTTGTTTGAACTATTTTCGAGCTCCACCGATGCAGCACTTTGATTGTGTTTGCAATAGCTACACAAAGGTCCTCTATATCATTTGTAACTCGTGTAGAGTTTTAGGGATCACTTATTTTCATATGAAAAAGTTCACCTGATATTCGAACCCCCTTGTCTTCAAAAGGCATGAGGTTTTATTCACCTCTCACCCAAAATCAGTGCATCTCTTTTGCCCCACAGAGGCACTCCACTGTAGTGAAGTGTATTCTGTTTATAGCTGACAAACGTGCAAACTGCATGAAGTGGGATGTCAACCAAAGGAAGGGGCATCCGGTCTTTGCTGACCTCCCGTAAACCAGCCAGGGGCTCCATGGATTATCAATGACAAAGAGAATCAGTCATCCTGAGCAGCCCTTTAATTACTGGAATAAATAATAGATGAACTTATACGGCACATCCACAAGGGTTTATTGAGTTGGCCCGTCTAAATGAATGTTCGTCTGCTGAAGGTCCATGGACACACTATTGGACACTTACTTTCCAGGGTTGCAACGGGATGATCAGAGTTTTGTGCTGGTTCAAACAGCAGCTCTGATTTTATCTAATATGATAATTTGTGCATTTTTAGTGCCCCAAATATCTTCATATCTCAAATCACAATATCAGTTTAGATTCAGCTATTTCTCTTTCGCTAAGAATTAAGCAGATCTTTTGGTTTGTTTCGTTCTGAAGGACAATTTGAATTCCACCAGACAGATTGAGGCAAATGTTGACCTGGTGGAAAGGCAAGGCACGTGTTCATGTGTGTTTGAATGTCTGTTTTTGTGTGCTTGCTTCATCCAAAACATCTCATTATGCTCTTGGTCTGTGCTTGCATTGGCACGGGGCAACGGATCTGTTGACAAAAAAAGGTTTTGTGAGGGTTCCAAAACAGGAAAAATGAATCTGGACCAAAACATCTTGATTAGCAGTTCAGGCAAAGAGCTGGCAAGCCCAAGGGTGGCAACGGTAGTTGGAGGGGTCGTTGGAAAAGCAGCGGATTGAAGGTTTGAAAGAGAAATAAGCCAGAGCACAGAGTGAATGAGTGGCATGGGAGTGAGTTTTGCCTATCAATAAAATGTCTCCCCAGAGGACGAGTGGAAAAACCAGTGAAGTGCATCTCAAAATCTATGAACTCACACAGCAGACATGGAGGAATAGAAAACAGGAGGATAGATATAAAGAGGGGTGGAAAGAAGTATGAGAGAGATGAATTGATGGTGAATATAATAGGAACCCCCCACCCGCACCCCCCGCACCCCCCCAGGCAAAGCAAGAGCGATTCCACATACACACACATACATTTATTAATGGAGGGAGAGAGCTGGAAGAAGCAACTCATCATCGTCCGGGAGCTCGAAAAAACAACCAACATGGAAAAAGATGGTTTCCTTTATGAAAGCCTTTATTTCATTCTTTCTAGAATAAAAGCATTTTAGCATCAAAAAAAGAGGGGAAAAAGAAAATCAATATTTGACATTTTTTTCTTCCACAGACCAAACATCACATCCGGAAAAGTTCGCCCTTTT
>CAESWR010000029.1:558283-573045 GCA_903171835.1 Mullus surmuletus | reverse complement strand
ATAATCCTGTAATTTGGATAACATTCCTGCAAAACAGAGCACATAATGTAATTGTATATTAGTGCACTGGCTGATATATTTGAAAGCAATCACTGAATGTGGGCAGAACATCTGTTTAGGTGTTATAATACCTTTAGCGAATATTGAGAAGTGTTTTGGTTTTTGTGTGTTCTAAAATAAGTTAACATTTGTGTCGAAAACCTTCCTTGAACTAAAGTGTTAAAATCCCATTTTTGCTGCGCATACTTTTTTGGTTATTAAGAGGAGCGTAATTGATGCGAGGTCATTTGTCTGCTCCGGCGATGGCAGAGGTCCCTACACTAACTCACAGTACTGAGTGCATGCCGACTACTGTCCAGCCTCGTCCGGCTGAATCAGCAACGGCAGTACGTCCCCGATTCTCCTCCTTGTAGAGGGAAAACCTGTCTGAGACCGATGTAGCTCATCAGACCAAAAATAACTGCGACCGACTACAGCGAGTTTATAAATATTACTGAAAAAATGTAGGTCACCCAAGGGAGTGTCAAAAGGCAATTTCGTTAAAGACCACCTCCGAAGCGGCTCCGGACAGATAGAAGCGTTGGCGGAGGCCAGGGCCACTCACCGCCACGCCGAGCATGCATGATGCACGGGCGGCAGGCTCTGGCGCTCTCACACTCGGAGTGCATCTATATGCAGCTGTCGGCACTTTTGACAGCTTCCACTGTGTTCATGACTCGAGTCCAGAAAAAGCCCCCAAGTCCCAAAACTTCAGTGTTGGGTGTTGTTGAGAGGGCAGACTTGACAGCACCACACCGACACCTCCACGCACGCTGTTTTCACACTCATTAAATAAAGATTGCAGAGTTTTGTGCCGTGTTGCTGAAGGTCTGCTTCAGCAGCCTGAGTGGTCTTGAGTGACTGACCGACCCCCGAAAACAACAAACAAAAAAACCCCAAAACAGACAAAGCTATTTAGCCAATCTGTATGTTTCTTTTCTACTCTAATCACGTCAGGTTTAAAATATGCATCGTGTTAGACCTTTGTGTGGAGCAGTTACTAACCGTGAAGCTAATCTGTTAAACGCCTGCACGCTGCGTCGGTGCTATATGTCTGAATGGCCGTCGCGTCAGGGATGACAGTTAATTAGTTTGAACACAGCAATTTCCAATGTTATTATATCCAAATGTCAATATGTGGCTGTGGCTGCTACCCGTTGTTTTATGCCAGCCATCCAGGTTAGGCTCTATTTGTATCCAACTCCCTTTAGCTTGCAGAGATGTGGCGGCGATGTAAAGCCCTTTGAACAGCAGCCAAACCTCGTCTATCTGTGGCTCTTGTCCCAAACGGTGGCAGCTGGCTGACACATCTCCTGGTTGCTATTTTTCCACTTTCTAGTTATTTACCTGGCTGGCAAATGTCACCGAGAAGCCTCCGTGAGACAGACGCTTTTCTTTGTCTCGACTTGCGTCTTCCCTCTGTCTGCCCCCCCCCCTCCCTTTTTTCCGTATCTCCTCTTTTTTTGCTCATGTTATTTGCCCCTGTTTCTTCCTCTCTCCCAGCCTTTTTCTCCCATCCCTTGACCTGTTTTTTTTCCTCCCTGTCTTTTATCAAACCGGCGTGCATAAAACTATCTGTTGCTCACTCTCAGGGGAACAAGATGACATTTGCACTCGGATATTGTAGTCATTTGCTCGCCCTAAAGTATCTGAACATACAGAACCCTGCTCTGCACATGAGACACGGGCAAATATCAGCAGCTTCCATCTCGCGCTCGAGTCTTGAGCATACATTGTGACCCATGTGAGCTGCATTCGAGAGTGCCGCCACCTCAAACGTGCATCAAGATGTGCGTTTCACACATTTAAACACCTTATATATGTCGGCATGAACATTTCCATCCATTTCATTGCCTACGTTGTTGATCATATCTCTGCTTTTGGAAGTGATTGAAGCCTGTGACGATCTGTTTCGAAGATTATCGCTAAAGCCGCCCTTGTTTTTCTCATACACATAGAGTTTATCCATGCAGGAGGCCCTTCGCCCCCGTTTAATCACGTCTAAGCCGTAAATCATTTTGAGTATTAGGAAGTTGCATTCCTTCAAGATGGTGGGAAAACAGACGGTTCGGATTTTATGGTTTGTGATTTCACATCTAACTGAAATTCACAACCAGACATTTATTGGGGGTAACATTTTGTTGGGATACACACTGCTTGGGCATTTTTTAATTTAGAGTTTCTATAGTTTTGCTGATTCTTGTGTTGTTTGTTGGCTTGGAATTAGCAGCAAATCAGCTGTCATGAAACTGGATATGTAGTTAGGCTGCAAATAAAGCAAATACACAAGCAAATACACAAAATGTGTGTTTTATTGTGGCATATAGCCACTATACTTCTCTTCAGCCTTGTCAAATATTAAAGATATCTGGATTTCTTTGTCCCCTTGTTCTTCCCAGACATGTTGCAGTTTACTACAAATGTCTGCTCTACTTCAACCAGCCATTAACTTCCCTGCAAAGTTTTCTATGGTGGGCCATACTACAATGCCATACTTCACTTACCAATTTGAAAGTATAAAAAGTTTAATGTCAATATTTCAAGAAAACAGAATGAACGGTGAGGTCTCAAAGGTAAAATCTTGCTAGGAATTCTGAATGGACATTTTTTTTTTATTATCAGCCATAATGTCGTAACCGTCCAAAGCAGGCCCACCATGAGCGCTGACTTTTTGAGATGACGGTATATGGTACAAAAACATATTTTATTCAGGATGTCTTGGGGGGAACGACTACTATAAACTACAAATAATGCTCAAGTGTCACAGCATTATCTCTGAGGGAACTTGGCACTCTTACAGCAGTTTTCAGAAACTGCAAACGGGCAAATGAGTATGAAGTTTATAATTAATTTGCTTATTAATTGTTTTGCAGAGACATAAAATGCTTTTCTTGCATTCTGGCCACTGTGTAGCTGTCGCTCTGAATGAATTGCGTAAAAAGAACAACACAGAACTGTTTTGCTTAAACTTAATCCCTGTCTACAGTCTTGAACCAATAGGGCAGTTATGCTTACCATGATGTATCGCAATCACTGCTTGTGGCATGAGGGCAATGTAGTGCCATCGTCAAACGTCTATTAACTTAAAGCTGCCGCAAGAACAAGTCATCAACACTTACAAGTTCTGGAAAGAATCTTAAAATGACACCATCTGTGATTTGTCTTCCATTTACATTTTTTTTTTTTCCTTTGGCAGGATGTTAACGGCTGGTAACATATAACTGCAGCAGCAATGAGCTGCAGAGCAGAGACTGAGAGGAGGACGAGGTGTTGAGCATCAGAGCTGACGTCCTTGTTAGACTGTCAAACATGTCTGACAAGTTTTAGATCAGCAGGCGGCAGTTGCTCGGTGGAGAGCCCTTTGATGCATGTGCAGTGTGCCGTCGAAATCAATTCAAGCTGCACTAGGGCAAAAATGTATTTGAATCTAATCAATTACTTTGTAAACAAAGCCAGGAATATGTTAACATGACCTCAGGAGGGGCAGCCATTATCACAATTAGAGACTGTTAGTGGTTTTAAAAGGTGCATGTGATGATAGCCAACAATTTCTGGGTTACTGAATTCACAGGCACATTTTCAGCCAAGCATGTTGCCGCACATTATTATTAGCATTATTATTATTTTTTCTACATTAACATTGATTACAATAATATATTTTACCATGACATGTTTTCCATAATTTGATGTGTAAAATCATTCTACATCACACTTTTACCACGCCTGATTGCAAAGAGAACTCAGAGGACATAACACTGAAGTAATGAACTATATTTTTCTCCACACCTCCATCCATCCCTTTAAAATCAACTTTCTGTCTATTAAGTCCCCTCTCCCATTGCATTCATCCTCTCCCCATAGTATTTATTTTATGCAGCTCTGGATCACCGTATGTGTGTGTGTTTGTGAGTAAAAAAGGAAAATGGTGGTTCATGTGCAGCTGCCATGAGTGTTGAGAGACCTACTGTATAGAGACACTCAAGAGACCGGGGCTGCAGGAAATAAGAGGCACACGAGGCAGGCTGTATACGCAAGCCCCTTAAAAGTGTTTGTGGCTCCTCACATCAGTGTGCGAGGGGTAATATACGGATGTGAATGTGTGGAGGAATATTGATGCGCGCTTATAAGTGTCCAGGAGATAGAGGGTCTTGTCTCTCATTAGCTAAACCGTAAGCGTAATTTCCGGGGCACTTGAGCCCGACCCCGCTATTTCTTGTAATTCCACAAGTGAATGCCGCTGCACAAGAGGTGCACCTGTGGCATCGTTACGCGATGAGATAAGCCGGAACGATTTGTCTCCTGCAATTACATCAGCTTTTCTGATTGCAGCAAACCGGTTTAAAGAAGCACATTGGGAAGCACGGGGGAAAACATATTCTAGGAAACCGTGGGATGCACATAAAATTGTGATACAATTTACATTCCACCACCTGTTGACACCACCTCTACTATACAGTATATCATTACTACCCTCCTGGACAGTCAGCCAGCTACTTCCTTCTTGCGTCTGGATTTTACTGCCCTGCTGGTACAAGGTCACTGCCAGAGACCTCATTACTTTTTTTGTGTGTATTGATGAAGGAGAACCCCATTGCCTGTGTGTGCCAGTGTGTGTATATCCCCTGTCATACCAGACAGGGGTGAAATACTCCACAGCAGGGAAGGAACTACAGACAAAAAAAAAGCACGCACACACAAACTCTGAGCTTTGATGATGTCATTTTGGGCTCAATCAGAGTCATACTGTATGTCCAAAAAACCCACTGTGCCTTTGCCAAACGCCTCCAAAGCCGACTCTCAGTCACACACTCACTCTCACAAACATGATGGGGCATGACAGAGAGCTATTGACTGCGTCTACCTGGCCTGACAGACCATTCACAGTTTCTCTCTGCATGAAGCCTAATGTACTGGAAGAGGCAAGTGTGTTTGCACGAATGAGTGAGTGGATGGGGCACGTTCGTAGCAAGTGAAAGGAAAGAGACTTTGTCCCTGTGTGAAAGTGTATGCCAGGAAAAACATTGCACGTTTGCCCAATGTGCTTCTTGCTGCCCTAATGTGTCTTTTATACATATACTGCTGCTTTTCTTGAGAGTGCCTGGAGTTGTTGGTGCAGCAACATTACCGTGCCGTTCGCTCTCATTGTTTTACTCATGGCTGCTCCACAATTCATCCAGCTAGACAAACGGAAATCTGCATGATTACATACAAGGTCATGTGCTGGGGGAAAAAGGTCATCAGAAGCAGTTTTTCATTTGCACGAAAACATTCCCTTTGTGTTCCTCCCCGAATGGATGAAGTATTTGCATAAAGCAGCAGCTGAATGGACGCTTGCATTCCAGCCTCCCAGCTGGTCGGGTCCCTGCCAACTTTCAAATATCTAGCATGAGGAAAGCAACACCCACAAAAAGTATGGGAGCTAAAAAAGGGGGGGAAGGACACAGTGAAACTGCTTTTGCAAAGGGCTAATCTCACCATTCTATGCCAACAATAAATTGCATATTCGGGGCACTATACATAATCCCGCCAAGGCTGATGTTTTCCCCACATTAAAGGGATCTGCATTGTACACAGCACTAATCATAAGGTTTCGACAAAGGACACATGAAATATACAAAAATGCATTTCCCCCCTATACTTAGACTTCAATTTTTAATGGGGTCTGCCTTGGACTTTGCCCTCCAAACATCCAGTGGAAATGACGCTGTTAAATTTTAGTAATCCAGATGAACAAATCAAACATGTGAGCCGAGACAAACTACAAATCTCTTGATTCTCAGTGATCTAATGGGACAGGGGCGGTCCAGGGTTAGACCTTCTATTTCTCTTCTTTTTCATATTCTTTTCTTTTTTTCCAAATCAGTGATGCATTTGGTCGCAAGGTCAGTTTGCTTGTTATGGTGGATATTTCTGCGGCGCACGCTTCAGGATTGGCAGCCAACTCGACAATGTATTGCATTCCCCCGTGGTTCGAATCCAGATAACCCACCGTAGTTCTTGACCCACAAACGGCTCTCTCAGATTCCGGCTGTGCCTGTGGTACCTTTGTCGGCAAGTCTCGCAAACCAATGAGAGAATCTGAGAGATGCTGTTGGCTATGTTGACTTCATGAGAACTTATTGTAAAGAAATGTAATCTACTCTGTGTGATATCTTATGCAATAAAGTAGTATTATTGGTGTCCCATTATTCCAGTGTTGCATATGTACTCTTAATAATAACATCACTAATAGTTTCTTTATTTCCCTCTTCCCTCCCATCTCCTCTTCCCCATGTTGTCTTTCTCTCTCTGCAGCAAAGTGTGATGAGGCACTGGCTTCTCCTTTGCCTCATACAGCCTTCACCAGCTCGTCTGTCTTCTCCAATGGATACGCACCTGGCTACGCCAAGCTCAACAGGAGGGGAGGTAATGTGATCACTGAGAAACTCACATACATGAGCGCTCACAGGTTTGCTCGCTCCACAGACACGGACAAAAGTAACATTTAATTTTAGCACATGTACGCACACCTTTATAGGTGATTGTACAGATGACACACTGAGAGGTAAATATTCAAGCTTGCAGAGGGCGACATGATTCGCGGAGCCGCACAGCTGCTCTCAGCCTCCTCCTCCTGCTCCTTGCAATCTTCTTTTACTTCTTGCCCATGTTTATTTCCTCCCACTTTCTCTCCCATGCGCAGCTCAAGTCATTATCTCTGTGACTCAGACTGAGGCTCATTTTCACATCAGTCCACAGTGGAGACAGATAGGGCCAGACAATTACACCCCTCCATGTTTATACAATTAATAATTCATACTTTTCCATCTAATATAGTCATACCACAGCTGAGAAAACACAGCTTAGACCTGGCAAATAAAGGCAAACTAATCTGGTACCTTTAATCATACCAGCGGAATTACTGCTTTTATGATGACACCACCCAACTAGGCTGAAATGAGGATGTCAGCAAGGAAAGAAGGAGGAGAGACTTGTTAGTGATGGTGAGAACTGTAAATATATGCTGTATACTGCACTCCTCTTTTCCATATGATTCTCTTCGTCAAACTCCTCAGGGATGCAAGTCCTTGGAGAACATGTATTAGTTATAAATGGAGTCAGAGGGGGGTTGCTGCTGTGCTGAGAAGCCACGTAACACTTGGAATTAAGATATAGTAGCTTGCAAATGTCACTGTGAGATGCGAGTACATGGAGGCAGAGTTCGCCGTATTCACATCATCTTGTTTCACTTCGATGAATGAAATGACAGTTTTAAAGAGAAAAAAAAAGTACCACTGCTTTTAGTGCTGTTTGATGTTTCTCTCAACCAGTCCACTCTCAATTTGTGTTTAAAAAGCTGTTCAATGCAAGACATCGTTTTGGAACAGATTAAATCGAGGAAAAAAATATCCAATTTAAAACTGACTGAGACCAATTTAATATACTGATTGTATAACAGTGCAGGTCATATTGCACATAAAAAAAGATCCAATGATGCATTAGCTTCTTTGGATTCTTATGTGTTGTCCTCTTAAAGTTCCAAAAACTTTCCAACAGGTTTGGTGACAGACAAAACCACCTCTGGCATAAACAACAGACTGTGTTTATGGAAGGCACTGACTTCATGTCAAATGTCTTACAATCGAGGACTATTGACTGAGTAGTGGAAAAAATGAAGGGGAGGAATGTAAAGTTTCATCTTTTCTTCGCCGCCTCTGTGTCCTCTAGAGAATGACACTGATGAGGTCATCGCCTTTTTAGCACGGAGCATGTGACAGCAGTGGAATATAAAATTATAGGGGAAAAGAAGAGAAATATTCTCTGAGAATGGGAAATTGGGTTGCCTCTGAAGATTAAGTTGTCAATGAGTAAGGGAAATGTGTCAAAGTGAACTTTTCTAAGAATCAATTATATATTCTTTTTGCTGGAAATGAAAGGGAGAGGAAGGAATTGGAAGTTGGTTTTATTATTTTCTTGTCAAAACATAATATGTTGACAGACGATCAGTTGTTGGTGTCAGGAGATCTTATGCAGTGCTTAGTTTTCCGTGTTGACCAGATACCAGAGAAATCCACAACCACACATTGAAACCAACACGAGTGAACATGAACATGCAGAGTATGACTAATTTGTGATGGAGCTAGATTATCAAGTTATGTCATTTTGTGAGCACACATTATCATCAGAGTTGCAAATCTTAAGATGAAGGCTTCACCCATCTAACAGGGTCAGTCACTCCCTGTTGAGACACAAGTACACAACACACACCTGTACATGACCCCTTTATATGAAGCACAACAACAGTGAGAGATACAGGTGGTGCTTTGAGTGGTGCCATGCCAGGCTTTGTGAGAAAAATGGGCAGGATGATCCGCCTTCCACACAGCCCTCTTGTTGCAGAAGTGTAGGGTGGCGATTATGCACCATAATGTTTCCCTTGCAGCCCACTAATCCATGAAAATAGGATTAGAGGTGCCATTTGGCACTTGCTTAAAAGAACCAGATCTGACCAAGGCGTCATCTGTCATCTAGCTGAACTGAGTCAGAGAGGACTCCGAAAGAAACGGATTAAAGGGCAAGGAGAAGCCCTCGGTGGTGCTCTTCTGTGAGGTGAACACGAAAAATGGGAACAGAACTGGAGCTGTGCAGCAGTTACACTGCAGATGTGGACCAGGAGCGGGGCCTGTGCAGGGGCACTGGGGCACAAATAGAAATCTTCATTACTGCACTTCACATGAGGGAAAACCCAATGCGTGATAGCTGCTAGAGGGTGAAGCCTGAACAAAATGGAATCAAAGATCACAGCCAACTCAGCAGCACAATACTGAGGCCCCTCCAAGCAGCCACATTCAGCAGCTAAATGTGCCGTCAGTGGCATGAGTGTACACTGATAAACCAATCTCTGCTCTGGAACAGGAGAGACACAAAATCAATGGGACGCACCACTCATATTTAGCTTGGGTTGCGAACGTTGACAGCAATTAGCGTTTTAGGCAACACACATGCATTTGCAAGGATGCATGTATGCACATCCCTTGCTGGGGGCACATTTTTGTCCTTGTGTGTGTGAGAGAGAGAAAGAGAGAGAGACAGACCGAGGGAACAATGCCATAACGATTTTTCAGGAGGCTGCCTCCTGCTGTATGCCAGCCAGTCATCAGACCCCTGGCTCCTGCTCTGCTTGTACTTCTGTCATACACACACGGTGTCCTGTGTGTGTAAACATGAGTGACAAGAACAAGACCATTTTACATTGTGGTGTAAAGGAGAATGTGCCAAAATACCAAACACAAGAGTAGAGCTGTGAATCCTGCTATATTTACTCAGAGTAGGGAGTGAGCATACCGCCCCGTGCCTGGCTTCTGAAACCTAATTCTCTATAAAGACACTCATCATCATAATACTAAATGCCTTTTGTCTTGATTTGGAAAGCATAATCACTTCCAAGCTGTTACTCTCCACAGCAACTCTGTTAATCACAAAACGATATCACAGCATCGTATTTAATACCAGTTGAGCTGGATTGTCTGACTGGGATTGCTGATGCCGTCCATTATTGTATGAATTCTGAAATGTGCTTGTTATTGTTTTGTAGGAAGATAAATCAAGCGATGACAGTTTGTGCCTCTGGGTTTCTGAAAGCAGAATATACTGATAAAGATTGTGTTTGTCTCCGAGTCCCTTCAGCTCCTCCCTTTCACCCTCCCTCTCTCCATCTGTTGATAACTCGCACTCACTACCCTCCGCAATTTCCATTTCGTCTCCTATCCATTACTTCCCTTTTTGCATTCACCTCCCAGTGCCCCTGCACTTCCTGAACAACGTGGCTTGATCTTTTCTCTCATTAGGCTCACCCTGACTGCTACACGGTCATCTGTAAGCCATCTAAAGCACCATCCTGTGCGCGGAAAAGAAAAGAAAAACTTTTGGCAAAAGAATGATGAGCTCTAAATAGGTTCTTTGTCACATCACATTGCACCTGCGTGAGCCGTGATATGTGCCGGTGCGCAGCGGTGTCGGCTGCGGGGAGACGCCCCGTGGATACAGTTTAAAATAGGGGAGGCAAAGAGAAGGATGGAAGTTGGGGAGAGATGGAAAGAAGGTCTCTCTGAGGGGGTGAAAACACACTCAAACAGTCGACAGGAAGAATAATGGAAAGATCGTGGGACAGAAAGCAGTAAAAGATGGGTGACGTGACAAACGATGAGCGTCACTTAGGTGACAGAGCTTTGTAATGGGACACACGCGCACAAATAAATCAATCAAAATTTCCATGTGGGTGAATATCATTATCGCTGCCACCATCGAAACTGCTTGTGATAGTGGGTGAGTTTGACATGGCCCTCAGTCAGAGAAGACGTGCCACAAAAGTGATTTGGACAGATCCGAGCTCATGAGGAGAGCCTCTGGTGGGTGTGGAGAGCGATGTCGCATCGTGTGAACTAATCGACTCGCCGCCTTTTGAAGAACATTTGGTAAATCATCACAATTTAAAGTTAAAGTTGAGCTTTCAGGGGGGGATTCTGTCGTCCTGAAATCACTACAAGTCAGTGTTACGTCCTCTGAAGGGATGGAAATGCAGCTGCGTGTGTGTGTGTGGATGTCTGTGTGTGTGTGTGCCCATGTTACTCTGGAGTACAGACGTGGCCAAGCATGAGATTGGGCCACTAATCACAAACACGTGGCCACTGATCCTTATATTCCATTTTCTTTTCACCTCCTCTTTCTCTCCCTCTCTTGTTCCTCGCCCTCCTTCCTCCGGGTGTCTGTCTGCTCAACTCTTGTCTTGTCTCTCTCTCTGCCCTCCATCGCATCCTTCGTCTCCCCCTTCCTCCCTCCTCCATCTCATTTCCCCTCTGCACGCCTCCTATTTTCTACAGTTACATTCTCAATCCCTCTCTCCATTTTCTCAGCCAGTCCCCCTTTATGTCTTTCCCAGACCTCGTTATCTATCTTCCCTTCTCGCCCCATTCATAGTTTTTCCAAGTTTTTCCCAAAAAAGTTTTCCTGGCTTATTCAAATGAGGGGCATCACCGCTGTCGTGCAGCCCAAAACCAGCCAAACCCTCTGCCTTTTTGCCTGTGTGGGTTTTCGCTCTCCGTCATCTCGCCGAGTTGTTTGATGTCTCCAGCCATTGCAGTCATCCATCGATAATGGCGGTCCGCTCCTAATTAAATTACTCCGTCTCCATCCGCTCCCTTTGCTCCATGACAGAAAGATGAAGCACTAGCAGAGTGCTAACCAGCTGCTTTCTATCCTCTGCCTTTTCCCCCTGCAGTGTAGCGTCTTAATTAATTAAAATGTTATACTTTGCGTTAATGGGGTTTTGCCGTGAGACGTGGCTGCTTTTTTATAAACCCGCTTTCATACGTTCTACCTGGTGCACGTCGTATCAAAGGCCCGCACTCGCACACCTCCTTGGCACGTGACATTGTTCAGTGAATGTGTTAACCGGACGGCTACGCATGCTTTCACATAAAGCTAAGCGCCATCAGAGTGGAGATTGCAGCCGAGAGAGATCGCTGATGCGATGTGGCTGTGGAAGAAGCATCTGGAGAGGGGGAAGAGGAGGACGGGGCAACACTGCATTGTCCGAAATTGACCCGTCAATCACAAATACTTGACTGGCAGCAAATAACCTCATAATAAACAACATTGTTCTAATCCCTTCTGAGCCGATCAGTTAATATCGCCGTTCCTGCTTGTCTCGTTAGAAGTGCATGACTCACCTTTGTGGCGCGCCCCCGCTCGCTGTCACTTAGCCATAAAAGAATAAAATCCCTCCAATTTGCCGCTGACCGTCCGCACCGCATATATGTTTCTCACATTCCCCCGGAAGCGATGGACATCCCTGTGACTTGTCGGGTTAGGTGAGCTCTGATCATCCGTATCTCAAAAGCAACAACAGAGGAGGGAGTCAACTTGACAGCCTAACAAGAGACGAACAGGGGAGAGAAAAGGCGGCGGCAGGACTTGCTGAGGCAGTGGAACAGCGTTTGATTCAAGTTCAAAGAAACCAAAGGGAGCTTTTATATCCTTGCTTGTGGTCTGGTCTAATGACACATAGCCGGTGGTTTCTTAAACAGT
The DNA here is from genome assembly GCA_903171835.1 of Mullus surmuletus. Taxonomy (NCBI): domain Eukaryota; kingdom Metazoa; phylum Chordata; class Actinopteri; order Syngnathiformes; family Mullidae; genus Mullus; species Mullus surmuletus. Next base: position 560,940 of record CAESWR010000029.1, on the reverse strand, counting down.
GTGAATTGAGGGAATGGAAGACATGATGCTAGGGTAAAAAAAAAAAAAATCCACATGTTGAATTAGTTGACAGTTTGAAACAGCAGGCATTTTTGGAAATCGTTCCCGCAGGGCACTTCCTGGTTTGATTTTCTCTGCAAGTTCCCCTGCCTTCCCTGGGTCAGCATGTTACTCTTCACTCCATCTATCTGTGTCCTCGACATTCCCCAAGATGACTTTTTAGTGGGTTTTACTGTATGTTCATTGTTATTGGTTTTTGTGAAAAATGGGCAATAACTAGTGCTGTATTGCCACTTTGTCTGGAGCCTGCAGAAACCACATTCATGCTTGAACAATTTATAAAGACTGCTGTTTCTGCGTCTGGGGCGTGTGTGTCACCGTATACAACGTAAGAGAAAGCAAGCTTTCCTGGCTCGGCGTTCGACCCGAATGTGAGGCAAACTGGACAAGGTTATCTCTCAGACACACTGCTGCAGTGCCCTTCTGCAGGGCATTGATCAAGCTAAAAGGGCACATGTACCTCCACCGCTCATTAGCATCCACTGCCTACACTCTGCCGCTGTAATCAAATTTGAAGTTGTTAATGCAATTCTAAAGGGCGTGAACCCATCTTCTTTTACTCATTCAGCTCCGTGCACCTTCTCGGACGCTTTGAATGTCATTCACGGTTTCCCGACGGCGAGCTATCAAATGCCGAGATTTCTTCTGAGACCAGCCCCAGCTTAATGCGGTTTCCATGACAGCAAATGTGAGGGTTAAAAATGTGTACAAAGAAGGTATGTACAGCAATTTACATCATTTCCTGCAGGGAGTGTTAAATCTAAGACGTCTATTACTCTCCCACCAAAAATAACATACATCGCCAATCTGATCCAAACTACTTTCAGAAGAAAAAGCATTTTGAATATCCATTTCCTCGGCGTGGGACTCAACAAAGCGTTTTGAAAATTGGCAGTTATTTCGGCATCGTTTGAAATTTGAAGCGAGATCTGAGTTTAAAGTGGTTGTCATTCAGAGGCCGTTGGAATTGACGTAAAGAAATCTACTCCTCTTTTTCAAAGGAGAGGAGGCAGGTTCTGGCTGTATCAATTGGGATATCCCCAATTCCAATCAAACAAGCCATCTTGTACTTGACACTTTTTATGATATTTTTTTGCGGACTTGCTGCATATCAGATGTAAATATGAATGTACATAAATACGTTATCGCGAGATCTCGTTTTTCATTTGAGGATGTTTTTGATCCCTATCGCTATAATTCTACCACAACATGCGTTTTTGCCTTTCCAGCCCCACAGCTACCATCCCAGGTTATCCGAGTCATCACTGATAGCTCGAGCCTTGTTTTGCAAGCACAGTGGGTAAAAAAAAAAAGGGAAAAAAAGCCTTTCTTTGAGGCCACGGCTTGCCCCTTTTATCTCAGAGGAAGCCTCTGTGTGAATTCTATTTGGCCGGTGCCGACTTCTGAAGGGCACCATGTAGGGACATTTTCAGCGACGCAGCTTTCAGGTAGCAGATTACTTTCATTTTGTCAAGGCTCAGACTCTGAACGGGACCCGACAGCAACAATCTGAGACGGGCAGGTGAAAGCAAACAAAAGGTCTTTATTGTAGTTTGTCAACCAGTAGTCCGCCGAGGGAAACAAATCAAGCCGGGACAGGCAGACAAGAATCAGGGACAGCCTGGGTCACAACCGGGAAATCAGGACAAGGGTGGAATATGAAGATGTCTCCAGGAAAGGGAGAGCGAGAAAACCGGGGCGGTCTGGACATACACAATTAACATTCGATTACCAGATCATTGATTGATTTGAAGAAGAACTGCTCGGAAACTCGTGGTGACATATTTTCAACATTGCAAAGAAATCTCAGCATCGATAAAGGACACAAAGTTGCTCCCCGCTGACTCACGTTAAGCCATTTCAGACAAATGGTTAAAGCTGCATTATCAAGCACAGGTTAATTTCCCCAGTGTGAATAAAACCAATTGAAATTTCTGCCATTTTTTTGTATTCATTAGTGGTGGTTCGATCTGGTCTGACTGAGGTTGTGACTGTTAATTAATTCCATTATTGAGCGATCTGTTATTTTGGATTAACCCATTTATTGTTAAATCTATGGACAGTGGAGAAATGTTTAAAAAAAAAAATGTTCCTAGGAATCAATTTGGGGCGGCTTCTCTTGACCGAAAGCAGTGGTCTTTATAGAATTATGTTTAAATTGGTATCTATATAAAAGGAAATTCAGTTTTATTCATGCATTCTGCGGCCGTTTCGGACTCTTTTCCTGAGATAAATCGCTGCGTTTCCTCGCCCTTCTTTCTCCGTGTCTTCTGCAGAGGTGCCATCTTTGACCTTCTCCCGCTTCCCTCGCCCTCCTCCTGCTTCTCCCCGAACATCTGTGTGTGTGACAAGCGAGAGAGCGGTGACAGTCCCCTGACGCTCCTCCCCTTGTCTTCCTCCTCCCATCTTTTTTTTTCCGCCCCTCCTCTGTCTCCACTCGCCCCTTGTCTCTGTTCGCTGGCTCTCGCTCCCTCACCTTCCAGCCTCCTCTATCTACACTTTATTCCGTCAACCTCCTCTCGCTTCTCTCCATTTTCCCCCTGGCTTTCACCTTTCTCTGCACCTCTGTTCTTTTTCTTTTCTTTTTTCCCCCCCAT
>CAESWR010000029.1:544278-558141 GCA_903171835.1 Mullus surmuletus | reverse complement strand
TTCTTTTTTTTTTGCTCCCACACATCCTTTATTCCTGTCCCTTGTCTCTTTTCCTGACCTCTAACAATCAATTTCTTCCCCGCCGCCCGTACCTCTCATCGCCTCCCTGCGTCTGCCACTCCCCCAACACTTTGCTTTGCTCGCCGTCACTTTTGCAATCTCTTCAACTCTGCTCTTTGACCTCTTCACCCATCTTCACATTTTTTCCCCCATAACCAACCTACCTCTTATCCATCTCTGCAAGCCACGTTCAGCACGACAAAAGCACAAATCAAAAGCTCTCCTGTAGGGCTTTCGCGGTATACCGGTGTTGATGATAACCGTGGTATTAGAAAATCGATTTCAATATCGTGTTAAGAATGCGCATATGATGGTAATGCGGAAATGATCCAGTCACTGTCACTTGAAAACAGTGTGTGTGGATCCTCTGTTTATCAGTTCATCTGGTTACCTTTTAACTAGATATTGAGTGCAATTGAACTTTTTGTATGCAGTTGTACAGTTACTGTTTTCATATTGTCTTTATACCACCATAGACAGGTATTTTGTTTTATCTTTTAATTATGCCAAAAGGGAGAAAAAGTCAATAAGGTGATAAATCAATTTCATTGATTGTACCATTATTATTCAATTTTTTGTTGATATCGTGACAATACCGTTATCGTGACATTCTTTGCCCAAGATAATCGTGAAGTGAAAATCTGATATCATGACAGTCCTCATTTCAGCAGATCCAGCAATGTTTTTTTTCTGCTTTCTAACTTACACAAAGAGCTATGTGTGGAGAAAAAAAAAAAAAAAAAAAAGTTGAATTTCGCCCAACACTTGATGCAATAAAGTGCAACATCGTCCTGTGAGACTATCATGTACACACATCGTTTCAGTACATCACAGTGAGTGTTGGGGTTGTCTTGCTTCGTTATGTTTTATCAATACGAGCGCTGCCATAGTAACTTCCAGGCCTCATAATTTGCTGGATATTAATATCTTGTGACTCAACTCTGAGTGGAATAAAACCCTGCAGTGCCTCACCGTATGGCCGCCTCCTGGAAGTCACTGAGAAATGTGCAGTAATGGCTCCATATATTACCTCTCACTGTGTCTTCTTCTCCTCTTGTGCGCAACTCTACCCATAACTTTTCCAATCTTTGCTCTCTGTTCCATGTCGTTTGAACCCACCACTAGTTGATGGTACTGTTGAATGGGTTCATTTTATCCGTCTCTCTCCCGAGCTTCTCATCCGTTTTTGTCCCCAGTGCCGCTCGGATCCTCCTCCCCTCCTCACTTTTTGGTCTCATCTATCACCCTTTTTACCTAACTACGTTGCTCTTTCCGCTCGCTGTCTCATCTCTGGCCTCCCCAGTACCGGCGCCATAAAATCCCCTCTCATCGCTCCCTCTCCCGCTCGCCTCATCCATCTCTCTTACTCCTCCTTGTTTCCACCCACACCCCCCCTCCACCGTCTCCGACACCACCACGCCGCGCATTTTCTTGTGACCCACTCCAGCGATTCTTCCTCCTCCAATCTTGTCCGCGGTGTCACATCGCCATGGCCGCTGTCCACTCACTTGCTTTCTTAATCTTTATTCTCTGCTGCATGTTTACTTATCACTATCGCCCCGCCCCACACCCCCCTCAACCGCACCCAAACCCGATTCCTCACCCTGCTTTCCCCCCTCCTCCTCTCCTCTTTTGATAGTGTTTTATCACCCCACGGGAATGGCTTTGCTGCAACGGGTTTTTGAGGTATTGACGTTTCCACTGATACGGGCCTGGTTATCTGTCAAGGCCGGGCTGGAGTGTAATGGCTCTGTAATTGGATAAGATATAGGATTTTTGTCGGGGGGGGGGGGGTACATCGCAAACCGCCTCACCCTCTATTTTATCGTATGACTATCATCTCTCATGCTTCTTGGTCTATGTTTAACGCTCCCCTCTCACTCTCTTGTACTTTTTCGGGTCTTAGTATCTCCCATCCTCCAGCTTTGTCCCTGTGTTCCTGTTTCCTCTGTCCCCGTCATTTTAAAATCAGTCGTTCTCCTTCACTTGCGCTTTCAACCCGTCACTTTCTTATCTGTATGTGTCCTTTAGAAAGAGAAAAAAAAATCCATCACAGAGAATCAAAGAGACGGCCATGACACGGCCGGTTCGCAGTCCATCCACCACCCACTCTTCCTGATAATCATTTCATAGTTGGTTTCTGTCACAGACTCGGCTGTTGTCTGCACTGATATGTCTTCGCTACTTTGTGTGCGTTTTTGTGTGTTAAGATGTGTGTAAATGGATAAGTGAATATATACATTTGTTCTGTGCACACCAGTGTGCATTTTCTTCTATTCCTCACTGGTTTGACTGCTCTCCCAGTAGCCTACAAACAATGCTTGCATCGTGCCTCTGTGCTTTTTTCTCTATCGTTTAAATGGCAGATGAAATCAGGCCATTGGGATCCCATCCAGCGTTTTTCTTTTCCCGTCTGTCGAGCAGTTGCCTTGCTCTTGTGTTTCTGCCCCATTTAACCTGAGGCTCATTTAACCTGCGAGGTCCATGGGAATTTGGCCCTGCCTCAGGTTGACACCTGGAGGTGTGAAAGGGGACAGCTTTTGGAGGACGCACGTGTTTGTCTGCCAGTGAGGACAGAGACAGGGAAGTCTCTGGCTAGCACAAGAATGCCAGCAGTTAGGATCACCTAACGGATACAGACATTTATTTCGACAGCCTGTGCCGAAGCCATGGGAAAATTGCAATGAAACACTCCTCTTTGATGCTTTCAGATTCTTCAAATCAATATTTCACCTTTTTAAGAATGTTCTTAGTGCTGCTGCCCCGTGCAAGTCTTCATCCAGGGAACTGTTTGTCTGCTGACCTCATACTGTATGCTGTATGGGACAAGGTGAATGGGCTGGTCAGATGTGTTCACACTATATTTACACATCGTTTACATTGCATTCATTGTCCATTTTGCGAGTAATTGCAAAAGCTCTTAAATTGCATGAGCTCTTAAAACAGAAATAGCATGTTCTGCCTAAGTGAAATATCTCAATCTGCTTTCAAGGATGCACATATTGAGTCAGAGCTTAGCTAGAAGAGTGGAGATAACCGCATGTGAGTGTCAGTGTGGAGTGGATTGTTATTTTGCAGATGAAAGTGTTTGCATTTTAGATTATTTACACCACGCTCATTTGCCATGATAATTAGCGTGCAGCACTGTAGTGCTTTGTAAAAGATATAATCAATAACACATATGAAACGGCATGCTTGTGTTCTTATCATGGCACAGTCTTTGTATTTCTGATCCTCAATTATGAGGATGGCAGTGGAGTTTGTAGAGTTTAAAACTTCATGTTATGGCTTGCATATGAATATTAAACAGACAGACATAAATCCAAAGATGTCATACATAAAGTCCCAATCGAGTAAAGGTTGAGGTGTGTATTATGAATAAACATTATAGAAGAAGAGTGTACTAGTTATTTTCTTGAAGAGTTTTTAAAGCTGCCCTGTACGTAAAGCTCCTAATTAAACGTGCCTATCCGAAGCTCTATTCCTGTTTGGGGGCAAATGGCAGCAATCTTCTTTGCTCGACACCATTGAAAATATCATCCCTTTGTAAGATGTCATTATCCAGATATCATGCCGTTTTCCTCTGCTCGGCTTGTAGCATTGCTGGACTTCGGTTAATAATGCCAGCTCCATTTTGAGTGCAATTGACAGATTGATGCGCTGAACAAATTCCTTAGTATTTGTTGATATTTATTTCACCATGAATATTACATTTCAAAAGCTAGATTAGTAGTTCACTTTTAGGGGGAACTGGTGTGATATGTTGTCCAAGACATGGATGGAACAAAAACAAAAACAAGAATGATTATAATCATCCCTTTTTCATCACTGCAGTGCTGTCATCATTCATACAACCACAAATGAATATTACTGACATTCCTCCTAGAATAAAGGACGCAAACCCTTTCTTCGACAAGTCTCCACTAATACTCTGAACCATGAATAAATATCAGTGCTGAAAGTGGAGCAACTCAGCAAGGCGCAAAATGCAAAAGACACACAAGACGAGATCAGTGCAAACGACTGCATATACGTTACAAATATATTGTCAATAATTATGACACAGAAGGAGGGAGATTAAAACAAGATGGCGGAGCAATGGCGAATAACGGCGGGGGAAGCAAAGTGAGGCAGATATGGAGCAAGGGTGGGCGCATGAGGAACAGCTGCTGGGAACAACAAAATCATTGCTGTTATCATTGCTTCATCGATTTGACACATATAAGCATTTGTTCGTGCTAATATACAAATGGAATACAGCCAGAAAAGCAGTTCCATTTTGTTCATTTGGTGTATATTTATGTTATTTCCAGGCAATTTGAAATAGAGCAGGTCTAGACCACACTCTTAATCAGTAGTATTTGCTGGATATGGGTCATCAATATGCAACATAGTATGGACAGACATTGACTTTATGTTGTTGCTCATTGCTCCACATCATAAATGTATTATAAAATGATGTTAAAATGAAATTAGTGTTGGGCTCATGGAAGCTGTCGCCAACCCTGCAGGTGCTGGCGGGTGGTCTCCCCTGGACAGCGACCATTACCAGTGGCTGCAGGTGGACCTTGGTTCCAGGAAGCAGATGACGGCCATCGCGACTCAGGGCCGCTACAGCAGCTCCGACTGGACGACGCGGTACCGCCTCCTCTACAGCGACACAGGAAGGAACTGGAAACCGTATCACCAGGATGGCAACATATGGGTGAGTGAGCAAGGAATTAGTATTTGTGCGTGTTTACGCCATGGCCACAGGCTGCTCGATAAGAAGGCTCTGCATATACAAAAAAGGAAGAAAAAAAAAACACATCCAAAGCGATTTGTTGGCACTTCCTTTCTTCTTTTTCCCTTTTTCCTTCTTAATTATGGTGTGTAAATGAATGCATGACTAAAATACATTTGTTAAAAGGACTTGTCATGGGGGAAATGCTTTTTCTGATGATCGGAGAGGAAATTAACTCCATTGTTATTACAGAATAATTGTGTTTTCTTGTCATTATCAAACTGTGGTGGTGTCCCTTCCACCTTCACATAAACCCAAAGTATTAATTTGTGTCACTGTGAGATGAACATAAATACTCATCTATCAATTAGCAGGTTTTTATACCCCGGCCGCAAACTCGAATCAACCACAGATAGAAAAACACAAAACAAAACGCGGAACAGGACCATGAGTGCTGCATTTTATGACAAGATATTGATGCGGCTTTTATGTGACTACAATGCCGAGTCTTATTCCAAACCAGCGGACCTCCATCACGGCACTTTGAGCGAGCACTTGAATGGGGTATCTGACAACCATCATTAGCTAATGGGTTAATGGCCCGCGCTATTGTTTGGTGGTGGGGCCCACAGGTGATAACGGACTGGCTTTTACCTCAGTGACAGGAGTAGAGAAACGGCCTTGTCGCCCCCTTTGCTGCACCAAGCCGGCGGAATTTAAAACTGGAAGTTGGGGCCAAGCAGGGCTGTTTATATGCTTAACTCTCCCCACTGAAGAAGTGTTGTTGCCCCCCTCACACTGATTTAATCATACACTGTGTGCTATCATGGAAAGCCAGCGGGTTTCAGAGCACATAAGAAGACGTGATGAACTAGAGGGGTGCACAGCGGAGACCCCCACCACAGACGATGTAAGAGATGCAGTTTGGTCCCATCTGAAATGTTTACCAAAGCATAAAAGCCGCTGGGTGGATGCGGGGCAGCCGAGTCACTCACGGGCAGAGGGAACAGTTTGCAGTTTTAAGAGACTACCCAAATGAGGAGAGTGTGTTTGGTCGTGCAGCTCGAATCAGCTCCCAAACTAGCTCACGGGCATCATTTTTTACACGGTGCTTAAAGGATCTGCTCCAAATTTTAATGGGTTCCTCTCTGGCTCAGGCCGCACATCTCTAATTGGCCCGGTAGTTTGTTAAACCAGCAGACAATCAGACAGAGGTGAAAACATGACGTACTTGGCAAATATGAAAGGAAAGCTGGTACGGAATGGACAAATACTGAGAATACTGTCCTGAATGACGTTCACAAAACAAATATGATTATTGTGTTGAGTTTTAGCTGAAACGTGAAATATTTTGATGTCTTTTTTCTTTTTAATACATGTCTGTCAATCAACATTCTGAAAAAAAGAGCCAATATCCGTCCTTTAATGAGAATCATCTTGACACCAGCATTCATTTGATGCTTCAATTGGATTAGTGCACTTTGTTGAGGTCGTAGCTAAATGTCATCTGCGCTCCTGACACAGTTCAGACTCTTTGTGACAGACACATTTTCCTCCTGAAATAGTTGTGTTGTCCTGCCCCTGTTGATGGGGTGGAGAACTGCATATTGATTTTTTTTTTTTCTTTTCTTTTTTGAAGCCCTCTGCCAAAAAAGAGGCTTTGGCCCTGGGCTCGTCCCTCTCATTAAAACCACCAAGTATGTCTACGAGATCACTCGGGTGAGAGAAGTGTTTGCTAATCTTTTTCTAAGTAAGGGAAAGTTGCAAGCTAATGTGTATTACGTGGGCCTTTGAGCATTAAACACCGCGCTCAGCCCAAACAGCTGTGTCGTTATTCTCTCTTTTAGAACTCTTTAGGTCGCCATGACAAATGGAGATCTTTTACAGTTAAAAGTAAATTAAGCTGTTGTTTGTGTGCCACAGCATAATTGTTTGCATATTATTATTTATTCATAAGTGTTTTTGTTCTGCCATTAACCCTGATTCATTGCCTCCAATATTTCTGCAAATACTCCAAAATACATTAATCTCCCCGGGGGTTTTAGTAAGTACAGCCGTCTTTATTCTCCATGTTGTCTTGATGTATGACGCGCATATTTTTTTTAAATTTATTGCCCATGTAACTGAAAATATTGCAGATGTAAACAAATACGGAGCCAATAATTTTAAGCCGGGCAAAAACCATCAATAACCCCCAGTGGAGTAACGAGGAAGAGCGGAGCCATTTGTTTCCCGCTCGTCTCTCGTTTCATTTTGAAATGGCCATGAGATTGCAGATTACCCAAACACCTGCACACACACACACACAGACACACACATAGCAGGTAATATTTGCATACACATGAAGATTCTTTGACTTTGGGGTAAACAAACGCTCAAGTCAATATAAACGCCAAAAAGCTGCACAATGCTCCATATTCAAAAGCTGTAGAAGTGAAAATGATGACGCCCCGGATGTCTTTTCTTTAAAAGAGAAATTGACACAGGAATATTCATATCTCCATCACACCACAAAGTCAGTGTTTTGGTAGCTTGCCGGGAGCAACTAGCACTGCATGATTTGCTTTACAGGTTGCCTGTTGCGAGCTGTCAGCGACTTTTCATCGGTTTATTGTCATGTTGGGTGGCCTACGGGTACGAAGCCCACTCCCGAGCTGAAAAACCAGAGCCCGGCAGCGCAATCCCTCCTTGGCTGCCAATCCGAAAGGACGCGTTCCGCTCAAACGCTGTCGATGCCATGTGTCGCTGTTGCGGCTCTGTAATTCTCCGCGGAGGATAATTGATGAATTGGTGTTGTGAAAAATAATGTTTTTAATGCCCCGCTAATGTACTTCTGTGGAGGCAGAATGACATTGATGAATTAGTGTGATAATTACAATACCACTCGCTGCACCAAAGGACTGTACCTAAAAGGCTGTCAATACGCTCAATCCAGAATTAATCCGCAGTGTGACAGACATACTGATAAGGCAACAATGGTTGGCTCTAATGGAAGATTATAGATTTATGCCCAGATAGTATCTTAGACTTCTCATTTGACATTACTGCAGATACCCCTTTGATTGTCGAACCATTAAATAGCTGTGGAGAAATATGTTCATGATCAGATCCACTCAAATAGCATTAAAAAAAAAAAAAAGACAGTTGATTAGTCACCATTATTTGTTTGCTAGCTTCAGTCTGGCTATAATGGCAACAAATTGCAGAGCATATTTACTAATTTCTCCCACCCCTCTGCAAATCCTTGCTCATAAAATAGTGGTGGTTGCAAGAATTATGGGCCTGTGTGTACTGTGGGAGTACTCAATGACAGGTAACAATTTGTCTTTAAAAATATATGCCGTGAAAACCTTTCAAGTGATCATCTTAAGTCATGTTGCCACTCTATGTGTCCGAGTTAGATTTTTTTTGTGCTCACAGCATCTCAATTTCCTGCACTTTTAGCGCACACTCCATGGGAACATTAAAAGATAAATGCGGCTTGTTGTAAAGTCTGAGAAAGCATGGAAGAAGAAAAAAATCTTGCGATGGTATGTTAAAAGTCCAGTTAAACATTTCAAAGACTGATTTATTTTTCTCTCTCACTGCACATTTTAGGGCTTTTGTGGTGGTAATGACAGTATATTTTCTATGGAAGAAAATTATGGCTGAAGTCTGTTATCACCTAAAAGATTTACCTCACTTCAAAATAACAATAAATAAAAAAAATTAAAAAATAAATAAAGCATCTCTAACATCACAGAGAGGGGGGGAAAAAAAGGCCTTCCAGGATGAACCGAGGCACAAGACCCGAATGATGTTTCAAGCATCTGCACTGGGAAACACATAACTGCCCTTGTTATCTTGTCAGCTGGCTGGTGATCCATTTTGGCCCGTGCTTGAAGAAACCGGGGCAAAAGGCAAGTGAATAATGGTTATCCAGAAAGCGCTCAGCCTGGTCCGCACAGTGACCTGCACGCAATCTTTTCTCTGCAATTAATGTGCTTGTTCTCACGCAGCACTATTGTGCAGAGGCAGAGGTGGGTGCTGTGGGGAAACAATTTCAAGTTCAGTTGCTGTATTCTTATATATGCTATGGAAAAAGGGTAGGTGGCGCATATCAATATGGAAGGTGGGTCGGCCAAAGCTATAGGATTTTCTTCACTAGCGCTCCATGAGGGTTGGAATATTTGTTTAATGACTGACTCCAGAATACAGGAGGGGTCGGCATTCAGTCATTATTTTCATAGTAGTGATCGACATTTAGACAAGATGCCGGCGTACTGCGCTTCTACTGTAACGGTTTCATGCTGTGCAGCTCTTAAGACCCTCTGGTTACTTTCTCATCTAACCAGTTTGCTAAAAGGCAGTATAAGAGAAATAAAGACTGAGCGTGTCACTTTCAGATTTTATGAGCTTTTGAAGTTACCTGTCAGTCCTTGTGCCTTTATGTGTACAGCCCTTGGCATTTTTCTGGTTTGATCACAGAATGGACCAGAACTAAAAGATTTTTTTTTTTTTTTCCTTCTCTCTCGCTCCTTTTTTTTCTTTCCTCTTTCTTTGTCTAAACCTTCAGAACAAAAAAAGCCAAGCAGACTCGAACATTTTCAAGAGTGCGTTGAGCATCTTAATCATGTTCACTTGTGCTGTTGTATATTACTGGTCACAGTGCTCAGGGATTCAAACGCACACTTGTGTTGGAGCTGTGGTTCAAAGAAGAAAAAGGAGGGGTGGGGAAAGCAATTGTGATGAGGTAATGCTCCTCTCACAAACCAGACCAGGGCCATGATTTGCTTCACTCCCTGCGCTACAGGCTGTATATAAACTGAACCTAATGATGCTGAAATGTGCATGTGCAAGTTTGTGTGCAGGTGCCGGCGTTCTACTGTGTGTGTGTGCGCGCACGTGTGTGTGTGTATGTGAGTGAACGGGCGCGTGCGTTCTCGAGAGGGCAGAGCTGCTAGACTGTGCTCCGTCAGGTAAATGAATGGCGAAGTCTGCGCGTCTCAGCGGTGAGGACTAATTCAGTTTCAGGAGCCGCCAAGCATGTACTGATAAATCATGCACCTGGATTTATTCACCGGTGGACTGTATTCTCTGTCTCTGCCTCCACCTGCCTTTCTCTGCCCATCAGTCCGATATTTATGTCAAATGTGGTCTTTGTGGGTGTTGCCGAGTACCGGGATCAGTTGTCCTAAACAATCGTAGACTAATTAGATTGAGTCAGAATGTTGGCAACATGCATTCCTGCAATCAAGGTTTTTTAAGGACTCAACCACATGGAATTCTGGCTGAGATGGAGTTGAGTTGAATGGACAGATGTTTGTTTCTCATTCTTTGCGGCGGGAGAGCTTTACCTCAGTGTTTGCCTAACGTTTTAGTGTGTATATGCATAGCTAAGTAATGATAGCAGAAATCATTCCCGACATATTTACATTATGGATTGGTTGCTTGCACAGATATGCAATGCCAGGAAGCCTGATGCCGCTTTAATCTGCTGAAAAACAATTTAAGGTGTCTGCCGAGCAGTCGCTGATTCCATCACTTCAGACAGATGGCATAAACATGAATGTTTCATAAAAAATAAATTAAAACAAGAGCTTGATTTGCATAACGCAAATCAATGAAACTTGCTAAAAGCAACTGAATAACAACTTCTCCAACGAAGAAACTTTATTTTTATCTTCACAGTATCTGTGGCCTTTCACCATCAAAAAATACCACAGACTTTTTGAACTTGATTGATTTTCCCGGCTATAAGATTTAAATTGTTCTCATTAGCGCGAGGGACCAGGGAGAAAACGCAAAGGGCATCACTAACAATGTTTTCATGAGGACAAAAAGTGAACAATGGAGTATTTAAAAATACCCCACATATCTATTGGAATGTTGTAAAATGAGGTGCATCTGAAAGAGGGAAATTAAATCTATTGCTAAACCCAAGTTTGGGGTTCCTAACACTTTACCAAAAATGGAACATATACATACATTCAAATGTGTGTACAAAAGTCCTGTATTGTTTCTGTTCGGTCTCTTATACAATCAAAGAACATTGTTGCAAAGTCAGTGCACAAACGTCGCATAATCAAGCGATTAGGCTGTTGTCATAAATGACTCATTACCAAAACTAAAATGTAAAAGTAACACAGAGGAACACGTGGCAGTAAGAAGGAGAACTTTCTTTTTCATCCTCAATGATATAAACTCTGTGACTTTCAACTCTGTATCTTGAACCACTGCAGCGACTTCCCATAACTTGGATGTCAGCCACTTTAATGTCACTTAATTACAGATAAGAGCCTCATGGAAATTCAGAATTGCTGAGTGTTTATATCGAAGATGATGAATCCTACAGTATAGAGCGGACGTTTCTCGATGGATCGAAAGACTCTCGCGTTGCACAATGACACAAGGATTGTAACGGAATGAAAGTCGCAGAGTAACATGCGACGGTCTGTGTCTTCATGACAGCACTGACAAAAGCTTTGTTGTCATCATTTCACACCGAGCGCACAGATGGCGCCCTAATAACCACTTAAGAACGAACACTTTTTCTTTCAGTCGGTCGGCGTGACTGTCGATGATGAGAGGCTGATGCATCCGTCAGACCCGTTTTGCTGAAACGCGCTCGCCTCCTTCCAAATGGCTCTCGCGGGTCTTGTGTCAGAGTACTCAGGAAGCAGGCGGTGTGATGTACAACCAAGATGGATGGGAAGAAAAAAAAAACCAAAAAACCGCTGACCCCCACTCCCCCGGAGTGCCATGTCAAAACACACATACAGCAGCATGTAATGAGTTCTGAGTGGGCCCAGACGCTCGCCACACGCAACCACGGCGACCGAGCTCCGAGCGGGGGCATGTATGTATGAGGCAGTCCTCACTCCATCAGCGGGGGTCTCTGGTGAGCCGAGGGAAGGGAAGGTGCCAAATGTTCACAGTCTGAGTAATGGGCTCTTAAAACTCTATTCTTCCCCTCTGTGTGCATGCGCGTCTGTCTCTTCCCGCCGCTTCTCTGTAAAATTAATTCAGTGCAGGGGAATATTTTGCCCACCGATGAGTATTTAGTGAACTTGGACAAGGCGGCGAGGATGATGCCGCAATGTTTTCTCGGATTTTACCGTGTACTTTCTTTTTCTTCTTGTGTGACTGTAATTAATGTGGCAGTATTATTAGGAAACACTCCAGAAGTGTTCCTCGTTTATCCCGGAATAATTGCGTGTAAAGGAAGGGGGGTGGGGCGGCAGAGGAAAAAAAAAAAATCCAGTCGCTTTGGAGCTCCCAGGAGCAGGTGAGAGCAGTTAATGAGAGACTCAACTGGGGTGGAACGCTTCTGCACTGGCTATAAGAGATACAAAGGGATATTATAATGGATTGAGAATGGACTTACTCAAATCAAATAACACAAAAAAAATGTCACAAGTGCCACACTTGCACACAAGGTAATATTCATCAAATGGTTGGATTTCATGTGAAGGAATTATCAAACATCAGGCATGCATGCCTTATACTCGATTTCAATGGGACCATAAGGATCAAAATGGGCATTACATCTCTTTGTCTTTTTATACATACAAGTCTCATTATAGAAAAAAGTATTGATTTGGTCCATTGTTGCAACTTTTCCCACAATATGTACGCTGCAAGACACCAGCTGAACAACAAAAATAATACATTCATCATGCAATAGAAATCACAAGCTGCATTAAAGTTTTATGAGAGTACAGCTGCTAGTGGAACATCACAGAAGCCGCAAGAAAAATAATATCCACAAAAGACCAAGAAAAAAGAAAAAAAAAGTGGCTTGAGATGACACGCGTCGGCAAGCCTGGAGCCGGAGACCCTGAACAAAAACCCATTTAGCTCGTCCCCGCTGCAAGACCCGGTGTCCGGCCCTCGTGGGAGGCTGGAGCCTACAATTTTCACTCCGCCAGAGGAGATGAAGAATCTGCCCCACTGACGCCACTTTTAACGCCAACTGAGGCATCGTTTGCAGCGTTTGATTTTGATTTAGATTTTTTTCATGGTAGATGCAGCACTTGAATAGTTTGAGCCCCCCATCGGCATTTAGACATAATGAGGTATTGGACTTGTTTTCGCATCTGCTGTTTCTTTCAAAAGATCTGCGTATAAAAGCGACCTTGTCTAAAGTTCTATTTTGCATCGGTAGACTCAGAGAAGTGGCTGGTTATCATTTTAATGGTGCACCAGGATTCGCTCATAAAGCCAATGGCTCTGCTAAAAGTAGTAATTTTCTCATAATGCGCCGGTGTCGGAGGGATTCACACCAACGTGCCAACAGGAGACACTTGCTGATGAAAGATCCCCCGCCCTCACACACACACACATTTCACTCTCTATATCTTTGAAAAATTAATGACTTGAATTTAGTGTTACGACAGTTTGTCCTGTTTTCTTGGCACAGTAAAGGCACATTCCAACCCACAGGACCTCCGCAGAAACACAAATTTCTCCACGGCCCTTTGTTTTGTCCCATACACTTGTCGATAAAAACAAAAGACCAGACCAGGCCGGACTGATTTCCCCTGCCACACACACACCCACACACACATACAATGGCCCCCGACTCTTGGCCTGGTCTCACAAAGGGTCCAGCCGCAACAAGCACACGCCAGAAAATAGCTCTCACTTGTTGTTTCGCAGTATCTTGAGATCTGTTCTCTGGAAAGGCCCGTCTCTGGCTGTCAAAGTAGAAACACACACACACACACACACCACCGATAGATGCGCACACAAACATACACACCCAGACATAAATGACAGGAAATGAAAAAAACATGCAGCCAGGGAGAATAAGTAAGTGAGCGAGGAATGGGAAGGGAGCTGCTCAGCAAGTAGATAATAGTTGTGTGTGTGTGTGTGTGTGTGTGTGGTGAATGTCAGAATGTGTGTCTGGCTAGAAGCATGCCAACGTGCACGTGTAGTTTGTTTACATGGACACTCGTGGGTGTGTGAGAAGCAGCACAGAGCAGTCCACGGGGGAAATAGTTTAGCAGCTGTAGAAAAGTGATTGGCTTGTTCCGTCCTAAATGACAGCAGCATTCCAAAATGCCCAACAAGCTTTGGCTCTCAGCTTCCCTCGC
>CAESWR010000029.1:523969-542996 GCA_903171835.1 Mullus surmuletus | reverse complement strand
CCCCCCCCCCCCCCTTGCTCAAAGTTTTATATCTTGCATGCGGTTCAAAGGTCTGTGTTAGATTTGGCTCCACTGAATAGTTCCAAAGTTTTCCCTCAGTTTAAAAGTTTAACATCTCAGTAGAGTTTTAATAGAGGTCAACGGAATTAGAAACAAAGAATCCACCATTGGATCGAACTAAATCTAGAAACACAGTACAAAACTCATCGAGGCAGGAAACAGAAAAAGCTGCATTAAACTGCTGATAAGAAAAATGTGGAGAATATGCAGGATAGCAGAATAGCTGCTGTTGTGACATAACCAAAGGGAACCCTTGAGTAATTAGTGCTGTCATTTGTATGGCTGGTGACATCCATATGGGTGTGTTGCAATGCTCTCACAGACGGGAGGAGAGGGGGGGGCGGGAAGTTGCCCTTGAGCAAATCATTTAACCCAGATGCTCGAGACCTGAGCACCTGCGGAGAGTAGAAATATACAGAAGAGCTCCCCGATGAGTCATGAGGGGCTGCATGAATTTGAAGCAAGGTGCTAAAAAAAAAAAAAAGCATGTGTTTATGTGTTCAGTTAACCTCTCCCAGATAAATAAAGATTAAAAAGTGTGTGGAAGTCACTGAAGAGACAGAAGCATGGTTTACTTCGTGTCCACTTGCTGCTTTCACTCCCAGCTCAGTGTGAACCCATGACCATCCTCAGCTTTGCAGATAGCCTATCTTCAGGGGTGCATACTCGGGTCAGCTCAAAGCCAATCTGAGTTATGCCCCCCCCCCCACACACACACACACACACACACGTACACTCTTCCACCGCCCGGCCCACTTCAGGTCTTATCTGGGATAGCACATGGCTTTCTAGTGTCTTGCTCGCATCCCGCTACCTGCTAAGCTATTAATGATGCATCTCACACTGGATTTCTCTGTGCAGGCGCGTGCAGAAGAGACACACGGGGAATAGAAGGACGTGGGTGCATGTTCATAAGGAAGGAGGGGGAAGCTGCAAACGGGAAAGGACTCTCCATCATGTCCCAGTTCAAGGGAGAGTCAAAATGAATGCGGAGAAAAAAATGAGAGGGAGAGTCAAAAGAAAAGGACATGTCAATCAGGGCCTATTGTCAGATTATTCTTATAATAAGTATATATTTTTTGTCATACTGTTCATATCTTATAAACAAGCTGAAACGAGCAAATAATAAATCGCTAGCTACCAGAGGCAATGGGCACGTTCTCCTCACAGCCTATTTCCAGGCTGCAGTGAGACTAAAAAATGGAAAGAAGAAAAAAAAACAAGCTCAGTATTGCCCTTCCATGTGCACATACATCCATTTTGTCCCATTAGATTTGAGTGACAAACAAAGTGGGCAGGTGGGGAACCAACCAGTTTGGGAGTGAACAAGCAAGAACCACTCTTTTTTGGAGCCTCAACATTTTAACAGGACGAACCACGCGGATGAGAGGCTTTCTGGTAGACATCCCTCAGGGCAAAATTCTCCCATGTGGAGGTGAATGGGGAGTCGTGTGGGAAGTCAAAATGGGCGGAAATTAAGCATTGTTCATTTACATATTACCCTCAATGTGAGCAGACAAATCTGCCAGGGAAGGGGCAAAGCCTCCCTTTTAAGAGCATCAGGTTCATCCTGACATTTCCAAAAACATTTTCAAACGGCTGCTTGTTGCTCCATTGTTCTGTCAATGGCACTTCTGAAGAACTAATGTTGCAGATTTAGCTTATGTCGCTGAATTTAAAGCACATTTGTCAGCTCATTGCACACACTGCAAGAGCCAATGCATCCGAGAAGAATTGGTCTTTTAAAAGTGCAAGCAACGAAAATGTGTTATCACGATGAGTTACTTTGACTTTATACAATAAGTGGTATGTTAGTAGATGGTATGTCAGTTTCAACAAAGAGAGACTTGAGGTTGAATGTGGACAACATAAATTGAATATGAGGAGCTATAAAAGGAGCTGGCACTTCCTTCCATGTACTACAAGTCGAATACAATTCAATTTCCTTTTCATACTGCCTCAAGTCTGGTTGTCTTAAGAAAGGCATAACAAATATATGGACTCGTAATTATTAACCATGTTTTGGGAGTGTGTGTACCTTTAGGGCCAGATGTGGCAAGTGGAACAAATACTCTTACTCAAAAGACCCGAAGCAGCTTGTTTGACTGCAGGCTTGTAGCTTTGATGTCTAATTTCCGTGTGTGTGTGTATGTCTGTGTGTGTGTCTGTGTGCCTGTGTGCAACTGTTGGGTGTGTACAGGCCTTCTCTGGGAACTCCAACTCGGAGAGCGCAGTCCGCCACGAGCTGCAGCAGGGCATCGTGGCTCGGTTCCTGAGGCTTGAACCGCTGGACTGGAGCGAAGAAGGCCGGATCGGTCTGCGAATAGAAGTCTACGGCTGCTCATACTGTGAGTGCACGTTCACCACACACACACAAACACACGCACGCATCACCAACCAACAGAAAGAAGGTCTAAAGTCGTTGAAGCTGTATATATTTGCCTCTGCAAAATATTTAAGATTCCAATTTACCAGTTTAAATTTTATAGACGGACATGCTCATACACCATTTTCCAAAAGCTGTGTTGGTTAGTGAGAGGAAAAACACGATATAAATACATACTTATTGAGTGTTTGCAGTGATTCCTCCTCAGCAGAGATTATGAAAGCATGTCTACCCATTAGGGGATGATGTGCCGTTGCACATGAGGCATATCAGCGTTGCCTTATTGATTATTTCAATCACCCGGCATGTCGACAGGATCTGTCAGGGTCTTAATGGTAATTAAAGTTCTGCATGCAAAGGTCAGACAAGCAATCCAGGTTCACACAGCAGTTGTTTTGAGCAAAGCAGCCATCTCATTTCTGATGTTTGGATGAAAAGGAATGGGCAATTACTCTGGGAATAGCTTCTGAGCTGCATTAAAGTAAATTAATTGTTTCCTCTGCTGAGAAGTTTTCCAACTTGCCAGATCCATCTTTGAGAAAGCACTGAGCCAATTTCCACATGCATCTGGCTTTTGAGTGAAATGGGCGATGTCACTGATTAAATTAATGCCACATTCAAAGCACTCCTGTGACTAAAAAACAATTACAACCCATATGTGCCGTCCACCTGATTTTGCATCCTCATCGTGCATAATTCAGCCAATTTGAGTGGACTGGACACACCCAAATGCACTTTCAAAATATGTTTCCGACTGTAGTTCTCCCGTAAAAGTTGTAGGTATAGGAAATAATAACTAATTCCTACTTCTATTTTATACTTCCTCACACATCTGCTTCACACATTTAACCCTGGAAACCTTTGTAGACACAAATGTAGTCAGGTGCTTATATTATTTTGCATTTAACACAATTGCAGCAGATGTGCAAATGTTTTGTGAATACGTAATAAAGTGTGAATACTTATCACTGGATATGCCAAGGTCAGGATATAAATATGCACATGTCAACATCTTTTTCATTATTTATGATCCTGAATACATGAAAACAAAGCTCATCATATATTGGCTTATCCTTCATTACGAGTTAATATATATGTGAAATAACCCACCCTGTTTAAACAGATACAAACGATGTGTAGAAATATAGTTAAACGCTGACACATGCAAACGCTTTCAGTCTCTTTCTAACAACGTGTCATCCAGGGAACTGACTCTCTTGCAGCCTTCTCGCTCTCATCCTATTAAAGCCTGCCAAATTGATTTTGATAACAATTTTCAATTAAAGCTGTGCATAAATTACTGTTATAAGTGACACACGTACATCTTTCATACCACAGATGCGATTACATTGTGTGTGGATATATCTGTGAGGGTGTGTGTGTGCGCGCGTGTGTGTGTGAATACAAGGGTATAGACTGCATTCCACTCAGTCTTCACCCCTTTGATTCTCTGCTTTCATTTCCTTCCCATGTTGAAAGAAAAGCAGCAGTGCTGATAAGAGTGAGATGTGGCACACATACATGCACACAGTGTGAATTACATAATGACAATCGGGGGGGAGTTAACTCTTTCTCCACGGTATAAAGGGAACTCATTATATTTCAGGCATGTTCACCCACAACATCTGCAGTCGATTCTGGTGTATGATCACACATCAAACCCCATACGTCAGATCACGTAGCACCTACAGAAGCACACAGAGCATCTTGTCTCAGGCTTGACCCAGATTAAAGACACTCATCATGTCCTTTGACTTTTTATCTTAGAAATGCAGAGAAACAAAAAGCCAATATCACACATGGTCAAACTCAACATTCTGTAGTGTTGATTATATTCTGATGCTCCACATCCTAAGATAGAGGGAATCTTCTGTTTTCCATTAGTTCACGAGTGAGAAACATATGGCATCTATAAAGAACGTGTAGCATATAGATAGATAGAGCTAGATAGATACTTTAATAATACTTTGCAGGGAATTGCAGTATTAGAGCAGCAGCATACATTCCCTCAGTCAGTGCACACAGAAATTGAATTATTTTTGCGGTTGATGGCTCTATCCACGCAAAATGTAGTTCAAATTGTAACTTTTCAGCAGCAGGATATGCAGAATTGCACAGTGCACAATAAGTCAATGAGTCACTACAAAAACGGCATGATGGGATTCAACAATGGTACGAGCGATAGCTAGATGTACAGTTACAGCAACCAACAATTAGTAACAGTGGTTTGAAATCTTCTCCCGCTGAATAAGAATAATCCCTTTATTCTGTTATTTATGATTAAGGTCATTGTCGCCACCTCAACCAGTCTGTTGTTTTTCCACCTCTTGCACTCCCTCCTAAAAATTCAACGCCACCATATCACTTCAGTGAACAGTAATCTGACTGTGATTCACTGGAGACTTACCCTGAACCTCACCCCAACCTAAAAGCTTAACTTCACCCCACCCTTACCTTAACCTCAACTCTTTAGGGGCATTTTTAATCCCCAAAAGAGGGGTGACATTGCTGCTGCTGCTGCTGCTGCTGCTATTTTTAAACCACTTCTGTCCCTGTATTGCCAAACAATGCTGGTCTCAGAGGTCTAACTGACCTAAAAAAAAAGTTTAAAGCAGAATTAGATTTTGGGAAAATATCCCAAGAATCATATTTCTCATTCCAAGCCACCACATTCACTGTGCTTATCGGGAAAATGCTGCAATGTTTGGCTTTTCCACAAGAAAATAAAGTAGTGATGACACTTTTTATGGGCCCAAAACTATAGATAGCCAGGCGAGGAGTGATGCAGAGACTACTGAGATCACTCCATAATTCATGGAGATACATACTCTCTTTTGCTTTTTCTAAATGTAAATTAGGCTCAACAAGACTTGGTGAGCTGTAAATAACTAGAATCCCTGTCTTTACAGATTTTAGTAAAATTGAGAAAAAAAAAATTCTTGAAGCGAGTCAGGCAGCAGAAGTCAGCATCACCAGCTATTTGGTCTGACCTAGAAACACATTTCATGTAGAATCTTTGCATGTGGATTTATTGATCGTGGAGCTTCACTTGTCTTCGAGCTGTGTTTGATATTGCGATGCTTCTTGGAGGAGCCTGTCAAAAGTCAATGTTTCCTCGCAGCAATGGCCATCTTAGAGAAAAGGAGGCTTCTATTTAAAAAACAAAAGCATCATCTTTGTTGTGTTTTTTTGACCGTGTATTTTTGACACGCCGCTTTTGAGATTTAAACGTCTCCCGCGATGTTTTACCCCACAGGGCTTGTTTGCAGATTTTATTACGGTTGGAAAAGCAAAGTGGAAACAATTAAATTAATGGCAGGTGATTCCGTTTGGCTTATTTGGGTTTTGGGTGCATGCAGGCTCACAGTCTCTGTGGTGTTTTGCAGGAGCGGGCGCATAATGTTTAACACCTGGAAGTAAGACGTGGGCTCTTCTTTACAAGGTGCCTTAAAAATGTGTCAAGAAGCGACAAACATCTCCAATTTATTTTTGAACTGAAGTTTTGCCCCCTAAAAGTCCCCCTTCCAGTCATTATCCACATAATAACAGGCTCGAAAGCTTGGGTGTTTAAACTTTTTCATTATCCAGAGTTTGACTCTCGATAAGTTCCAGAGCTCTCATTGAAGTGAAGTGTCTACATTCCAACAACCTCGAGCTCCTTACAAAGATGAACTGGTGACTGTTTGGGTGTGTGTGTGTCTGCGGGTGTGTGTGTGCTGCCAACAGTCATCCTTTCTTTTTTATAAGCAAAAATTAATAAAGAAAAAAAATTAGATGATACTAAATAGAAAATAACACCATGTTAGATTTTGTCTGCACCTCTACTCGGTAACACCGTAAGGTGATATAAAAAACATTCAAAGGGATTTTGTGGCTGGTTAATACTGTCATTTAATACATGTATGTGTTATGAAAACAATTGGAAATCAGTTTTTTTTACAATTTAATTGTTCACGCTGGTATTGTAAAGAGGTTTGTCCTTCTTGTATGTAATTATAACTCTTCATGTAAACAGGCTATATTTGATCAACTGTTTGTACCTGACAGTTGATCCTGCAGTCTTCCTCAGAAGTGTCACGTGATGTGGCCATGTGGAGTTTATCATCCCACATGACATCTCTGACGAAGACTGCAGGATCAAGTAATTGAAACTGTCAGGAACAAACAATTGACCAGATATAGCCTGTTTACATGAAAAGTTATTATTGCTCACGCTGGCGTCTGCGGCTGTGCGCAGTGTCTCATAGTGTGATACAACGTCACTGATTATTTCCAAACAGAATTTTATTAAGTTAGTGAACTAGCATGATACCTTGACAGCTATCGAATGTGAAATCAACCCAAAGTGAAATTACACCATTTCCTCAAGGCCACTTGAATTCCCCAAGCAACATTGTTCCAAGAAGTTAGAGCTACAAAGGATTCTGGCAGTTGAAGATAATTGACAGCCTCCACAGCCACTGCAGACCTTAAGCAGCTGTGACTCCTATAGAACAAGGAGAGCAGACAGTAAATCACCCCCAGATGTAAATGTCTCTGAGCCGTGTGAGGTAAAGCATGATGATAGAGTCCGTGCTGCACACGTACTGTGAGGTTCTTGCTCTGATCTGTTGCTGCTGTTATTCAGCCGCGCGGACTGACAAACAATTCCAAGTGTAGATAGTGTCCAACGTGGGAAATGGATGTATTAAGCCAGTATCCGTTCTCGTGAAAATATATCAAGAATTTCTCTCAGGCACATCTGAATAACATCCACCGCACCTTGAGGTCTGTCAGATCAGACGCGGTAAATACACAATCAGGTGTGCGGAATCTCACAATATTGGTGATGACACGGCAAGAGAGAGAGACTTTTGCTCACACAAGTGTTGAATACACACACGCAAACACACACACCCCGGTGCATCATCTTTCAGAGACGTCTGTCAGCTGTGTTTTGAAGCCTGCAATGCTTTCTCATGATTACGCCGTCACTACCGCTATCTCCACCATTCAGTCAGAAAATGAGAACTCACGTTTATCTGTTCATCTACCCATTCTTCACTCCCCCAGTTCCCTCCGAATTGGCTTCTCCTAAGTGTTTTTCCTGCTTCCCAGTCCAAAAAGATGAAAGACGAGGCGAAGGCATTGGGCAACAACAGAAACAAAAAAGTGATCGAAAGCACCAAAAGAGAGGGATGAGGATAAAAATAGATCCCCAGCATAATCACCAAAATATGTTTGGCAGACAGTAATTCTGGGTTTTTGAAAATGTATGATAATTAAATGCAATGGCACATTATGACTCATCTAGGACTGTACAATGAAAGGCGTGCGTGCGGATTTTGCGCGTGTCGGAGCTAGAGGCAATACAGGAGTCATGATCCACCGTGCTGTGGAATTTACATGCTCATTTCCATTCTGATTTACATAGGATCAACAGAAAATCAATTACTTCATAGATGAGTCAGGAAATAGTGGAGCCAGTGTGTGTGAGAGAAAGGGGAGTTGACAGACACTGGGAGAGTAAATTGCATTTTCTATGCAAGCGCAGTTGCTCTCTTGCAAGGCAAATTTGCAAATCTATCATATCTGACTTTAACCTGTGGCCTATTTATGCCACCAGTGCTTTAAATCCCTTGTCAGATTGATGTATCAGCATCATCTAAAATTGTACTTATGCAGATTTTGTCTATTGTTAGCGTTTGTTTCCAGAACAGGACTCAGGCCAAACACACAGACAGCGTTGTTGTCGCCTTCAGGGTCCCAAAGTGCTCTGAAAAATAGATGGAAAGGAGGATAAGCCATTATTTCAGAACATTGCTGCCTTAGCCACAGTCACAAAAACACACAAAAAGTGGATAAAGTTAAGGCAAGTGTCTCAGTTTGCATTAGCAGCAAACATGTTGTATCTGTTGTAATTAAACTTTTAATAAAGACATTATTCATGGCCCAATTCATAAGTTACCAAGCTGTAAGACGATAAGTTGAAAGCAGGGCTAACAGAAAATATGAAAGAGAGAGCAGCCACTGAACCATCAGAGGGGGAAAAAAAATCTATTCTCACAATCCAAAATAGATAGAGTATAAGAAATTAAGTGCAACGTGCAAGGCGGCAGTGGGAAATATAATCACCACGATGAAGTTTGAGCTGTGAAAGTAAGAAATTCAGAGCAACTTTTTAGATCAGTAGATTAAAGAGCAGTTTGAAGATGTTAAAATACACTGAAGATAAATGACAAGCAGACTTGGCAAAAATCCTCAGGGCGATCTCGGTCTCAACTTTTCGCTCCGGAAAGGCGGCGCCGTCTTCAGATTCCCTTAAACAGTAAAGCAATCCCCTCTGACAGGCCCGAACAGGATACCGAACATGCGCCAATCCATAATTAACTCAGAGGTGCGCAGACGGACTGAGATTTATTAAGTCCTCGGTCGGTTTTGATCAATCATGCCGTATGTGTGGGCGAGCTTTAACCCCGCTGTCATCGAGCAGTTTGCTAGGACTCGAGAGGCGGCAAGTTGTCTCATCTTATCTACAAACAGGCTGGTGTCTCAAATGAAAACTTTAAAAAGAAGCCTAAATGACATCAAAGGCAAATTAAAGCGGTAACCACAGAGCGAGGTCTCCTCGTCCCTTTCCTACAGGTTCGGCGCAAATCAGTCCACTAGAGGGCAGCTCGGAGTGACAAGCACCGACATGGCAACTGTGTGCATGTGCGGATAATCCTTTTTCACCCTGCAGCGCGTCTCCTTCAAAAAGCCCCTGCTCCTCTTTTGTTGTTTGATCTATTGGCTTCACTGTCCCGGTTTCCGGCGGTGCGTCATCCGCGAGCATTCGTACTGAGGGCACAGAAGGCTCCATCTGCATCCTGACTTAATTCAAGTTGAGAATAAAAGGAGGGCTTTAAGAATAAACATTTCTTTCCTCGTTTGAAGTGGAGAGCGATTATGAATCACAAACTTATTATAATTTCAAGTGTGATACCATCAGACATCGACATTCCGCCAACAAGGGTGAAATGGTTCCTTTGTTCTCTTTCTGGTTCTGGAGGAGATGTAGCTTCACCGTGCTATACTGCAATTTCCCGCCGCCGCTGATAAAATAAATGAAAAAGAGCATGCTTTCAAAGACTACGTTGGGCCAAATGTGTCCCTCAGCGCCGCTCCGTCTCAATCGCGCTCCGTCTGCGGAAAACCGCCATCTGGGTCAGGGCCCAAAATGGCGCCCGTCTCCTGGGTCGGGGTCTGAAAACCTCTGCCATCGTGTGTGCGTCTGCCACGAGCCGGTCCCTACTCGGGGCAGCTGCCGGGCCTGGACGGACACCAAGACGTCGCGCGGCGGCCCACGGCGGCGGCTCGGCCTCCCCTCCTCTGTCTGGTGCGTTCTCTTCATCGCCCAGGGGTCCGCAGGTGGCAGGAAGGCAGAAATCCTCCCGCCACACACCGACAGGTAGACATGGGGGAGGCAAATCAAGCGACAGAAGGGGGAGAGCGGGAGCTGCTGGTGGGTACATTTGGGGAAGGGCGGGGATATTGTAGTGGTATTTAGATTTGTATATCGTTGGTGGGTTCACCAATGTTTTGTATGTGTTGACAGACTGTGAAAACAAATTTCCCTATGGGACAAAAAAGTCTATCTATCTATCCATCCATCCATCCATCCACCCACCCACCCACACAAAAGCACACACACACACACACACATCTATCTATCCAGCCATCGTTGGAGGTATGGTGGAGGAACGACAGAAGGAGACGAATGCAAAGCGAAAATACCGTTCGAAAAGTGTATTCCTATGCAGTAAAAGGCAGCATGGGAACAATCCAGAGGCACTGAAGATGAACAAAGGGAACACATATCATTTCCCCCGATCCCCCTCCTCGGCTGTTTGTGACAACAAGAAAAAGGCCTGTTGCTTGAGGGAGATTGAGGGACAGCATGACTGTGCATGAGCGTCCGATCCGATCTTCGCCAAGCTCCGTTATCCCGCCGTATCCTGCACAAGCTCCTCCAGCTCCCCCGACCAATCAAGGCGTGCCGACTCGCAGCTCTCCACTAACCCCTTGAACAGTTGGGATGGCGCTAGTAAGATTGGAGAGCACCTCAAGCACCACACTTCATTTCTCTTCTTAAGATCTCCTGGAAGCCACGGCCACCCTGTCGCCTCCTTTAGCTCCTGTCTAGTTTTCTTCTTTTTTTGTTTTATTTAACCACCATTCGTACTTCAAACCTGAACCTGAAGACAAATGTGAATCTCTCAAAATAATCAAAATAAATAAAATGAAAGTAAAGAGACAACAATAAATTTCACACGGAATCCCACAGCAGACTTCCATCGCTGTAGTCCCTCATTATGGCCGCATTTGGATTTGTCACCATAGAGGCAGTGTGTTTCTAATAATAATACACTGGTTGTGTTTTATTCATGTGTCCCAGTAAGCTTTGACAGTATGTCAATGAGCTGCAGAACACAAAGCGCCGACCTTCACACCGGAGTAGCAAAAATGGATTTTACAATTTTTTCATCATCACAAACCGCTTTTTCTTTTGTCACACAAAAATATATTAAAGGCACCACTTGCTCTGGCGTTTGTATGTACTGCCAATCGTTTAAAGCTGCCAGTTATTGAAAGCAGTGACACTTTTCTCTTTGTGATGGCTCTAACTGTAGCAGCGTGTGCCAGCAGTGCTGATGCCAGTGAAGTAAAGGGTATTTTATTTCTTTTGTGTTGGAATTTTGTAATATGAAATGTTTAAGGCAGAAAAAAATGGCCACAAAAGGGTTACATTTGTTATTTTTGGCAACTGTTTTCAACTTTTCCATGAATCCCTTTAAACATTCATTCATATCTCTTCCCGCCACAGCTACGTTTTTAGTTTGATTTCTTTGGCTAACTGCATCTGCTGCTGTTTATCTGTTTCAGGGGCGGACGTGATCAACTTTGATGGACAGGGTGTCATTTCATATCGTTTTAAGGTAACTGATTTATTACTTTTATGCTTTTATGCTATTAATGTTATATGGAATACATGTAGTTTATTTGGGATTTTTGCTGGCCAGTGTCAAAGTCCGGATATACTGAATAATTGGATTTAGTTTCCAAGATTCAAAGTATTACTTTCATTTTCATGCCTCTGAGATCACGGCAAACCACTTTTTGGGAACCTACTTGAACAAGATGATCATGGAATATTGCCATACTTCTAAAGGTTCAAAACGTATACGTTTGTAAGGTTTTTCTATAAAATGATTTTGCTTCAGTGATCCTATTCATTAGATCTTGCAGCAGGGTAGATAACCAAGTTGTAATCAACAAGTTTGTACACAAATCCTTGATTTTATTTGAAACAGCAAAGTTCAAGTGCATTTTCAGCAACAGCAGGGGTGCTAGTATGTGAACTCATGCTCTGGGGATGATAAGAGACACTGAAATTGCCATGAAATTGGATGAAATAAATTATTCCTTGCAGGTGTTATTGCCATTTGCCATAGTCAAAATAAAAACTCAAAAATCTGTGCAGCAACCAGATGTCTCTGCTGGTTAAAGGATATAATATATCTGGCCTGAGCATTCCAATGAGAGACATGAAAAAGTTCAGGCTTCTTGCTTTGTAGCTTTAAAAAGTGTCAAGAGAAGGGTTTTTCTCGTCTCCCCCCCCCATATTTATTTATTCATGTAATTAAAGCGAGCTGCATGTGGTGTTTAACAACCCTCTGGAGTTTATTATCCACATTTGTGCAGGTGAAGAAAATGAAGATCATTAAGGATGTGATTGCACTGAGGTTCAAAACATCAGACAGCGAGGGTGTCATTCTCCACGGGGAAGGACAGCAGGGGGACTACATCACCCTGGAGCTCCGCAAGGCCAAGCTGCTGCTGCAGATAAACCTGGGTGGGCAACACATGCATGACATTTATTTTGACAAAGTTATGCCATAATGAAATCAAGATACTAAAAACATTACCTAGGAGCAAAGACTCAGCTTTTCACCAATTAATTAACAACCAGCAATCCATTAGTGTGTGTCACATCACTCACTGTCAACCTGCCGCACCGCAGGAACGAGTGTAACCTTTAAAGATTCCATCTTGCAGCACGGAAACAACTGCAATGATACAAACTTTTACCAAGCCTCCAATTAAATGGCTTCTTTTTCGCAAAATGCTGGACTGAAATATCAAATGTGCTGAGAAATATTTTTTGTAAAGACAAAAACTAGTGAAATACATGGGTTTTTATCACACATATTAACATAGCAAACTAATTACAGGCAGTAACCAGTATGGCTCCATCATGGGTCACACCTCCGTGACCACCGGCAGCCTCCTGGACGACAACCACTGGCACTCGGTGGTGATTGAGCGCTACCGCCGTAATGTCAACTTCACCCTTGACAGGCACACGCAGCACTTCAGGACCAACGGGGAGTTTGACCACCTTGATCTGGACTATGAGGTAATCACCAGCCCCATATCATAATAGAGACTCATTGGGACGAGCTTGAATGTTTGCATTTGACCTGTCCATACTGCTTTCTTTATGTAGAAAACAAGAGGATAATGGTGGCAAAATCACTACATACCATTTTATTTGTCTAATTGTTGCTATGTGCAAAATATATAACGGTCAAATCCTGTCATTGCGGCAGAATTTGGAACAGACTCGTATATTCAGAGAGATGGGGAGTTCATGGTCCTTCTCGCCCACATGCGTACGCAGCTGCTCCCCGGTTAGATCGCTGTGCACTCGGGAAGCCAAAAGGGAAGAGCCACAGACTGCACCTTAGCTTGCTGACCAAACACGCCGCCGCTGCTGTCAATCAAAAGCAGACATCGGTGTGCTCCTCCAGCTGGCTGAGAAAAAGAGTATTTCTGATATTTCCCACGAGGATTGAACCCTAAATACATAATAAATGAGATAAAAATCTGTCAAACTTTAATTCAGCGAGACTCTCGGACCGCTGGGATACTGCTTTATCATTTCAAACCAGTAATGTACTTATCCGCGGTCTCCTCTGTGAGCCGTTTTTCCACACTTTACTGATTGTTTTTCCCAGCACCATAAGTGATTCGTGGTAGCATAGCCTCCACTGTCTTTACAGTACATTGATACCACACCGGAAATTAGATATTGGTTTTACACTGTTGTATAATACTAATCCATAAAATCACATAATTAATGTCAGGCTGTAATGGGATGCAATGAGTCCAGCTAATAATACTTAAAAGAGGAAATTGATTTTTTTGGAATGCGTAACGGCTATGAAAGGCGCCTGTGTGTAAGTGTTGCTGTGTGCATGAGAATCCCATTGGTGTGTATTGATATGTTTGTGTGTGTGACCTTTAACAAGTATTGCTGATATGGCCGATCTATTCCAGTGTTAAGTAGGATACTGAGAAATGGGGCAGGACAAACCACAGACCAATTAAACCAAAGCTGCTGAATTAAGGGATCCTCGGGGAAATCTATACAACAGGGGCAACCAGGGGGAATTTTGTGTGTGTGTGTCTGTGCATGTGTGTGTGTGTGTTTGTGAGTCCTGACTACTGGTGGTTTTGTGCCCTGACAAAGTCTCTTTACAAATGGAGAAACGGTTACCAGCTTTTGCTCAAAATCTGTGACAATTGTGTGTGTGTGTGTGTGTGTGTGTATGTGTGTAGTAAGAGTTGTGCGAGTGTGTGTGTGTAGTATCTGTGCATCTTCTGCTCCCATTTAAGCCTTTAAACTAAATATCCGGTTGCATTTCTATCTACACTTGGATGTAATTACGAAGCCTGCCAGAGCATCAGTATAGTCTGAAACACTCACACACACACACACACACACACACACACACACACACACATTGTCAAATCTACTGATGCCACTATCAATCTTCTTGACTTTTCCCAGAGCGCAAGCGCCTCATACGTAAAAGGAAGCGGTACATACGCGTGTCTGAGCACTGCAGAAGTTTGCATCCGCGCAACTTCTGTGTCCTCCGACGCTTCCTGCCAGATGTCTGTTTATTATCCTCCATCTCCTCGCCTCGGTTTTTCGCTCCCGTTGCATCTGTTTGCCACATACCCCAGTCTCATTCTTATAATGGTCCCGCCCACCGCTCCATCGGTCACATTCACCAACATATTCCGATACATGCGACAAAACAGGCTCATATAGTAGTCGTATAAAATCACGGTCAAGGTTCACACAGCTCTCATTCATAAGTAGCGTAAATTTCCATCTTCTGATTTTTTCGTCCGAGTCAGGAAGTGTTTTGTTCCTCTGGTCAAAGATTTTTTCCATCTCACAACTGTCAGATGCACATAAATCTATTTGATATTTGCGCTCCCATTTTATTGCTCTTGGTGATTTTCAAATCAGACATTTTTTTTTTCCCTTGAAAGTGAGTTAGTGAATGAACCCCAGCCTCTCCCCGCACACTGCAGAGGTGGGCTGCCACTACAAGAGCCAGTTCTGCCCCTTGAGCTTCGAATTTTGGTCTGTGCTTCCCCTAAAATTGATCTTCCACCTACTTTTAAAGGGAATGAATCTCACCCGAGATGCCAGTGCAGCCTATGACTTCATCTGATGGGGGTCATTGTGTATTCGAGTGCCGTAAAGGCCTCCCTGCACAGCTAGCTGATGCTGCATTTCTGTACTGGGACGGCCTGCCTCATTTAACCCACCGGGATTATGATTTAGTAAGGCAGAAAGGAGAGCGGTTTTGGGGCTAAAATCCTCTTTTTTTTTTACAGAAATGTTCAACAAAAAGATGAGCAAGTATCAAGTCTATCTATTCTCATTGTCTCTCTAGTTGAGTTTTGGGGGGATGCCATACAGCGGGAAGCCGGTGGGAGGCGGGCGGAAGAACTTTAAAGGCTGCATGGAGAGCATCAACTACAATGGAGACAACATCACCGACCTGGCCCGCCGCAAGAAGCTCGACACCTCAAGTTTTGTAAGTGAAAGCACGCACCCACGCACACAAACACAAACACCATATACAGTAAAAGTATTATTAAAGAGCAAAAAGTCTGAAGTAACACGCTTGTAGCAGAAAGCGCTCCATGTTTCACTTATTATTGTCACTCACTCTGTATCTGACCCGAAACGTGGGAGCAGATTATTCACCGCAGCAAAACAGTTGAACAGATTCATAATTAATCAGATACAACTGACCCATCGGTGGCCCCTCCATGTGTTTGCCTCCTGTCTCCGTGCTCCCTCTGGAGAGCAGCCTTCAAAGAGCGAAATGCCGACAACAGCCGCGGCATTTCAAGAGAAAAAATATATAAACACTTCTCCCAATCAAATACGCAAGGCGAGAGACGACTGCCGGATACAACTTCAGCACATTAAGTGTTTCGCCACCCTTAAAATTAGTTACCGGGCAGCCTTTGATGAACTCGCAGCTCCCGTCTCCTGCACCTCTCTGCCCCCCCCCACACCCGCTCCTCGTCGCTCCCTGACCGCCAGTGTATCTTCTTCGATCTCCGCTCAACTGATTGAACAAATGGAGGCACCAATCAAGTTCATTAAAGCTGCACTTCTAATTCTCCCCGATGACTCACGCGGCGATTCATTTCTAATCAAAACAGATCCGCTTTCAGATTTCAGAGACGGCGCGGCATACACAAAAGGCACACAGGAGTCATTTATAGTAGCTCAGGCAGATGAATGAGTGTTTTGTTAATGATTTGATTAAAAGCACAAGGTTGGAGCAGCTCAGTGGCAATTTGTGCTTAAGCTTCACAATAGTGTTTTATTACGGCCTCAACTTCAACACAGGGATCCTCTTAGGTTACTATTCAGTCCTGCCTTTTGGGGGCTCTGAATCTAGTGAGAACATCTAAAAAAAACAGACAAGCTCGACTCAAAGCATTAAAAGCAGGGGAATAAATACAGTTCTTTGAAGCTCTAGGCCATTTGAAACACTTAGACAACCGCTCATTCAGAGATAAGCTACAGATGTGCGTCTTCCCTTTGAAGGTCAGTTCACGGCTTTGCATGGTCGTCTCCCTCCCACAGCGCAACCTCTCCTTCTCCTGCGTGGAGACCCACACCTTCCCGGTGTTCTTCAACGCCACCAGCTTCCTGCAGCTGCCAGGCCGAGCCAATCACAACGCCGTGTCGGTGGGCTTCCAGTTCCGGACGTGGAACCCGGACGGGCTCCTGCTCTTCAGCAACCTCGACGACGGCACGCTGGAGATCTCGCTGGAGGACGGCAAGGTCGTGGTTCGCATCAACGTGACGAAGGCGGCCAAGAACAACCGCGTTGACTTGTCTTCAGGTGAGTTTGGGAAGTACAGACGTCACTCAGTCATTGAAAATTTCGATGAAGTCATAACCCAACGTTTTTGGGAAGATCTGTTATTTGTTGAATAGCAGGATTACAAACACACAAAAATCGCCCGTCTTTTTTCCGTTCACTTTACTTCATTATTGGTCGTCAATGAAACATTTACTGCAAGAAAACTGACTTTTATCTCATCAGTGGAAGCTAATGACAATTCCCTCCTTTATTTCTTACTGTATTCGTCAGCATCCATATGAACTTAATTCCCTGATACTATCTTTACTTCTGGTTCTATATTGTCACATCAAAACAATTACGCTTACAGGCACAATTAAGATATTCCTCTCGGCCTGTTTGATCTCACATCTCCAGCCTCCAGTTAACAAGATGTTGATTTATCTGGATGCGAGCCCAACAATTTTAATAAGCCGTGGAATCAATCTGCCTCCATAAATGACAGTCAACAAGGTAATTGCACTTGCTGAAAATAATTGTTTGTACTAAATCAAATCTTATTCAAAGACATGTGACTTTATTGTGACAACATTAGAAGAACATGTTTTTGTTTCTCTTTTCATCTGCTTCACAGGAAGCTGAAGTGTTCTCATCCATTATTTAGATAAACACTTAGAATGAAATGGTACTTTTTTTTTGTTTGTCAAGTTTGTTCTTAATGGCCCCTTTCATTCCCTCCTATCTTACTACTTCTCTTATCGCCCCCCCCTTCCTCCTCTACTCTTATTTCCTCCCTCAATGTCTCCCTCCTTAGACACACTCATTTATTCTGGCCACTGCAGCTTTAATAGGCCATTATGCCCAGGGGTAGGGATTATTACAGAGTTACCCTCTAGGCTAATTGGGCTTGAGTCTGCGATTACATCACTATTACTAGAATACACAGACACACAGGCTCACTCGCGCACACAAACACACTCTCCCTCTTTTGATTCTGTTATTAGTATCTCTAAGAAATGAAGCCACACTGGCTCCTGGCTTCAATGGCACAGTGGGAGCTCGGTAGACTTGTAATAAAATGCTTAGCCGCGCTTAATGGCAAATATATTGAGGAGAGACGTGCAACGGCACACACATTAGGGAAAGGGGATGGGAAAGGAGGCTTTCATAGACAAACCAATCCATTTTTTTCTTTTTCCCATTCGAGATCATTTTCCGTGATGCTGCGTATGTGGACAAATTAGCAGCCAATCGTTGGAAGATAAAACCATATGGGCTTCATCCAGTGATCTTCATTTGATAATTTTCGCAACTTCTGCCCCATATTACCCCCCCCCCCCCCCTATATTTATTAGTATGCACAACATCATACAGGTGGTCATACTCGGTTGTTTGTTTGGTTTGGAATTGGAGTCACTACTCTTTTCATTCACTACTGTAATAGATATGGATTTTTCTCAGTTTCTCTTGGTGGGTCCAACCTTCAGAGAAAACATCCTCAACATTTTCCAATCTTTCCCACAGTAAAAAGGTGCTGGGAGAGCCAATCGTTTAAACATCTTCCCATCACTTTCTATTTACTCTTTCTTCATCAAAATATATCAACTTCAAATAATATATAAAGCTGACAAGGCCTGGTGTTCCACCTCATTATCTGCACATTGTTTCCCTCATTTGCAGTATTTCTATTTTAAATGCATATACACATTACTTCCTCTCAAATTGGAGTTACTATAGGACCATGTTTTTACCACCAAGGGTAGACTGTGAAATTTACTGCATAAGCCGGTAGTCTGCACTTCTAACACGCTGTATAATACTGTATATAAAATGGCCAGGGATGACATTCATAAAGGATTTTTGAGTGTAAGATGTCTAACAAGCTCATGGTTATTGGATGTTCAGAGGAAGAAATGCAAAGTAATGAAATATAATATTGAACAAGTGCAGATAAACAGTTCCTAACAAGCTCAAGTGCAATTTTGAAGTATATCGAGCGTGTGTATGCATACAGTATATATTTAAAGATGGGCATTTTATAAAGTCAGTCCAAAGTTATTTTTTGGAAAAATCTGGAGATGGGCAGGTCCAGTGGTGGCTGAGTTCTCCTTTATAACCTCACCTTCACTCCAGTGGCCACCTGATCAGAGGCAAAGCTGCACTAAATCATACAAAAATTGCAAAACACTTGAGCGGCCACCAATACGTGGCCTTGTACAAGAGAGTAAGAGCCGAACTCGCCCTGGGGCTGTGAGTGGCCTGTGGAAATATGCCTCCCCTTTGAGAAAAAGTTCTGTCATCCCTTTCTCCTCTCAGGCGGAGAGATGGAGAAGGAAAAAAAAAGAAAAGGAAGATGAGGGCTGTG
>CAESWR010000029.1:494506-505870 GCA_903171835.1 Mullus surmuletus | reverse complement strand
TTTTTTTTTTTACTCATTAAGTAATATTAAGTAATACAAAACAGTTTAATATCAACCACCAGGGGGTTATGAATATTTCTGATCTATGTCTTGATTAATATAGAGAAACTACATCCCGCTGTTGTGTTTAAAGACGGGTCGATCCCAATCCTGCTGCACTTGCGTTTTATTTCGTGAATTTGCAGCGTTTCTCTTTTCCAGCGTTTCTGTGTTTGCAGCACGTTTGCACCCCTCGGCCACCGTGATGTTGGCTCACCCTTTACAAGAATCTAAAGATCCAATTTATTTCCTTGTCATAAATGCGAAAAGCAGGGTTCAGTGATTGTAAAGAAAGTTTCCCGGATCATGTTGTAACGGCGACTAAGACAGGGAAGCGACAATTAGGAGCTGACCGAGTGCTGATTGGAACAGCGTTTCCCCGAACCGAGTGATTTGTTTTCAGGTCAGGCTTGCCAATACCACTTACCTTCATCAATATCCTCCGCCACAGAAGTGAACACCGACTGCCATTGCTTGATTCAGATCAATTTTTTGTCCTCGCATCGATAGCGCCCTGCTTTGTGACCACACTTTGGGCCACAACACAACTTTAGAGCACACTGGAACGCAGCGAGACTTGAAAGCATAGTCTTGTCCACTGTCTTTTCATGGCAAGTGGGCTTTTATGTGTGTAACTGTGTTATTTGTCATCGGATTCTCAAATTCCAACTGATCATTTTCTTACACTAGACCGGTTAACTGTATGTTCCTGGCAGCTGCATTGAGACCAAATCACTGCTTCTCGAAAGTGGTGGAGTCTGGGATTGCAGAGCTGCTTTTTGGTCTCCAACAGCTTGTATGAATAATATTTCTCTCCTTCTCCGATAAATGTCGCACTATACTTACCAGCTTGTTGCTCAGTTTTTTTCTCTGTTTGCTCTGTCTCTTGTCTTAATCCATGTGCAGGCAAAAACCTTCATGTATTGAGCAGCCTTGTTTTTAGATTTTCATTTTGATTAAGCCCTTATGAGTTTCTTTTGTATTTAATCCATAGAATTGCTTGCAGCCTCCTGTTATCCTTTCTGTTGCCTCTAAAATCATGGTGTGAGGTAATGTAGTATGAAATGATTGTTATTATTATTGTAGATTGTGCTGATGTAACGCTGCTGATAGTTGCTAACTGTCCGCGGTCAGATTGCGATGAGAATAAACCCCATGTGATATCACGGCGGACTCCTATGCAGGCTTTGCTGTTTGCAGTGTTGGCCATCTGAAGGTTTTGCATGGCCCTGCTGTGCATGTGGTGGGGCCGTGCACTGTCACGGAAGATGAATGGGTGCGGCGTTACCATCTAACTAATCAGAATGTCTTCGAAGGCAGCTCAATAGCCCCGTCTGACCTGTGTTTGATCAATGCCGCGCCACTGTGGCATTCTGGCTGAGTTGTTGGAAGAGGCAGAGGAGCACACACACCATCGACGTCGCACTTTCACACATTCGCACATTCGCACATGCAAAAACACCAAGGTTGTATGGTAACGTTTCTTCCACAATGTCACCATCACTTTGTGGGGGTTGCCACGACAACACTCACTCACATAGAGTTCTGTCATCACTTGTTTTGTTTTTTTTATGATTTGGTTTTTTAAAGCCTATTCGTAGCTTCAGTAAAGATGATTTTTTTTTTTTTAATTGAAAAATACAAGCTGCTTCCATGGTTACAAACCATAACCATGCTCCCCCCTGCAGGTTTTTGAATGACTTTTTAACAGACTTGTGAGTTTTCAAATTGACCATTATAATGTTATAATGGAAAATATGAACAAACAGAACATTGTTAAATACACCGACACTTAGATACACTAAATTATATCGAGATTTATCATTTTGTCTCTTCATCACCCATGCTGTGAATGCTAAAAAGGTATTATTTTTATTTGAATGACACCCATGCTCATCTGCATTTTTTTTGTTGTTGTTTGCTTTGTTCTTCTTCGCATAAAGCAGCCGCGATGATGCTTCCTGCAGGTTTCAGCTGCATACCGAAGCGCAGCACAACTCAACACAACAATCCTTAAGTTTCACTTTGGCTCCAAGCACCATTTTCTCAACGTGGTGATGAAAGTTTGTTGTGTAGCGCCTCGGTGTTTGTGTACACAGTTTGATCAATAGGCTAATGTGCGACGAGGGGTTAACTGAAGAGGGGGATGTCTTTTCACAATACTAACAAAGAGGCCTTTGTGGGGCTGCATTGTGTTTTCTGTGCAAGTAACAATGATCGTTTTGCCACTAGAGACGGAGCATCTCTTAGCTGCCCGACTCACCACATGAGCGACGAAAGGACTTAGCGTTTTACAGGACCCCCCGCAGCTCTTATGAGTCAGTCCGTTTTTTGTTTTTTTCCCCCCTCAGCTGGCCTTCCTCTTAAGATCACTTTGATTCATTCAAATAAGCAGCCTCAGATATTATAACTACATAGCTTCTACACAAGTACAAGTGGGCATGTTTCCGATGTGAAAGTGCTGCGATCCATCCCAATCAAAGCCCGCAAACAGATCAAAATACATGACTTTGATCTGTTTAGGATTCAAATGCTAAACTCGTTTTTCTGCTCATATTTCCAAGCCTTTTTTTCAATAGAGATACGCAATTGTTCTGATGAAATTCTTCCTGCCTTCCTCTTCGTTTGGTGAAGAAACGCATAATCGCGTAGTGAATCCATCATCTAAATAATAAGTATGTTACACCTCATTCCTGTCACCCGCTGTTGTCGATAATGAGTAAAATTGTGTTTCTGCGTAGCCAGGCTGAGTTGTTCACACTGTCATTCTTTTGTTTCTGTGTGTGTTTCTTGGTCAAACAACTGAAGATGTGTAAAAAATAATGTTTTGATGCAGCCTGTAATTGCCTTCTGTTCACTGATGTGACCAGTCTTTTATGTTCCACCGAAATGCCCGCGTGTCTGAGACTTTTTTGTCTTTTCCAGGTTTTATGGCATGCTGAAAAAAACAAATGGGGAAAAAAAAACATGTATAAAAACGACATATTGGCTTGTGAAATAAACCTTTTTAATGAGGGAAAGCCGTCAAAGTGGGGAGGGAATAAAATGTGTTTTTAATGTTAGTAAGAAAATGACTGCTTATCATTAATAATTAGGGTGGTTGGCTGCCTGATTGCAATATATTAAATTAATTGGCATGTTTAGATTGCTGTCGGAAAAAATAACCATAACACTGTTTAGATTCTTTGTATACTGTTTTTGAATCTGTCCAAATGATTTGAATATATGTGGATGTTTTCTCAAGCTGAGCAATTAAACTGTGGAACGTATATCAGGCTTGAACTTGAGAAAACTGAGGAGGTGCTGCATCACTGCATCTGCACAGACGTTCTTCCAAATAAAGTCTCCGCTCGGGGCTCATTGCAAGAGCTTCCATAAACAAATATAATAGACTTGATCAGCCGGGGGTACGGTGTTTTTCAGCTGATATTCACCTGCCTCGCCGTTTTTTATGCGTCATTCAGAATGCATCCGCCAGACGTGACAGGTGTTGAGCAGAAAGGATGCGGGGAATCTCTGGATATTTGGCAATTAAAGTGACTTCAAGAATGGCTGGCTATAAAGTACTTGGACAATGTGTGGGTGTTTTTGTGATTACCTGCCTGGCACGTAAAAATGAATTGCTTCTTTTTGCACAAGGTAATGCTCTGTCTTTTGTTTTCTCTCTTCAGATGTATGCCCAATCATTGCGAACATGGCGGCCGGTGTAAACAGACCTGGGATAGTTTCAGCTGTACCTGTGATGGGACCGGGTACACTGGGGCCACCTGCCATACCTGTAAGTTGCATGTGTTTTTGTCCTTATCCACTTGTTGGCCAGTTGAAGATTGCTGTCACGGCAAGAGAAAATGTAATTGCCTAACTCAAAAATTCATGGATGGATTTTGACAGAAATTCCCCCAAATGTCTAATGGGTTGGAAAAAACATGACATCCAGAAGGTCAATTGTCCCATTTAATATCATTGTCTTCTGATCCTCATGTATGTGTTTGCTTCTGTCTCTCTCTGTTCCGCCTTTGTGTGATTAAACTATTTTTCCCTCCAAAGCCACAATTCTCAGTGGAGTGACAGATGAACTTTTGAAGTGTTCAGAAGCTAAGCTTTTCAGAGTCTTTTGTTTTGGTCTGAGAAGAAGCAGCAGCTCACAAAGAGAACAGAATCAAAGAGTTTCTTCATCGGCTTAAAATTCAGACAATGCCGTTCCTCCTCCCACATACCAGAAATAATGTTTCTGTTTTTTCATTTCATTTTTTTCAGGAAATGAGAACTTTGGTAATATTATTGGTATTTTTTAACCAGTGTAACTCGTTAATTTATTTGGGGCTAAGTGTTTTAGTAGCATCCATGTGTCAGAGATTGTTTATTTGCATCCACCTAAAGCATCATCAAATCAAGTGGCCGTTAAAACATCAGGAAATCAAAGCCTCTTCCTCACGATGCTGGTTAATAACAACATACGACTTTTTCACCTGTTGGCTCAAAGCAGAAATCACTTTGATATTTGTCTCGTTCCTGGTTGGAAGCAGCAATACAAAGAACCGCCTGTGATTATGTGTTTTTCATGAGGTTCTGATAGACTGATGGTGGTACTTTCATCTTTATTTAGTCTGTCAGTCTCGCTGAGATTAACAGTCTCTCTTTCAAGAGAGGCCTGAGGACAAGAACCATTGTGGATTGATTCAAGTGTAAATTTCAAGAGAGCGTTTTTCTTTCCACTTTTCTGTTGGCTGTCTCTTTTTTTCGAATAAAGGAGTAATATTATTACCCAACTTAAGCTCTGTTCCAACCTTGGACCCGTATTCATCAAGCAAAAACCGCCATCCTAAATTCAGTGTCCTTTGGTTCAGTGTGAGGTAATTTCAAAGAAAGAAAAAAAAACATGAGAAAGGAGGTTCAGAGGAGATCAAAAAGGAGAAAAGAAGAATGTAAACCACAGTGAAAAACTAAGGTCAAGCCAATGAAGGGAGCAAAAAAAACAAACAAAAAAAGCAGGGTTAAGGCTATCAACAGTCTGGCCTCAATCAAGAAAGTTTCACTCCGCGGCCCACTCTCACTTTTCTCTTTGAAGTGAAATGCCTCCAACTCCTGCACTCGTACGTGTGTGTAGATCCACACAAACATAACATCAATATGTTGTCGGATAGATTGCTGGAGTGTGCGGGACAAGACATCACTTCTTGACAGGTGCGGGATGGAGACTGACAAACACATGAAATTGCCTTCTGGAAGGAAGGGGATAAAAAAAGAAAACACGCACACAGATACAAACATTGATGTGCTGTTTTAGAAGCAAAGTAATCCTTGTTTCAGTACTTTGCAAACATAGGCTTAAATGAGGAAGTGAAATGGCCGACAGATCTAAGCAATCACGAAATTTAAGGTATAGCGCCACAAATTAAACCTCTATTCCTGTTCTCTCCCAACATTTGAGGGTCCAAAAGGAGAAAAACCTCTCTAGTGTCACAGTGTTGCGATTGTCACTGTAAAATCAAAAGTCTTCAGCCTGCCTTTGAAATATAATCAAAAGAATTGATCGCTTTTGATTAAAAATGGATTTGAAAGGGGTTGATCCCTTCTGATTTGAT
Source organism: Mullus surmuletus (assembly GCA_903171835.1). Lineage (NCBI taxonomy): Eukaryota > Metazoa > Chordata > Actinopteri > Syngnathiformes > Mullidae > Mullus > Mullus surmuletus. The sequence continues at coordinate 500,246 of CAESWR010000029.1, read as the reverse complement.
GACGTAACTCCAGCGCCACCTTTTATCGTCTTAATGGTAAAGATCTAAGAATAGCCTCTACATTTCTCACCTCGTAATCAACAGCCAGTCATTACTTACAATAGCAGCTCAGGATAATCAACTACAACATGTGCACACAAGTCAAAGAAGTGATATTGTCTTCTGTTATTGTCTATAACATGATATAAACAGTTCTCGGAAGCAGTGATTTTATTATATCAGCAGTCAGTCAGTGGGTATTAATGTTGCCGGTCGGAGTGGAAGTCACCAGGAGCTCCGGTGCCGGCATTACACCCCGCTGCCCCGGATTCAAAACGCAAAACAATGGCATTGGCGGGTGGCGAGCGCTTACCATTGACCATGTTGAATTAGCAACACGTTAACCCTCAGGCAGCTTGTTTTTTCCGGCTTTCCCGATGAAGGGAATTCTTCACCGCACCACAACAACGCCCTGACATACGGAGCGGTGGGCAAGATGCGCGTTTTTGTTTGTTGTTGTGTTTTTGTGGGGGTTTTTGTTTTTGCTTTGTCGCAGATCTTAGAAAATGGTGGATGCAGATTTCAAATGTGGAAGCACGCCAGCCGCCGTGCCAGTAAAAGAACGATCAACTGAAACCATCTGCTGGTGACAGACTTCGGAAATCACAGAATGTCGAAAGTGTTGTTGCAACGGGCTGTGTTGGGTAGAAAATGATCAGTAACTCGTTTTGCTTTTAACTTTTGTATACAGTAATGAATATATCTGATCAGATCATATAGTGACTGACTTTTGCTTAAATGTGAATCATCTTTCAGCAGTATCAAGCATGTCGGGCGCGTGGGTTTTATTATCCTCCAGTCGCTTGTTCTTTCTCTCAATACCCTCTAACTGCCTGTTTTATTTGCCCTTTGTCTCCCCCACCTGCAGCCATCTACGAGCCGTCCTGCGAGGCTTATAAGCATTTGGGCAGGTCCTCTGACACCTACTGGATCGACCCCGACGGCAGTGGACCTCTCGGCCCCTTCAAAGTCAACTGCAACATGACAGGTTTGTGTCGGGAGCACCTGCGTCTCTTCGCGGGGCCCCTCGCCACCCCCACGGGCATGCTCGCACCTCAGCGAGGGCGCTCTTTGACAAAATGCATTGTAGCGTGACCAGTACCATCACTATTAAGTGCTAAGCCCAGCCCTCGCCCTCACGCTGAGCCCAATCCACACCCTTAAGTCCTGAGCCTCAAACCGCTCCTTGAAGGCTCCCCAGAAAGTTCTATGGTTTAAAAAAACTCAAATTGGTCCTCACTAAGGTATGACAACATGTATACACACGCGCGCACTGTGGAATAAGACGATAGTCTGGAACAGCACAGCAAGCAGGCAGAGCAAAGGCGAGACTTTTAATGAAATGTCACTGCACTCTGCTGGCTAGCCCCTTAGTCACGCTGAATAGCACTCTCACACACACCTCAGAAATGTTAAGAGTTTCTTTTTCTCCTTCACACGGACACACACACACACACCTTAGAGACCCTAAATGCACACACACATGCCCTGACTGACAGCATGAGTGAACAAGCAGATGTCGGAGTGACTGGCTCACGCACAGAGGTGTCTATTAAACCCCGGAGTCTCGAAGCTGTAACTTAGATTATACAGAAAAGAGCTTCACCGCCATGACAGCTAGACCGCCGCATCGGATCCTTCACATGAACCTCAGTCAATGTCCGGAGAATCAGATCTGGACTCTGTGTGGGCCGAGTCTTTTACAGACGCAGCCGTCACGCTGGTTTTCATCAGAGGCTGCTCCTCATAACAGCTCCTCCCTCCTCCCTTTAATTTTTGTGACTTTTTTGGGGTGAATTCTGATATGGCACCAATTATTTTCACTCTCAAGATGAGATTTTACATCAGGGTGCAGGAAGGATGAAATATTCGGTTTGCATACTCACATACAAACCCTCCGGGCAAAGTCTAGATACATTGGTGTGTGTGTGTGCGTGTGTGTGTGTGTGTGTGTGTGCAGTGTCTGGGCATGCAGAGGGTGGAAAGGGCATGAATATGTGTTTTTGTGGTATAGCTCAGCGCACCAACACACATCTGCCTGCAGTATTTTTTTCCGGATGAATGTAAGTTTGAGTTGTGCTGCAGCAAAAGTTCATAATGTTATTTATCGTCTGTTTGATTAAAAAAAAAAAATTCAGTTGTGCACAACAGAGATTAAGCAAGGAAGATAATAGTTTGTGTTCCTTTTTTATCATTTATTTGACCCAGACTTCTTCCTATAGGCAACTTTTTTAATGAGTTGATGATAAAGTTTAATAACAATGTTGACGGGATGATATGTTTATATTGTGTATGTATGGCTCTGCAGAGGACAAAGTGTGGACGGTCGTCATGAACAACCTGCCACCCAAAACCACAGTGACCGGCTCGAGCAGAGAGAGACGCACCATCCTGCAGGTCAACTACAGCACCTCCATGGACCAGGTACTGCATGCAGACATTCTAACACACACTCCCACACACACAATTATTTATCTTGATGGCTGAACTTTTTGGCCATTGTTATAACTGCAGCAATATTTTAATCTATGGCTTCAATGAAAATATGCAGGCAATAATACACCAATAATGTGTGCGTATGATCTTGAGAAGCATCAATATGGTTAACTGAGAAGTATAAGAAAGGTTATATTAGATGCATTCTCTGTACAAACCGAAATTCTTCTTTCTGTTTTATTTGTTTGTTTTGCTGTTTGTAATCAAGGTGAATAAAATTAGTTATTTCTCATTGGATCCTGTGATGCCTATAAATACATACAATAAATAGAGACTGCAACTATGGCAACAGTTCTGCCCCAAAACGAAGATTTCTTCCACCAGCAGCAGCATCAGCTGTGTCTCATCCTCTTTGTTCACATTATTTGCCGTAGTCTAAAAGTCCCCAAACTTTGCATCGACATTTTCCTTTTTCAAATTCAAATGCATGATGATAATCCATTGTAAGGAGTTTTTCACCCCGTGCCTTTGCCTCTCGCCTGCTGTCGCTCAGTGACGACCTGAATCTCCTCTCTCACATTGAGGAGTCGATAGCGTAATCTTTCTGGTGAGTGGCTACAGATTACAGTTGTCACTCAGTGTGTGAACATTACAGGTTTTAACCCCATAATAAAGAGTGACAGCCATTTTTTTTCCACCTGCAGTGAGCACAAAACGGTTGCAAGGGCTTTGACGAGCAGATACCTCATTTAATTATGTTCACTCCTCCTTCGTATAGATCTCTCGCTCTGTTCTCAGCTCCTCAAAAATCACAAGGAACCACATTAAAATATTATTGCAATGAACTTTTTTTTTTCTTTCCCCTCCAATGAAATTAGTCCGGCTGGTTGAATGGAGCAGAATGAAATGTCACGTTCACGCTTGTGTTTGCAGGTGACGGCCATCACCAGCAGTGCAGAATACTGCGAGCAGCACATTGCCTACAGCTGTCGCATGTCCCGGCTGCTCAACACTCCAGGTAAAAGATGACACCTTTTCATCCGGAAAGTCCAGTGTGTGTGATTTGGTGCATCTCCATTCTGTCCTCGACCTGGAAAAATCAGTGGAGGAATGCAAGGAATACAGATGCTGCTGTGTGAGGTCACTGAATAGTTTCCTGATGTGAATCCCATGACATTGCCCTGACAGATCGCAACCCAGCGGGAGATTTCCCTGAATCCGATGAGTTAGTGCTTTTTCACCACCATTAAAACAGAATTGTAAGAGTTTAGTTTGAAAGATTATTGCTTTATTTCACATTTGAATCACAGCCAGCCACTGCTAATGCCATGTAACTGTTTGTCTTCCATCTGGATGCTTGAACTCTCACTTTTCTAGTGTTGAGACAGACCCCTGGAGTTGTGGTTAATCACATATAACCCTGCTTAATCTGAGTAGATTAAGTTGGATTATATTCGTTTGTATTAGATTGTTTTGGACTTTGTTTGGCAGTAATGTACTTGAGCAAGCCTGGGGGGGTTTGTGTCAGTTTGGTTTGGATTAGTTATTCTGTCTTGTGGAGTAGTGGGGTTGTGTAAGGTTTGCCCTGAGTTAATGTTTTGTGTTTTAAATGTTTTTTTGTGTGACAGGAGGCTACGCATCTGGCGAAAGGAGAGACAAAAGCATTTGACTCGTGTTTTGCTTATTTACCGAGTAAAAGCCCAGTATTTAGTCTAATATCTTATTTGACAAAGACATCTGTGGGTGTGTGCTGTGTTACCCCGAGTGCTGTGTACGAGAATAACAAGCTCGCTGTCAGCACTTCTTTCTGCCATCTCCCCCGGCCAATGCACACAGTTACTCAGAAAATACACACAGGAATTACAAGCGTGCACACAGGGCCCGCCGTGGGGAATAGCATCATAAAGACGAGACACTTCTGGCAATTAGAGTGACTGAGAGCGTGAGGGGCTTCAATGTTGACTCAAACAGCTACCTTTGTGAGGACTAATTTGAGTCAGCGGAGACTTTCTCAGCCCCGTCGGTTTGCACTTGTTGGCATGCGTTCATCCTTTGAAAGCTACTGGGATGGTTCACCCAAAAAAGGAACATTTGCTCATTAGTCACTCAACACTTTTCTAAAAGAATTACTTATCATCCTTACAGGTTAGAACAAAATGTTTAGATGGTTACGTTTAGTAGAAGGAGCAAGGGTGTTGTGCAAAAATGTAAAAGCTCTGTGAGGGTCGACACCTGCACAGTTTCAAATAGCCTTGTGATGCTCAGAGCTAACATTCCGTCGTCATGGCGCCTGCAGGAAAACATTTGAGTGCATCATGACGAAGAGCATCCACTATAAAGGAGTACGTGCAAGACTGTGTGCGTGCGCGCGTGCGTTCATGAGTGTGTGTGTGTTCATTGAGTAAGTGTACAGTACAATGCTGATTGACGTGTGGGAATAAAGCAATAGGCTGCCGATAGCTGGGTATCACAATGCCGTGCACAATAGCTCAGCAGCCAGAAATTCTGCAATTAATCTCGGTTGCAGCGAGAGATGACAACTACACATTCACGGTGTATAAACACACATTGGCACAAACACACGTTATTAATATATTCTTCTATGCTGTACACTACCATGCATACGCACACATACACACAATCAATCCTTCATTGACTAGTTTACCCCTAATTCCCTACCTTGCAAGTTAGGGAAATCCAATTACCAGTGTCGAGTGACTAAAAAAAGTGTGACCAGGAAAAATCATTTACCCAGAAATATGCTTCATAAATTAGCTGTCAGCTTTCATCAAATTACTCTGTCAACAGCATTTCACTGTGAACTATAGACGCACACTTGCTACTCTCCCACTTTCACCACTCCGCTCGCGTCCAATTACACTGGGGCCGGCGTTTTTGGGCTAAACGAACCGTTAAATGGGAATTATTTCCTGGCACCAATGACACCCCTAATTTGGATCTTGGACAGTAATTGTCCTAATTGTCTGACCCCTTCTTCACCTCTTTCATGTGTTCTGTCCTGTTTATTATATATTTTTTATCAATGTTCTCTCTCAAACGACAGACATCCTGAACCAAGTTCTCAGATTCACCGTCTTATTGCAATATATGCAGCAGTACCAGCCCACCCATACACCCCCTTTTAGCAATTACTCCATTTCAAGGCTCCATATCACCATTTAAAGGCTTCTTTTTTTCCCCTCTCTCCCATCTCTCACCTCCAATTTTACCTCACGTTTTTCTTTTCTTTTTTATCTTCCCCACT
>CAESWR010000029.1:481767-493155 GCA_903171835.1 Mullus surmuletus | reverse complement strand
CCAGCTCGCTTTCCGACACACTGGGTGCCAAATATCACCCGAGCATTAGTGGTAAATTGTAAATGAGCTCGTGAAGCTCTAAGGGACATTCAGTCAAAAGATGCTTGGAGTCTTGACACTAGAATGGCAAGAATTGACTGCAGAAATGTCAAAGCTGATGACTGATTATAATTACATGTGATAAGGGTTTGCAATAAGTTGGAAACAGTAATAGTAGATGTGCGGGAGAAAGTCACTGTATAATGGAGGGGAAAACAGCTATGTTCTAACTCACTCAAACAATTATTTTCACTAACTTACTCTTTGTCTTAACCCAAAGACATTTATTCACACTTTCCCTGTCTTGTTGAGCATTTGTTGACGCCCGAAACCACATTTTCCGGCTTTGTGTCACCGCCTTTCCTATTGATTTATAGACTTTATAGTATCTACATCAAGCGTAAGCCGGGGCGACTGTCCCTGTTTCAGTCTCAGCAGTACATTCTACTTCTGGCAGGAGCAGGATTAGGCCGCATCATTGTACAAAGCCAAACATGCACTCTTTAAGACGCCTCTTGGACCCCTTTATTCTCACCTGGTGGCAATTTGTCATGTTGGTCTCTCATGTGAATAAGAACAAAAACCCGAGCAGCAAATCTGGGGCCCAGTGCCACTTGAAAGATGTACGCAGAGTGAATTAAATGCAGACCCTCTCTCTTCCGCTCCATTTTCTGAAACACCTGGTGCTAAATACCATGCGCGTATTAGTGGCTCTTTCACATCCTAAATAATGAAGCCCTCAGGAACATTAACATAAAAAACACCTTTGTTTGAAGGGAGGGGGGAGCTGTTAATAGACCAAGTGAGCAATGTTCCACACTCAAAATGGACTTTTCACAATGGCTGCCTGTAACACCGCACAGCGCTGTGACGATTGCATGAAAAGAAATTGCAAATAAAGTTGAGTATAAGATGTTTGAATGCGTACTGCAGCAGTGGCAGACGGGATTACATGTATCTAAGTAATACATGTCATAAAAAGGTCCGGGGTAGCGCAGTTCATCACATTCTCTGTAAAATAAGATATTCATAACCCGTAATCCATTAACATCTATAGAGGTGCAGGTCTTGGCTACAAGAGACGGGAGCAATCGGAGAAGACGGCATTGGGAAGTGATTGTGCTTGCGTATAATGAGGCAGTGTGTATGCATGGTGTTGTTTGAGTTCATTCCTTGGGCACTCCCGGCCCGATGAATGAACTCAAGCAACAACATCTCTCATTTGCGAGTTCTCATATTCATCATTAACCTTTTCAAACGCGGAAGCAGACAATAAGTGCTTTTGATCTTTCTCTCTCCCTCTCTCACACACACACACACACACTCATTTGTAATTTCCTTGCCAAAATAACAGACAATTGGTTGCAGCTGAACAAAGCGAGTTGACAGATGTGGCTTGTCGAAATCTACGCATTTACTGCTGCAGCTGACTCTTCTGCTGTTTGACCTTTGTGTCAACTAGCAATTTTCGCCTCACTTTTTGTTGTTTTTGTTTTTACTCATTACGTCACCGCTGGCCGGCAAAACAAGAACCACGCGAAAGCAGCGGAACGTGCCGACGGCTTCTAGCTGCTTGGGATCGCGTCATTATTCATTTCAAATATCCCTGTATCGTCCCCCTTTTTTTTTTATTAGCCTCTTGCGCCCACCCATTGCTGGATTGTGCCACGTCTTTCATTACCCAACTAATGTTCCGGTTACAGTGTCATTAATTTGTGAAAGTACTCCGGGCGTGAGGAAAGTCAGGGGCCGAGAGAGAACATGAGCTAATATATGGAAAGACAAGGGAAAGGAGGACTATTAGCGCGGACCTCGGGCATCTTGCTGGCACCCCCCACTCCCCACCCCCGCTCTTGCCCGCCTCCCATCACCCCAGTGTCTGCCTTCCTCTTTCCCATGCCTTCCTCAGCCCCTGTGGACAAGATGCTAATTAACATGAAATTATCCACTCCATCTTTCCCTGCTTTAAATGCACTGATGAGAGTCCGCCCCCCCTTCAAGGTTGAAGGCCGGGGGTTCTTTTGGGCCCCGGCCCGTCCTGGGCAGGGGGCCGAGCGGGGGGGCTTCTCCACTCATTTGATAAGAGGCACTTGGGGCTGAAGTGCAGAGCTAGACTTTAATATAGAGCATCCAATTAAGACAAGGAGATTGCTTAAAAAGTTTTTTCTTTTCCCCGCAGCTTCTGGGATGGAAGCTTTTTTTGTGAATGGGGATTGTAAGAAAAAAACAAAACAACATAACAAAGCCCGATCTGTCACAGCGGCGCCCCAGAATCATTTACATCCCATCGCGCGTGCTCTCGCCGCCATTGCTCCTGTAATGCGTCGTTGCCCGGGATAATGCCGTCATATGTTCTGTTGACAGAGTCATGCGTCTTCCCCCGCCGACGTCCGTCTACCTGAGTGCAACACTTACTGCTCACAGACGCACAGGTACCCGAGTCTCAGCGAGGAAAAAAGAATATAACACTTTACACTACATTAAGTTGGAGTGATTCGCCATTTGCCAGAACTCTCTTTCCCTTCTCTTATTCCGGCAGCTTTTACTCCCTCCATATTTCTTTTCCTCTTTTCTGTGAGTGGGCTTGTTTTTTTATGCTCTCCTGAGTCTCTCAGTCATCTCACGAGACTCCCACGGGCGCCGGAGTGTTTGTACGCACCCCGTCTGAGACACGGCCAGAGTGTAAGTGTGTGTGATGTCTGTCGGCGCTGATGGATGGACGGCGTGTGATTGTAGTGTAACTGTAAAGACACCGCCAGCTGGTGCGGAAGCGTTTGGTGTCCGTCTGTGGGGTTTACAAAGCTCCTCTCTGTTGCTCTGTACGCAGTGCTTACTCAGTGTGTGTGTGTGTGTGTGTGAGAGTGTGTGTGTGTTTGTGTGCACGCCCTTTGGCTTTGCCATCGAGCAAGCTGCCTGTGTAGACTGCCTGGCGTCTCTGGCATCCCCCCCTGCATGTCAAAAGCTCGCACATTCTGTTATAATACAGGCAGAGACATGAACCTAATATCACGGACTTCACCTGAGCAAGAGAGCAAGCTTGAATTTTTCAGATATGTTAATCGGAAGTGGCTATTAATGTGAAAACAAAACATATTTTAGCATAGAATATCAATGAACTTGAAGTACCTGGATAGAATATGTCGAGAGACCTTTGCTGAGATAAAACTGCGTCTTAAAAAGTTGTTCTGGAGCACAGGAGGTCGAGAACATCATAAGATTCAAAAACTTGTATTGGGTTTGCTGCACGGAATCTTCATAGATTGCATTGGCAGGAAAAAAAAAAAGATCAAACTTGCCTTTTTCGCGTGCAGTTGTGTGGGAGAAGGGACAAAAAGGTTAACCTCAAGCGAGCATCTAGAGAGCTGGGACGAGCAGTCTTTAAAGAAACTGGTTATATAACTTTAATATTTTTTGTTTATTTCCCTCCTTGTACTGTACTTACAGTAGTCTAATATGTTGAATGTGGAGCTTCGGTACGATGAAGTCTGTATGATGTGGTTCAATACGACGCCTCGAGCAGCAGCTTAATCAAGCAAAGTTTGCTTTCTTAAACTCGGCTCCCATCCAGGAACATGAATTATGAAGGCCGGCAAGCTGTAAACCCTAGACCGCGCATTAAATTTCTTTTTCACATAGAGGGATTTCAAGGATAAAAAATTTACCAGTGTCGTTTTTTAACATTTATGCTTTGTGATCTGTGTGGTTTTCAATATATAGCTCGGTTTGCGGACAGTTAAATATGCATAGGTGCTCTAAAATGTGTTCGGCAGTCAGTGCAACCGACAGCCCGACATGGAGGCGCTTTTAATGACGCTGGCACGCCGCCGCTGCTGTTTGGAGAATGTGCGGAAACTCTATTGGCAATCGTTATGTGGATATGGGGCCCTGGTGCATTCTGAATTAGTTATCAGGTCTCAGAGAAAGCATGCATGCCTCCAAGTACGGCGGTGTAAAGTAAATATCCTCCAAAAAAAAGGTGTTGTGCTCTTCATCAAAATACTCAACGCGTTTTCATGGCTTCGACTCGCTGGGAGGAAACGCTGTGATGTTCCAGCAGCTGCCGGCGACTCAAACTAGAGCGGTGTTTCAGGGCAGGGAGATCAAATGGTGAGCTGCTTGTCCCGTTTCACTCAAAGGTAAATTTGGTCTGGAGTTAAAAGTAGTCCTTTAAATTCCTCTGTTTTCTGTCTCTCTTTATTTAAATCAACATTTTGGGGCTAATGCCACCCTCCATTTGCAGTCTGAGTGATTGTCACGGTCCCACCGCTCTCACGGAAGCGGTGTCAGGCGCACACAATTAGAATACAAATCAAACGCTGTCACTTCAAGCGGGTTTGAGAGAAGGCTGACGGATGTATGGATGCAGAAAATAACTCAAATGTTTTGCAGAAGAATCTACATGTTTGTGGAGAAGGCGTCTGTTTAGCCTGAGTTATCCTGGGAAACGCTTTGCAGTGTTTAGCATGGGCGTGCATGTGACGGATTAGGAATTAGATTTTTACTATTTCTCAGTGAAGCATTAAAGGTATTTAAATCTACTCACTACCTCAGATGCCACTTGTAATACTCAATAATGTCTTAAGTGTTAATCAAGGTAACCTTCTTTCATTTGGTTGTCTGTCAGGGGTGTCAAATCCACTTTACTTCTTGTTTCCACATTGCAGCTTTTTCACATTTCGTCTCTAATTGCGTGTTATTATGCACCACTGGCCAAAGAATTTACCGATACGATGTGACACCCAATAAGTACAATAACAGCCATGACTCCTAGCAATATTTAACGTGCTTTTTTTGCCTCATTATTTGTAGCATGGTTGTTTTGACCAGAGAAAACAACAGCGGGACACCCCGCAGCAGAATATGCTAAATTCTGTTTGCCGCGGTAGTTTACTCGTCTAATAGCAAGACGGTTCGGCTAGTTAAACCTACTTATGGCTTGCTGCCAGAGTAAATTTTCATGCAGTACCTTGAATATTATTTCTTCAACAATGAGGGCGGTGACCCCCATGATCGCACACCACCCCTCGCTTCTGAGACCGTGTATTGACTGAATTTGCATACTGTAATGTAGCCTTGTTACATCAAACACATTCCAGCCTTCAGAGAGTTCAATTTATTGTAGATTTTTTTCCACTTGAAGAGAAAGGGATTTTTTTTTCTTCTCAGCATTCAGTTAGATTTATAGAATTAGACGTTTCTAAAAGTGCAAGTAAAGAAGCGAATAAAATAGTTGTAACAAGATATCGGTTTTTAAAATACCCCACTCACGCCTTTAATTGCAGCACTTTTGTTTCAGAGCAGATTTAAACGGGGCAAGCAGGCTATTGTTTTCTGCCTGAGCTCTTTTCAACTCAAATTATTGATCAGTCAAAAGAGCCTACAAAGGAGTCCATTATCCATGCACAAAAGGTAGCACTCAGCACTTATTATTGGAAACAGTTCGCTAATGGTTTTGTTACTGTCAATGCGCGCACAGCCGTACATCAAGAGTTGAGGGGAACTATAGGTGCGCGCTCTTTACATCTTACTAAAGTCGTCTGCGTCTTTAAAAAGACACACTGCGTTTTTTGGGATCAGCAATCCATCACACTTCCAGCCATTAAGCAAAAGCACACATGTTACGCGACAGCAATATAGAAAAAACACACACGCATACAAACACATGAACGTACGTACACACTGCAGCATCACAAACACAAAATCACACCGTGTCTGCGTATATTTTCTGCTTCTTTCCGAGGCTTCTCTCTTTTCTTCCCCCTCTATTTCACCCCCCATCCTCCGAATATCCTGTATTCTTTTTTATCTCATATACTCTCTGAAATTGTGAGTGCTGAAGGGTGGGCCTTAGGCGGTACATATACAAAGGCGCCACACACAGTATGTGTACATTAGCGCATCAGGAGCCCCCAACGAGCCGGCGAACGCCATGTGTTATTGTTCCGGCTTCGCACCGCTGATGAAGATTTGCCAGCCCGACATGAACAATGCCGCCTATGTTGGTGTGTTGCATGGTGCTCGAGCCAGCGTGGTCAACGTGTCGACGGTTTTAATGTATTCACTTTATTCTGTGCCAATACATAAATGTGTTAGAGTGCATGTGTGTGTGTGTGTGTGTGGAGAGGGGGGGGGATTCTAATCAGTGAGCGTTTGTCCCCTGTGGACGTCCGCACTCCCGATATTACTGGTAGGAGATTGTTGTCAGACATCAACATTAAACTGAGGACTCCTGGGATTTCAGCTCCGCACGGTTAGCATTCGAGTGGGCGAGATCTCCGACGCGAGCCCGCCGAGCGATGTTAAAATGAACGCCGTCGTTGGCTGCTGTCCTCTGGGAAATACCGATTTTTAATGGCATTGGGGATTCATCGGGTCACTAAAATGCAGTAAATTTAGAATATCAGGTTGTTAGAGTGGTTAAGTGAATAGAATACACGCAAGGTCATACGTGTCTCACTGGATCAATTTTCCTAAACCTACATTGTGTGAAGTTACTGCACTCATGGACCCGACCTTCACCATAAAGTTTTTTCGTATTTCGGGCCGTACATTTTTATATACTGTACATACAAGCAAAGCACCATGTTGCGCTGCAGCTGTTGTAACAGTCAGCCTGCGTGTGCTCTAATTTATGCACCAGGAGTTGATTTGTTTGCTTGTTATTTTTGCATTTAACCAGCTGAGAACAAAGCAAGCATCTGGATTTTATTTTCACGCGGCATAATTGGGCTTAATCCTCTGTATAAATCCAGATCCATTTCATCGGGATATACGTGTTTCTACGCTATTTGGGATTTGCTTTGTTCACACCGTTGTGCACATTTGAGGAAGAATATTGATTTTTCTTCTTTTTTTTTTCTCAAAGTTTTGACATTGACGCCATTACACCGCACGCAAGCAGATGATGGCTCCGTCTCCCCGAACCACAATATAGATTTTTAAACCAACAGGACAGAAAGAGAGAAGGACAAAGGAAAATATTGCATCTTGCAGGAGTGTGCTAATGAGAAGAAGAAGGAAACAGGGAAAAGGGGGGCGGTGGGGGGGGGTGCGGGGTAAGACAGAGATTGATGCTGAGTGACAAAAAGGGACGAAAACAAGTGAAAGGGGGAGAAGAGAGAAAAGAGGATGGAGGATAGAAGAAGAAGCAGATTAGTTTGTTTTCTGCCGCTTGCACTGACATTGAAAGATATGTCGGCACTAATGTCCCAGAAAGCCTTGAATAACAGAGCAAACCAATACACATCCCCCTTAATGGGATTTTGCGAGCTTTACTTGCTCCGTATCGTGTGCGCAGGCTCACACACCATCACTCCCAACGACGCACACACACGGAAACAGCACACCATATGGCCGCTGCCTGGTGGAAAGATAAAAGGCAAATGGAGAAAAAAATAAATAAAAAAATAAGGAAAGAAACAACCCGCTTGAGGAGTAATCATAATATTGTCTTCTCATTTGTGGAGTGCTGAAGGGTTGATCTCAATTATGAGGGTTTCAATTCTCGCCGCTTTGTTTGCTCTCCCCAAAGTCACCGGGGACGACGGAATGCGCAGCGAGGTGCAGCGTGTGACCACAAACTCATCATCGAACGCCGCGGCTCCGGATCGCACCAGCGCGACTGCGGCAGGAGACGCACACCTGTGCATTTACATACACGCGCTAACGAAGTGCACTTTGGCCCAGGCCCCTCCCTCCCACTCAGGGACTCACTGCATGAGCAATAATCCGGCATCGTTAGTCTTCTCGACTGAGGCGGCGGCGGGGAAAGTCTGGTTTCGCACTGGAGGCAGTTCCAACGCAGCTCTCGGATTACAGCGGGATATTGGGGCGAAGACAGATTAGACCAATTGGCAAAACAACGGGAGGAAAAACTGAGGAAATATCACTCAGTGGTGCTAATGAAGCAACGTAGGGAGGAAAGTTGATCATCTGTCCTGACCTTGAGGGCTTTCAAAAACTCCAGGGAAGGTTGGGAGGGTAAAAAAGTTATGTGTGTGCGATGGACGAACGTTGATCCAACACTGTCTTTTACCACAATATCGTGTTTGTTGTATGTCAGTCCTTAAACGCCCTTAAACTAGCCACCGCTCTGTTGAAAATCCCTGAGCTTGTTTCGATGGCGGCGAATGTCACGTCTCTGTGGAGCAGTCACGTCTCTCTCGCACCGGGAGAATAAACAAACTAATGAATATACATGATGTTTTTATTTCAAATGTCGATGTAGCATGCAGCATTCTCTTGTAATTACTCGGCTCCAGTTTTGCGCGTGTTTGCTCGGGTCTGTGTACTCGTGCGTCTGTTTGTGCACACGCCCTTTTTGATTGTCAAGTGCTCGTGCGTACCGCGTCCCCCTGGGAATTAATACGCGGCGGCTGTGTGATCACCTCGACATCGTCCTCATATGCAAGTCATAGATGAGAGCTTTTGCGTATCATACTTTGATAGAAAGACCTAAGCTTGGTGATTGTGGCGCTCTCGTGCACAGATGTTCATTCATTATCCACAATAACTGTGCAAATAGGAATTTATTACCAAATGAAATGACCCGTTCTTGAAGCCTTTATTTGTGTAGCTTGTGTGGTTGCCCATTCTGCTTGCTCACCTCCCATTATCACTAATAAAATACACACCTTCATGGCAAATACCACAGCTTGCACATTTGTGTAAGTTAATCAAGTCCATGGATTCTCTCATTGTTGCTTGGAAAAAGAAAGCCATCTTGCATGCACAGCTCTTTTGAGATCCACAACTGCTGTAAACAACATTCCATATACATATTTTAGATAAAGAAAATCTATCAAGGTGTGTGTACACTCACTCATTTATTAACCATGCACAGATAAAACAAACAATTAATGCCCATAAGGATTTTAATGCATTTGCATTTACATTTTCTGATTGAATTTTCCTAGAGCTGATTTTTCTTGCACAGTCTCTTGCCGTAAGAAATGTGTTTGCTATCATTTGGAAGAGATTCTGGGGTTTGGCTACTGCTGACAGACAGGTTCCTCGACAGAAGCTCATCACAGACCTACATACTCGGTTTGAAGATGACAGAAAAAAAAGAGTATTGGATCAGGACGAATCAGATGCCGGTTCTGCAGGTAGATGGACAGACAAGCCAAGATGCAGTTTGGTACACAAACAGCAATAGATGCCATATGGCCTCGACTCAATGGAAAAAAAGCTCAGCTAGGATTTAATAGATTTCCTTCCAGGCAAAACATTGGCATGAGTGAGACACCTGGTCAATAGATACACATTAAAACTAAACAAACAGTTTGACATTGAAATAGGTATGTCATTTTAATAAGTAATATACAAGAAATAATACAAGAAAGATGGACAATTTAGTTGGATATTTGGATGCAATTAAGTTGGATGAAAAGTTATGTCCATGTTATGTCCATGCTTTTCACATGAAGTCGATGCCCCTGCTAATTACAGTTCATTAAATGTGTTTTTTTCAACATGTAAGCTTCCATTTAGCAAGATAAGCCAGAAATCAACTAAAAGCGTTCCTTTTGTACTTTTTCATAGTGCATTTTCAAATGTTTTATCATGATCTTATTACTCATTCACCTGCGACATGTAAGATTTATCTCTAAAAAGTCAAGAATCTTGGTTTTCGCTGTCGAGTTTGGTTTTTCATGTAAATGGAATTGACGGAGCCCTGCTCATGTGACATTTACTCGGATTTAGAAACACTGCCTCATCTAAAAAAAAACGTGTTAAGTTCCTTCACAGTCTGCTTGGGCTATTTAAAATGTTAAAATTCTTGTTGTTTTTTTTTTTTTCTTTCAAATTCAACTTTTTTTAGGCTCTGTTTTAATTCAAAAGCACCTTGAAAAGCATTTTGTCGAAGCCCCCTGAGAAAAAAATTGGGTAAACAAAGTATCCCCAATCTGTTTCGTGTTTGGTACAGTCCCAGAGGGCAATTGATTTGGATCGTGATCAAAGAACAGAGGTAACGTTACGCAACAATAACAGAACCTGGGCATTAGCTTTGTAGTTTACCTTCATCAAGAACAAACGGCGAATGTTTGGCATCATAAATGCAAGGGCGGGAGGAAAAACGGAGCTGCAGTTTGAAAGTTTTTGTTTGCTTTTTGCGCTGTTTACAATGTTTGCAGCATCGTGTTTGCTTGCCAAGCGGCTAATGTGAGGGAGAGCGAGGTAAAGAGACAAAGACAAAGCTCAGATGCTCATTAACCCATTAGATGGACGGAACAGCTGGACATCCACGACCATCTGCAGTGTGTTTTCTCTCTAAACAACTAACAACTCTGCCACACACACGCACACACACATCAGCACGAGTGCTCTCTCTGCTTTGTTCTAGCGTTCATATCCTCACACATGCACACACTCACAGCCACACACACACACACGCACGCTTGACCTTTATGCCCCCAGAAGTCCTTAATTTTCCAGCTGTGTAGGCAAGCAGTGGTGGGCAGTTTGTCCCCCAGACAAGGGTCACCGACCCGGGGGGAGAGAGCTCTCCATCTTTCCCATGACTGCCTGGATGACTGCAGCTCAGGCAGAGAGATAAACACTTTAGAGGGGAAAGTGGGAACGGGAGGGGGGTGGGATTGTGACACAGGGGCGGAGGGGGTATGGGAGGAGATATGAAGGGTGGGTGGGAGGGAGGGAGGGAGGGAGGAGGAGGAAATGGAGCACAGATGGGTGGGATTGAGGGAGGGTGGCACACTGAGCAGGGAAATGAGAGAGCGCGACCGGGAGAGGAAAGGTAAGCACGAGGGGGGGGTGGGGGGTGGAGAGGGGTCACACGGGCAGCTGGAGGTGAGGATGAGAGTGGGGAATTGGGGTGGGGCTTGGGTGGATGGATGGGAGTGGGGGGGCGGGGGGTCGCTGGTGAACCACAACGTGATGGATCACGATGTTAGCGGATAAGACGGGAGCTGAGAGGGGGCATGCTTGGCGTGTCGAGAGCAGCTTTTGTCAGCACAGGCAAACACACACACACACATACACACACACACACACACACACTGTCAGCCCATCACCGAGAGAAGAACCGTACAGAAGAGTTGAAAGGCTAATGTATTTGTTGTAATGCTTTTTTTTTTGCTTTTTTTAACGGACATTTAAATAAAAATAGAAGTTAGTGGTAAGAGAGACAGGAGAGAGCGGGGAAAAAGGCCACACTTGCATAATCCGCACTGATTTATGTAGCACTGTGAAAGGCAATTTATATGTCTAACACACTAAAAGGATTCCAAGATTTCAACCTGCCTTTCATGCAGATGCACTTCATTGCTCCGGAAAGTGCTCTACATGCAGTTTCACTCCATTCTGTCTTTCCGTCTCTTCTCTCACGCA
>CAESWR010000029.1:465537-481723 GCA_903171835.1 Mullus surmuletus | reverse complement strand
ACACATGCATGCACGTACAGATCATTGACCCGACAAAGGTGGGAGCCATTTTCAATTTAACTTTTCATTCAGTTCATCCCGGAGTGATGCATTGCAGTGGGCGCTCCTTACACACTTTTCCCTCGACCATGACATTGCCACAGCACCAAAGCCACACTATTAGAGCTTAGGTGAAGGACGATTTAGACACTCAATGACTTTCCGTAAGCCCGGTATAGTGTTCTTACGCAGGCAAAGATAGAAATATATTTATTCCAATTCCCGGGGAGTTGCAGAGTTCATATTAGCATAGAGTCTTTGAAGATTTTCGGTCATCCAGGTTGGCGAGTATTCTGCAGAGCGGAATACGGCGGGACCGGATTGTAAGATTGGCTCGTGCAAGGTTATCATCATAGCCTCGACCTTATGAAAACGCTTCTGCTCTTAAAGCTTAAAGCCAATATAGCTTGTTACTTAATTTATCAGATCTGCATGTTTAATGGCTTTTAAATGTTCTTTTAAACGTCTCTTGGAAACTAGAGATCAAACCAAGAAGATGAAAAGAACGACATGATGAAAACAGTATGGCTGAATAACAAAAACTCTGTTGGTGCGGTCTCCACACCATTCTGTCTAATTAAATGCCTCCCCAAACTATTTTGCAAAAGAAGCACATGGTGAAACTCTCCAACACCAACGGGTTGAATGTTGCACCCATCAGGTCTTTCTGAGCATTACTTTTCATACACTTTTATCATTGTAAGACCATTTTTTCCCATTAATAAACGCCTTTCATTGGGAGGACACCTGTGCACCTCAGCCCAATTCCCTTTGTTATTCCAAGTTCATTCTCACTTGTAACGAACCCCTGCAGTTTTGAATTATGCAAATTGCATCCGTGGCTCAGCCATGTTTAGAGCTGCCTTCAGCCCAGACTAATCCGATCCAATTACAGGAGCAAAGAGTTTCATGTCATTTGTGAACGCTCATTTTCTCATATAGGGTCCATGTCGACGTAGGCCAGCAGTTCATTTCATAAATTGCGAGTCCAATCAGCGTGCTCGGCGCCTGATGTACAAATTACTTGCGCAGAGGGTAAAACTGAGTCAAACAACAGAGGCGCCGGATTCATAGCCGCGAATGTGTTCAACAAGCAAACAGAAGTGAGCCCAAAACGAGCAATTTAGGGGGCTTAATCCAAGCAAATTTGTCCAGGCTCGCAAATTAAAAGGCCTCCTGTAATGACCTCATCACTTTATGAGAAACACATTCAGACCCACAGTTTTCCAGTCGGAGTCAGTGATACATTTATGAGACTTGCCAATGTTTTGCAGTGAGCAAATCCACTCAGTTTGATTGAAACCCGTACCACGTTTGGAAATATAGATGTGGAGTCCAAACACTCCTGAGCAACAATCATAGAGGTCATCCATGAGCATCCACGGTCCGTTATTAAACCAGCTTTCTCAAGCCGGATGCCGCAGTGTCGAGCCCAGAGTTGCCCTTTCACACATGTAGCACGCAACAGGATATTGTCTGTCATGAGAGTTCTCACCTCCTGGAATTGCCTCTTTTTTTCAGGTCAAGAGGGACACTGGGTGTGTAGATGTGTGGTAACGTTGCATGTTCGTATATAGATCCTAAAGAACGTCTCTGACCATTGCTTGACGCACTGCATTATTCCGGTACATCCGTGCTAACTTCTTTAATGGATAATTCTACCTCTTCCCCCCTCTGGGGTTAGAATCCATCTGTTTTTTCACCAGCCGCTTGACAGAAATGTCATCAACACCCTCACATGCTGTATTGACACACGAGCACAGTCGGGTATTACACACAGAAGTATGACCAGTGAGCTGGAAGGAAGAAGGAGCTGACCGACCCATTTGGGCATTTTCCTCTTTGGCTCTTTTCCCAAGAAATGAGTGGTTACATTGTGTGCGTTCACCAACTGAATCAAGAGATCAATGATGTAACGCGACATCGGGGTGACATTTGGAAACGCAGCACAGCGGCAATTCAGGGTTTTTTCTCCCCTTCGCTAGGATAATTGTGAGCCAGCGTGCAGGGAAGTAGTTGGACTTCAGGTGGTGGAGCGGGGGGGGCATGTTCAGGCTGTAGTTGCGTTCACAAGCCTGCTCGTAACATTTAAGTGCATGCTGGAATGGAGGCTCATTTTGCAAGCACATCCATCATCTAATACAGTACATCCAAAGAAAGCCTTTTATTTTTTTGTTTATTCGGCTCTCCTATGGATGTTTTTCCAAAGACGATTTGGGGCTCCATTTTTGTGTCTCATTGTCTGTGTCATTACCTCACGATTGCCCCCCCCTTCTTTGTGCAAACACAGCTTTTCACAGCTGCGAAGTGCAATGGTGCTTGGGTTATTTTCTTGATATGCTTTCACTATTAGTTTTATTGTAAATTGAGTAGGGACCTTCAACTTCTCGCTGAGTGAGTGTATTGTTTGGTACATGGCAGTTTTTTGTGCCTTGTGGAGTGGAAAATAGCACACCATCACGACACTCACAGACTCCGAGATGCCATGTCGTCCTCCATCCGTTCTGCCTCAATACAAAGCCACGGTTTTCTTTTTTTATTATTGTCCTGCTTGTCAGCAACATTGCACTGCTACAATAGGTGCCACAACAGGACTTGATGTTGTCACAAAGCTCTCAGCGATTTCAAAAAGGTGCCATGCCTGTGTTTGTGTCGGGGTGAAGACATTTATAAAGACTCTACAAAAGACAAAAATAGAGGAAAAGATTGAAAACTTGGCGGGAAGAGACAGTGAACATGCAGGCGTATGAAAGAGGAACAGACAGTCGATAAAATGCAGAACAGAGAAACAAAAAGCCAAGAGGAAAATGAAAGGTTGCACAGAAGTGTGTGTTATTGGATCTTTCCAATGACGTCTCCTGCTGTGCGCCTCTGCAGGTGATTACAGGGATTCTAGCGATATCACTGCGAAACTCCTCCAGTCTTTTTTTTTTCCTTCTTCTTCTTCTTTTTTCTTCCCAAAGCAGTTTTTGAATTACCATAATCCATTTTCAGGGCATGCTGGAAAGATTTGTGACATGTGGGCTATAAACTGATACCAGATTCATAGCGTGGGTTTGAGACACGGGGCGGGATTTTGAACATCTAAACGCTGAGTTTACTGATGTTCCATTAGATGGTTAGCTTAGTCACCGGCTTCAGAGGAACCAAGAGCATACTTACAGATCCATACAATCACAAATGGTAAACCTAACACTGTATTTGATATGCTGTCATCTACTTGTACCGAAGAAATACTATTACCTGGAGATATGCTGGTCTTGTCCACCTGACCTGGTTTGTCATGCAGAACCATCTGGCGGTTCTGAGTTGTTGACCGGAAGAGTGCAGGTGCTCTCAAAGAGTACAGCGCCTGGCAGGTGATTTAATGAACCATCTGTCTATCAATGTCTTGTCTAGATCCGACCAATCAGCTCCCTCTGCACACCACCCGAGCCAGCTGGCAAATCGACATGTCGCCAAAGCCATCAAGCAAACATGTCTTTTCCATCAAGAAAGCATGTCGACGCCGCTAACAAACACTCTGCTAGTTCTGATATGGCCAATGTTTGAGTAGCATCTCAGATAATCCCTTCAAGTGTCTTCACACCCGGAAGATGACGGCCATAGAATGTTGATTAGTCCGAGTTTAGAGATCAAATCTAGCTTCCTTGGGAGCTCGCTCTACCAAAGCTGGTTTATCAAAGCTATTGTATGATGTGTTGGTTCAAAATCCCGATTGAAATGGAAGTCACCTCAGTCAAAGAATGATTGCTCAGAGTTAAGTGCACGTCTGCAGCGTCTGTGCACCCGCATAAGGATACTTGTCTGTGGCTCCCAGCTTGCCCTGGGCCATCCTGCGGTGTTTAAATCTGTGTATCATCTGTCATTTAGCTCTCTATCCCTGTGGCTATAAGAAGCCTACTGCCTCCTCTGTGCTTGCTGCCGCACAGAGCTTCAAGTACAATAACTCAGGCGAGCTAACAGGATCACATAACATAGCATGACTATTGAAAACACCAACAGTGGAATTCGCTTTTTTTGTTCAGCCTCTCCCTATCTATACTTGAAAATGGTTCAATTTCCACCTGCCTGTTTCTTTGTGTCTTGCTCCCTTATTTTTCTCTCTCTCTGATCCTTTCTCTTTTATCTTTTTCGCCTGTTCTTGAATGTATTCCCTGCCAGTCCCTCTGCATCGTCAAAAACTCTGATTTACGAGATGAAGATAGCCAAATTCAATTTACTTTGTCCTGAGCATCAGCTGAAAGGGTAAGAAATTGTATGGCAAGGAAGGGTGAGGCACAGACAGAAATCTTAAAATAGAACAGACCTTCTCAAGACTCATCATTAACGGATATAAACTATTTAAAACTAGATCATTAATCTCAACTTTGACGTACATTTCTAAACAGTTTTGATTTATTTTTTTTCTTTTATGTGTCACATCTCACGGGCGCAAATGTTCACACATCGGCTGCACATATGCTAGAATTTGAATTTATTACCCACGGATAAAAGCCGTGCCAAGTGCATTCGTGTTTGATTTGTCACGGGGTAACGTTGCCACAATGAATGAAAAGATTGATGAATTATTTACCGCTGTCAAAATAAAGCAACTTAGCTTTCCACGGAGGTAGCAGTTTAAATGGCTTTGCAAATTCTCACCTCATCGTTTTTTAAGCCAGAATTTGAATGGCGACGCATATTTCCCTGATCATTAACTTAAAGGCAGTCTGAGCATGTTCCGAGCACTTTCTTAATGTCATCGGATCTATTTTAAGACGTTCTGCAGGAATGATATAAAGTGGGTTGGCTGGAACCTTACTTTGGCAGACAACCTGATTTGAAGAATACCCCACCGCACACCCCTCCGCCGCCTTTTTGGGAGCAGTGGCTTAACTGCCCGGCTTTCCGCTGGTGGTGATGAATTGCAAAAGGCAGAGAATTGAAATACTGCTCTCTCTTTCTCTCTCCCTCGGTGGTTCGCCGCTGCCGCTGGTGGGGTTCGGTTTCCGCGGAGTTCTAGGGAAGAGGAGGTTGGCAGAGTAGGCAATCATGCCCACGTTGTCACCCCCAAGGCCCCATGCGTCATTTCAATAAGCCCCTGTCTTCCACCAGCTCCGAAAAGCAGTCGGAAATAGCGTCTGGGATTTGTGTGGCAGGTGTGTGCACGCTTGCCGCCTGTGTGCGCGTCTGTGCTCACTTACAAAAACAACGGAATTTCAGTCATTTTCGACCAAAGTGAGAGGTCATGCTTCATACTGTCAGAGGGACTGCCGAGGAGATGAAAATGGAAATATAGACGTAGTGCTGTGAAGAAAAAGACAAATTAAGTGTAAGACAGAAATATAGCCAAAAAGGAAAAGGAAAAAGATGCTGGAAACAGACCAAGTCGAGCAGAGGAAATAGAGTTGTGAAGGCTGCTGTTTCCTGTTGTACTTCAGCCGTCTTCTCTGCCATTATGCTCCCAGTGTAACAACAGAGGAGCGAAGACAAGACAGAGGTCAAGAGGGAAGAGAAGCCAGGAACACACGGACACATGAGGGATTTGGCGTAGAGGCTCTAAAAGTACTTTTTCTTTACTTGCGTTTCCGGGATTCTCTCTACCGGTTCAATTCGACTCGATTCACGAGGCCTTATTGGCATGGAGGTTACATAAGAGAAGTGGAAACACGATGAGAATTTAATAGAAAGAAGAAAACAAGAAGTTTCACTTGAGGGCTGCCATGCCTTGTTAGTGCCGGACCCGCCATTCTCCACTCCCAGACCCCTCCACTGCGGTTTTTATATTTCTCTTTTTCCTCCATCACCCCTCCCCTCAATTACTGCATGTTATCTTCCTCGCTGCTCTCCTCTTGCTTCCGGAAACAGGGCTCTATGCTTCCAACGAGCCACAAGCAAGGTATTAAAAAACCACACAAAAAATGATGAACAGTATCTGGTCCCTTTTGTTTTTTTGAGGATGAAAAAATTATGAATGAATGACCAATAAATGTGGATTATGGAGAGGGTGGATGGTTTACTGTCGGTAAACACACCCGAAAACTCACTTATCTACTATACCCTAAATTGGACCTTAACCACAAAAAGGTCACTATTTCTAAGGACTTGAAAGTCTACTGAAAGTAGCTATTGTGAGCATTACTGACAAAGTGAAGGGGCCCAAACACAGAGCCCTGTGATATGATTGTTGACTCTGTGCTGCCATCAGTTGAGAAGGTCACAACAGTCCATTAGCAAAGGTGGTGACTTCTATTATGTCTCTGACAACAAACTCATCGCTCTCATAGGTTAATTAATAAACCAGGGCATCGAGTGTGTGGTCTTAAGTCTTCTGCTCACCTCCTCGCTCACCTTGGCCTCTGTCACCAAAACAAATTTGACTAATATGGACCTTTGTTGGGATTCGTTGAGTGCCTGTTAATTTGAAAATTCAGAAAGCGCCGTGGTCAGAAGTTTCTCTTTGTGTAGTTGCCCAGAGATGGCTTTTCGTTGTGATTTTCTTGTTAAGTGCTCTCTAAATAGAGCTTAATGTGCTTGCTGTGTTCACAGGGTCTGTCATAAATTTCTTCCATAATAGTGGTTGTGTCAGTTTTGACATCATGTCATCGCCCCCTTCATCTTTTTCTATAGATTGAAATCAAGCAGTAGTAAATGCTTAATAGAATCTAATTCTACACAGAACATATTCAAACACAATATTCAGTTTGGAGCTACGAAGGATTTTCTGTGGTCTTGAAATGATTTTCGACCCAGTTCCACATCACATATAAGTGTACAGCTGCATACCTTATTCCTAAGTGTACTGCAGTTACTTCATGTGGCTGATTCATTTAACACGTGTGAAGTTAACTGTATTAATCAACTCCACCTTTATTCTCCGCTGATCACCAGAGGTTACAGACACTGCCAATAAGCGTCTCCGCTGCCAATAGTGTTTGCTCAATCACTGTCAACTTACTCATTTAATGTGGATGTGTCTCTCTGTAAGCATCCATGCATGTACAGCTCGATTAAAAGATGTCAAGGGACCGCAATCCACTGACAAGGTTTCCTCTGCATCCCCGGGGAGATGGACCTCTCATACAGCGAACACAGCTCATCACTCATCAGCCATGATCATCCTGGGAATAATATCTGTCAAATGAAAGCTTTTACCATTTGGGAATGTCTCAGCTTCAGGACAACTTCCCCATAGCCGTTGGTGATCATGTTCCAAGAAATGATCGTCTCTTCCCCCCCCTCCCAACTTGTATTTCCCTCAAGTGCTCGGAGAATTACATTTTCATTTTGCTGTGAGCCTTTTGATGCATTGCTGTAATCCTGCAAATGACTAAAGTACTTGCCATGCAAGGGTAGAGCCGAGGTTGTACCTACACCAATCACATAAAGCAGTGATTACATCTTTTGTTACAGTGAGGTCCGGCATTATGAAAAGCACTGCACGTATGTCTTAATTAGGCGCACGGCTTAAGAGTGAAATCCACAATTCTGTTAATATTTAATAAAGTATCTTAAATTGCATTCATAGATGTGTCAATTGAGCAATCTGCAAAATCCTAATCAATTTTTAAACACACTCTCAGAGCACTTTGTTCAAGCAAGCAGGGCCCTCATTTTCATTCCCCAAATATTCCATATATAGATATTGCATCTCGCCATTACATCATGTTGACACAGAAAGCCAGTAACCAAACTTGAAAGGGCTTCTCTTTTGTTTGTTTTAATGCCTCTTTTAAATGAGGCAACATCAAGAACAAATTGTTCGAGGGCACGCACCATAGAGAATATTTGTATATAGGTTTTTTTTTTGGGGGGGGGGGTTTGCTCAGCAGGAGATGTGCCTTTAAACTGAACCAGAGCACAAAGAATTAAAACACTCATTAAAAAAGGCTTGAGAGCAAAAAGCAACAATATAAGGAGCCGGATGCTATTTCACACAGATGAGGGTTGTTGGGTGATTAAAAAAAGGAATATGTTAAGAGTGTGGGCGAGAGGACAAGAAAAGGGGAGATTGAATTGAAAGAGATGCATTGTGGAGCAGTTGATTGGAAAGATATTGGTGTGCGAGGTTACAGCACATCAGACTCTTCTAACTTCTCTTGCATGAGGATTCACACACATTCTATATATATTTGTTTCTTTTTTGTAGGTTTGTGCTCAGGTGCCCTCATGCTCCTCGTGCAAATATAGCCCACAAGCAAGTGACATGTGCGTTTGCTCTGTCAGTCATGTCGCACTTTGATTGACAGCTGCGTATAGTCACGACTCGGCCCCCTGGAGCGTGACCCCAGTAATAGGACGCCGTAGCTTCCACCCTTTCAGCTGTTAACTAAACACGAGCGCTCAGAGGTCCTGCGCCGTCACCTGTTTTTGTGTCCGAACAAACCCGCCCGACCTTTTATTTACCCCGGCGTGAAGAGGTGATTTAGTTTTGAGATAATGGGGAGAGAATTGAAGGATCACTGGCTAATCATGTCGTGCAATTAATGCTTGCATCGCCCCGTTTCTTTGTCGCATTAATCGGCCCACTTGCACGGTCATGCCTGAGCCCGCGCGTGATGAATATGTGTGTTATAGGGCACATGCATGTATGTATAAGTGTGCGCTTGCACGTGTGTAAGTGTTGTCCCTCTGGGAAGGTCAGGGACATTAGTAGGATCAGTAAAGCAGTCTTGTTCATTTTATTAACTGTCTTCCTGATTACATCTCGCCCTGGGGTATTCTGCCTCCATTAGCCAGGTCAAAGCGTGATCACACCAGAATAGATTAGCGTTCTATTTTCCTCGCTTAGAAGCCACTACGGAGGAGTAAGACCTTGGATGCAGATATTCAAATGCAGCGACTTCGCCGCTGCGTTTTGGATGAGAAAGTAGGTGGAACAGCCCGAGGATTACACCGAGTTTTCTTTATTGCTGTTTTGTATTCAAGCAAAGTTTACAAAACTGGCAGCTTTGTCCCACAGCAGAGAAAGAAATGTGATGATATAATGGTTGAAACGTCTTTTTTGACTGCTGTGATGTTTACAATTTTCTATCAGAGAATTGTCCCAGAATCCAAAATATGATGCCAACCGCTTGTTTGCTCATGTTGTATAGTAGAGACATAAAAAGCAAGAATTCCTCTCTAAAAGAGTTCTGCCTGTGGCGTGTTCACAGAGTCAACTTGCCCAACATGCTCCTCGTTATAAATGAACAAATCCCCTGCCGGCGAGTGCCCCTATTGACTAAAATGTTGAAGTGTGGATTGATAGGCACTGTCAGACCTCTACATGCCTTGTGCCAACGGGGATTTCCTGACTTGAAATTTAGATGGACGGATACATGTGACATTTCTAAATTCAATTTTCAATTATGGACGAGGCTTCCTCTCCAGCTGCCTACAGTGAGCCCTGATAACTGTCTGACAGCCCCAACAAATGATGAAGGCCTGTCTCGGAATGATTGAAGTGTATTCATCATTTGCTCTCCACAGCGAGGCAGGACCTGCAAACTCCAACTCAATCATCCCGTCCTCATTAACTGCACGGGCGTCATACACACAATCCACACTCTGAGCACTTACTGCACCGTGCACCTGCCACTTGGCACTGATTTGTTATGAATAAAACCCTTAAATAGGTACAAACTGTCTTTTTAATGAGTTCTAACATGTACAAAGAGAGACTGCTTAGACTTTGAGATTACTCATCACCATACAGATAAAGTGCCCACATTAACCAATTTTTATAATATGTTTATGTACCCCCACACCCACCCACCCATTAACCTCTCATCTAAAGTGAACCATTTACTTTAAGCTCTCTGCTCTCAGTTCCTGCTAGTTGCCAGTAGGAGATGCTCCTTTTGCTGTCCAACAAGCCAATGTCAGGTCTATCAGGCAAAACCACAAAATAGAGTTTATCCCTAAAGTGACCATTTCCTACTTCGTGCTGGAGCTTCTCAGTGTTATCATTGGGCAGCTGTGGGCTCACTTTCACATCGAAAGAGAACAGAATTTTTCAGAATAATTAAGTTAGGGTGGACTTTTTGACACTTTTCACATATAAGGCACTAAATCAAAGGGAAAAACTCATAATATCGCCTATAACACCCCGCATTTCTTTGTTCATACTTCCACTATGCAAAAGGAACCATAACTGTCATCTAATGAATTAAGATGATGTGCATTGAAGCAACCCAGCCATTATGAGGTTTGTGACTGTAAACAAATTTCCACCCTCCACGGACCTAATTAATCAGTTGTTTTGTATCATAGATTGTCATATTTATGGTCAGTGCAGAGAAAGTGCCTCCCCTAGGCTATAAACCTGGAATAGTTTCCAGAATAAATGAATTGCAATGATTCTGGCACTCGTTGACTCACACAGGGGCGTACGTACAGTGAGGAGTCGAGGCTTTGAACAGAGAACGCAAACTCACAGGGCGGTTTCATTTTGCATACAAGATCTTTATCACCCGAATGGAAAAAAGTTTGGAACCCTAATTAGAAGGCCGGACTTGGAAACACAATTTCTCGGCTCTCATTAACAGTGCAAACATACGGCCTTCACTTTAAAAAGGCTTTCTGTAGTATAAAGTTTTTGTTGCAGAAAGACAGTTGCATCATTCACTGGAGATGGTCCCAGGCTAGTCAGCATAACACAAAATATAAGGAAAATATAGCTCCGTAAAAAGAAAAATAGGCACAGGCGCTCATTACATGTACACAGAGACAACAAAGTTTTCAAACTCTCCGATTTGTGGACCCCCACTCCTCTCGTTTCCTGTTGCCGTCCTGTCCGCGTCCTTATATAAACTCTCGCGGAGGCTTGTATTGGCACATCCAATGAGCTGCTCTACAGATCTCTGAGACACGATGTGCATTCGAGCTGTCAAACCAAAACGAAACAGCAACTCGCTCGTGCCCTCAGCCAGCGCAGCAGCCAAACAGCAAGATTGGACAGAGAGCCCAAAAGTTTCCCTAATTGCAGACTACAGCTCATCATTAAGAGTCGGTAACGAGCTACCACGAGGCATGTGGAGTCTCACCTGTCAGACACATCCTCATTACTAATATGGTCATCATGCTTTGCAGAATATCATGGACAGGCTATTAGGGGATGATTGGCAGGGAAGCAACACTAAGTGTACTGCTAAACTATCATGGTCTTGTGAAAATAAATTGACAATCTGTTGAGGAATATCACTTTTATTTGCACGTAAATTTTTGTGCACGCATGGTATATCCCTCAATCCGGCTTGACCATAATACGTTTTTGAATGTATTTCTGTATCAGTCTGAGATGTGTTATCTCTATAAGTGCCTGCGCTTTCCGGAATTCATCGCATCTGATAGCTGTAATGAAAAGTGTAACACTCCATCCATTCTCCCGATTGTCGGGAGAAACACTGCGGTTCCTGGTTGGGAGGGCCGCTAATGGCATCTTTGCTAAATTTCTCGTGGAATGCGAGAAGCATTTACTGCGAGCGACAACTATTACCCACAGTTTACCGGTGTAATTTGCACTGTCAGCGCTTGCATTTACAGTACGCGCTCTTGCAAAGAAATGGCTCTTAAGTGGACACAGCCGAGTGGTAGTTTACACATCAAAAGGTGTTTTAGAGAAGGATTATAGGTGCAAAGTAATGAAGTACCCATACAACCGGAGCAAAGTCAAGGCAAGTGTTCCATCTAATAACCACGATATATCAACCATAATTATATCAACCAGTTGTTCTTTTTTTTTTCCAGCAAGCCCATTAATGCACTAATAAATATTTATGCTCGGTGTCCATGGGTGGTATTAATATGGTGTTTTTAATAAATAACTTTAACAGCTGTCTCAGCAGTATCTGTTTTTCCTTCATCGATGATGCAAATTTATGCAGCCACATCCTCTAAAAGTCTATGGGGAAAGCTGAAGTAAGTCTGTGATTCTGAGTTACTGTGCAAAGGTAAATGTGTTTGAGTGCAGCCAGCTATCACCAGTCACTGTCGCAGCGAATCACAAGTGTTTTTACTGGAGGACACAGAGAATTGCAGATATGAGATATGACACTAACCTGGATAGAATCTTACTTGGAATTTTAATACACTGTCTATATACATCATCATTATACGGTCACAGCTGTCCTCTTATATGCATTATTTAGGGAGATGAATTATAGACAGATTTTACACACGCAGATGCTGGTTTTCTTGTCATTTGTGAGAAATTAGCTGGCGGGCGAGCCTTATCCGGTGCAGCCTTCTGCTTTTAAAACACTCCTTGACAAACCCGACACCCATTCCTGCATTACATCCTGCAGCCAAACACTCGAGGCAGGTCTGTGTTTCCATGATCATCAAGTGAACTTGCTGCTCCGACCACATGGCCGGTGCTGCAGACCTCTAATTTAGTGCTGCTGGTCTCTCCGCCCCCTGCACACGCAGATATGTGGCTGGCACTCAGACGCCAGGCGACGCGGTCATGTTGCAGATTTGAAAACCCGTTCTGCTGCACCTACATGACGCCACCTGTATTATTCCACCATTATTTTGCTCTATTGGCTCTTAAAGCTATTTATTCATCAAGGGCCAGATGCACATGGTGTACAGCGCAGCACGAGCATCGACTTGGCCAGTGCATAGCATGCTGTGCAAATTTTATAGTGAATGTACCAAACCTGCACAAATCAGCTTCCCGCTGCCTCCACTGATAATGTGCAGCACCCACGAGTGAACGGAACCATTCGTTCTTGGGCGCAAATGAAAGTGGTCATTAGTCCATAATCCATTATACATATTTATAAATGAAAGGGGTTGAAGAGGTCTAGTTTGGCAAGAAGCAGTCCTTATTCGATTCACATTCACACCTACCATTACTGCCCCCCCCCCCCCACAGTGCCAATGATATCTAACCGACCAAGTGATCCGGAAATAAGCAAGACGTCATCAAGCAGGGATATTGCAGTGCAATTATTCTACACAATCTCAAAAAAAGAAACAAGATAAAAACAGATGGCAAGCCTTTAATAGTTAAGCAGGAATAAACATCACTTTATAACATCAAAAACAGGTGCTCAGAATATGCATGAATTGGTTATGGATATATCTCTTTTTTCACTCGTGCAACATGAGAACATACATGGTTGTACAGTTATACAGGCCAACGTATATGCTTGTGTCAACATGTGTAGTACTGTTTCTCAACATCCAAATGCAAGGTTAAAATGAAACAAAGACTTAATAACCCACACAGTTCAGACATCTCTTTAAAAGAAAAAATCCCTTTAAAATGTTTTGTCCAGCCAGCGTTATTCAGTAAACACGGAGAATGAGTGGGAGACAAAGAACCAGACGTCGGTGCAGACTGACAGTCTGGAAGTTTTTTTGCTTGTGCTTTGCCTCCCAGTGAGTGTGTGTTTGTGTGTGTATGTGAGAGAGAGAGAGGAAAAGAGATGTGAATAAGAGCAAGAAAGTGGAGCGACTGAAAGACACAGGGAGTGAAGTAAAAAGTAAGTAAGTAGTAAACTCGGCAAAGGGGAGGTGGGTGAGAGATAGAGAGGCGGGAGGAGGAAAGAAGCGGCAGTAAGAGAGGGGAAAGCGGCAGCCGCAGTCAACCTTTACAGAAATCAATAACTCAAGCTAAGATGGAGACAGTGGGGCGATGAGGGAGAGGAGGGAAGACGTGGCGGAGAGAAGGGGGGAAATGGGAATTCCAAAGCGGTGGTGGTGGTGGTGGCGGCCAAAGCACCTTGCAAGAGATAGACAAAGCTGAAAAACAGAGATGTAGTGTGTTTGAGAGGTAGAATAAGATGGAGAAGGTCACCAGGTCTTTGTGTGCTCGGGGAGAAGCCCAGCGGGTTAGTGTCTGGACCTGTGAGGTCAGCCTTTTCACCTGCCGATCGACTGCGGACAAAGAGCGGGCGAGGAATGAAGCGGAGGAGAAGAATGTAGCTGCGCGGAAGAGAGCCGCGTGTCAGAGGTTCCTCTTTGTTCTCCTTTGAAAGACACTGTATATTCTCTGAAATGTCTGCGCTTTCTAAAGCCTCCCAACCTTGTGTTCTGTTTTGTTTTGTTTTCCTGCCGCAAAACTGCTGCACTTAGCCTCAGACTGCAATAATTGCCGGCAGATAACTCTCAAGGCTGATGAAATCCTGTGAACAGACGCACGGCGAAATTCGCACGCCAGGTACGTGCTTTAGGCTTTTCAAGGCCGGGAGATTTTGATCGTGCGGCGCCAATTATTCCCGCCGTGGCGCGCCGTCTTCCATTTCGCCGGGGTGACGCCACAAGGCCAGGCGCCGTCCCCCCGAACCCGGCAAGAACAAAGACGAGCGGAGGGTGACACGAGAGTGGGCAGACCTCAGCCCACCTCGCCGCTGTTTTGGCAATACGCACGCTTCCTTTCACCGTCTCCTTGCTCAACTTAAATGACTTTTACTCAGGATGCGACTCAGTATACTTTCATTTGATGGAGCCACGTGAGAACACAAAAGAGAAGAGGCGGCGGGGGGGGGGGAGTCACGGTTGTTTGCGTACAAGCACAGGTGGACCATGAAATGCGGGGGAAATAAAGGGGGCAAAGTCAGAATTTAAGAAGAAGGAAAAAACATCTTTAAGAATAAACACTTGGAATCTATCATGTGTCTGACAACAAAAGGGTTCAGTGATGAGCATAGCAGCCACTTGTCAGCGGGATGCACATCCTCTTCATGTGTAATACAAAGCAGGAATCCATGCAAGTTAGTCTTTGACAATTGACAGACACTAGAGAGACTTGTTTGTGTTGTTTTGTGTCACAGCAACATGAAAGAAATTTAGACTTTTGTCGTGGGTGTGTGCACGCCCGCTCGCGCACGCAAACAGCTTTTACTTTCCATCCCGCTCGGTGCCAAACTGCCAACCATGAGGTGTGTGTAATTAGGGCGGTGACTGAGGAGTGGGTTATCATTAATTCATTTACTGACATTTTTATCAATCAACGCGCTAAAAACAAGGCTGTCTGGAAGGTAAACTAGTGAGATTTCACTCTGAATATTTTCAGATTCATGAGACACCAAACTGCTTCTCAACCTCAACAAGTCAGATACTGAAGGCTGGTTGGTGGCTGTTTCTCTCAATTACTGATGACAATAACGTCATATAAACACAGATTTCCTCTTTCCTGAAGCATGTCTGTGCATCAGCCATTATGTCAGTTAATGGGGTCTCAAAATCCCTAACCGGACTCCCACTTCTGGGCCAGATTACTGCATTTCCTGGCCATTTCTATGTATGCATGTTTTTGCGATGCCGGCTGTTCATTACAGGTAACATCCACAATATCGTTAAAAAGAAAAAAAAAAAAAGATTGTGTTTTTAATGTTTTTATTTTGGAAGGCGGCTTGCGCTAATCCCAGTAATGGAGACAAGCACTTGACAGCTACCAACAGAATGGCACTTTCACACCACTCTGCAGAAAACATAAAATTTCAATTTGATTTTTTCCAGCTGAATGAATATTGTGAATATTTTCCACAAACACAAAATCCCAAAGACTGATGTGTTTAAGACTGCGTGTTTTTGACGTCGTGTTTGTAGTGCGGCTGCCGGTTCCTCCGCCTCTCAGTCGGTCTCCCATGCATATTCAATAGATCACTGGAAAAACACGGAAACTTTATGCATGAAGGAGCAAAATTGATGACATTTTGATGAAGCAGAGTAATTATTGTGGCCACACTGTTTTCCTGCCACACAACCTTGATGTATTGCTGAGGTGACATGACAGCGTGCGCAATAACAGGGCCGGATTTGTTTGCAGTAAACACCTTTTAAAATCACAGCATTAAAAATTCTGACAATTGAGCTTTAACTACGCAATGAATTGTCAGTTTTCTCTTGACTCCTGCCGTATTCCATATCATTATATGTCAAGGAGCGACACACCGACACACCCCTCACACACCTGTCAGAGCGTTTGCCTTGACCACTCCTTCACCCCCGGGTTTCTCTTTTGTATCTCCGCGTTCATGTTTTGCTCCCGTCCTCTCCGTCACTATTTCAATCCGCCTCGTCCTCCCCCGTTTTGTCCTCTTCGCCCCTCCGGAGTTGTTTATGCCCCTCCCCCCCCTCCCCCCGTACATCCTCCCCTGTAATTATGTGTGTTGTTCACT
Organism: Mullus surmuletus; assembly: GCA_903171835.1. Classification (NCBI taxonomy): domain Eukaryota; kingdom Metazoa; phylum Chordata; class Actinopteri; order Syngnathiformes; family Mullidae; genus Mullus; species Mullus surmuletus. The sequence goes on along the minus strand of CAESWR010000029.1, from coordinate 465,587 downwards.
GTATCGCCATCCATACGACCAGCATGATGGATATGCGGCGGAGATGGGCG